>JAQFVV010006210.1:2871165-3471165 GCA_028023455.1 Epiperipatus broadwayi
TTTTGAAACATAATAATAATAATAATAATAATAATAATAATAATAATAATAATAATAATAATAATAATAATAATAATAATAATAATAATAATAATAATAATAATAATAATAATAATAATAATAATAATAATAATAATAATAATAATAATAATAATAATAATAATAATAATAATAATAATAATAATAATAATAATAATAATAATAATAATAATAATAATAATAATAATAATAATAATAATAATAATAATAATAATAATAATAATAATAATAATAATAATAATAATAATATATTGGTCTTATGGGAAACAACATAGTAATATATATATATATATATAAAGTTCAAAATGAAAAGTAGAAATAAGTGCACCAAATTTACTGTAGATATTTGTATAAAATACATACACAGGAATATCAAAATGATGACTAATTAATAATTTTGATACTTAACATATCTATATGCAAACACAAATGTGAATTATTTTTGAAAAAAAAAAACATTTTTAATAATGTACATTAATTGCACTTAATCCTATAACCTGTTTTTATCTAAAAAATTAAGAAAATATTTTTTTAGATAAAAATTGGTCTTAATGAATGTAAATTGAAAAGCTGGATGATGATATTTAAAATGTTTTTTTTATTAATTAAGATGAAAGTTGGCTTATTTAATTACACTATTGCAACTCCTAGTTCGATGTTGGTCAAGTTTGAATTTACATAGAAGTAAAAAAAATGAATTTTCTGTATTTCATAACCCATAGACATGCAGTAAAATGCTTGCCTGACTGAATTTCATCATATTATTAAAACTGAACTGAGTGAGGATGGATAAGATTATTGTAATTACCTATATCCTGGATCTGACAATAAAGTCAGCCATTGCTATGTTTTATATATATATATATGCTATTTTATATATATGGGAGAACACAGACAAAACAAGTCTACTGTCAATTATAAAATATGGACTGTACTTGACTGAAGTATATTGTACAAGTATATGAGGAAAAAATAAGAAATTGGCTAGTAAATAAAAAAAAATATATTGATACATATTTGTAAAATGCTAACTGCAAATTTGTGGAGATATTATTTCTAGGGACAACAAAAAAATCATCCTCTTTTTATCTAGTGATTCATTTAAAAGTAAACAACTATTTCATAAATTATCTAGCTAGTAATGAGAAAAAAATGCTCACCACAGAAAGATCAAACTAACCAGTAAAACTTTCGAACAAGGGTTAAAAGTCTCCAGATGATAGAATATCTAGTTAAGGAAACAAGATACTGTTAAAAGTGATTTTAAATACAAATTAATATTTGGTATTTTGAAATTATTTTGTGTTTTTTATATTAAGGTAAGTATTTATGTGTGCATTCTTTAACTTTTAATCATTTATTTATTGGTAACATATTATTAACAAATGAAATATTATTGAGGTATTATAATTCACAGTGTGTGAACATACAGACATGTGTTAACATATATCCAAAATTTGTCATTATTTGCAAGTTAAAATAGAATAATTTACACTAGTTTTAAATAAATGGAATGTTTTATATTAATAGACATGTATCATCATCATCAACCATTATAAATCCACTGCAGAATGAAGGTCTCTCCAAGTTCAATCCATATTTTCCTATCTTTAGCTTATCTTCTCCACATCACCCCTGCACACTTTCTTATTTCATCCATACATCTCACATGTGGTCACTTTCTGAGTCTTTTACAATCTTTGGAATCCAGTTTAAAATTTCAATTCTCCATCTATTATCATTTCTTCTAGAAATATGTCCAGCCCAACTCCACTTCAGTCTTTTAATTTTTTCAATGAGGTCAGTAACACCTGTTTGTTCTGTTTCCCATACATTGTGTTTTCGATATCTTCTTGTTACTCCCAACATGCATCTCTCCATAGTTCTTTGAGAGGTCTGAAATCACTGTATTGCTCTTCTATTAAGTGTCCAAGACTCAGATCCATAAGTAAGAACTGTCAAAACATATTTATTAAAAACCTTCCTTTTCAAACACATAGGCATATTTCTTTTCAGTATCAAGTTACTTCTACCAAAAGCACTCCAACCAAGTTTAATTCTATGATTAATTTTATCCATTATGTTTCCATCTGTATTAATAATCTGACCAAGGTATTTGTAACTGTTAACTTCTTCTAACTCATCATAATCAATCTTTATTTTCATATTTTGAGAAAATCTATTAAACATTACTTTAGTCTTTTAACATTTATCTTTAGTCCTACTTTCCTACTTTCATATGATAACTCCTGGAACATTTCCTGTAACTCTAAAGCATTACTTGCAAAAACAACTACATAATCTACAAAATCTAAATGACTTAAATAATCTCCATTTACTTTCACTCCTTTAGCTTCCCATTTTAATCCACAAAATACTTCTTGCAGCACTGCTGTAGAAAGTTTTGGAGATATAGAGTTACCCTGTCTTACACACTTTTCAATGTTGATTTTCATACTATCATTATGTAATCTAATTGTTGCTGTTGCATTTTTATAAATATTCTTTAAAATATGACAATATCCTGGATCTACATCTTGATGATCCAATGCTTTAATCACTGAAGAAATGTTTATAGAATCAAATGCCTTTTCATAATCTACAAATACTAAGCATAATGGGAACTCATATTCATTTGTCCTTTCTATAACTTCAATACCTGTATATGATCTACTGTACTAAAACCACTTTTAAATCCAGCTTGTTCTCTTGGTTGATGGAAAGCCAGTGTTTTCTGTAGACAAGTTGTAATTATCTCAGTAAAAATTTTGTATAAAACTGATAAAAGACTGATAGGCTGTAATTTCTAATATCTTCTTTATCACCTTTTTTAAATATTAATATTATTACTGCATTTTTCCAATCATCTGGTACATCTTTATTATTTAGACATTTGGTATATAACTTTGCTAAAAAAAATTCTATTTCTTCACCTGCTTCTTTTAATATATCAATTATAATTCCATCATTACCTGGAGCCTTCCCTTTCTTCATAAATTTAATTGTATGTCTCACTTTCTCATTCAAAATTCTGGGCAATTCAGAAGATATAATAGGTATAGTAGGTACTTGTTTTTTATTACTATATAATTCTTGATAGAAGCCTTCTACACATTTCATGATGTCATCTCTCTTTTTAGTAATAATGCCATATTTTTTTGTTATTGCAGATATAAATTTCCTATCAATACCAAAATGTTTTTTACACTCTTTACACTTTTATTCTTATCTACAGCTTTACTTGCTAGTTCACATTTATACTTTCTTATATCATTTTTAACTCTTTTTGCACCATTTTACAAAATTCAAGATATTCAATCTTTTTTAATGCATCATTGTTGTATATCCTCATATTACTTCTTTTCTTCATAAATTCTCTAGTCTCAGTAGAAATTTTATTGGTCAATTGCTGATTTATTCTGCCAGCTATCTTTGTTGCAGTTTTTAAAATTGTATCAGTTATTTTTCTGTTAATGTCATTCAAATATGAATCATGTTCAAAATCTACTAATACTTGAAACGGATTTGTTACAAAGCTATGAGTATGAGATTCAAACATGAAATCTCAAAAGCGCTAAGCAAAACTATTATAAATTAGAGTAAAACAATATAGCTTCACTATTTAATGTAAAAAAAAAGTGGCATACTTATAATTTAAATTCATTAGAATGTTTCTGAAGATTAAGAATATCAACTGTAAATATTGTTTTTCTTAATAATTTTTGTCTCTCTAGTTTTGCATTAACATGTATCTTACATCTTACTAATCGATGATCACTTACTGTGTTAAATTTATTAAGAACATTACAATCTTGAAATATGTCTTTTCTGTTAGACAAAATATAATGCAATTCTGCTGTACCTTCATTTGGATGCTTCCATGTCCATTTCCTTTTAACATTTTTCTCAAAAAAAGAATTCATACTATAAAGTTTTTATTTATCTGCAAACTCCACAAGTCTATGTCCTCTCTCATTTCTATTACCATAACCAAAATTACCTACAGCATTTTCATCTTTCATTTGTTTACCAATTCTAGCATTAAAGTCTCCCATAACAATTTTAAAATGTTGTTTACTCTGATTAAAAGCCTTTTGTACATCCATATAAAAATCTTCTACTACTTCATCACTATGAAAACTTGTTGGGGCATAAACCTGAATTATCTCATTTGGTATCTGCTATTAAGTTGTAAATCTAATCTTGCCACTCTGTCTGATACACCGTCAATCTCCACAATGTTATTCTTCCATTTTTTGTATTTTTAATGAATCCTACTCCACTTGTATTTCCAATATGTGTACCTTTATAGTAGAGTATATGTCCACATTTTAAATCAATTGTTTTTTCACCTTTTCTTCTAACTTCACAAAGTCCAATAATGTCCCATTTAATATAAGATAGTTCTTCTTCTAACTCTTGCAATCTTCCTTCACTTGAAAGTGATCTGCAGTTGTAAGTACCTAAATAAAAAGTCATCATCAAATGGCAGCCTGAGTCCGCAATCAGGGGATTCTTCACACCCTCCACCTTTGGCCACCAACCACTGCCTTGGTTGGTGACTTTACAGCATCCTGGGAATAAGGGACATGATTTATTTTTGTCTGTCATAATTGCATATATTGGAAAAAATATTCTTAAACTCTGAGGTAAAAAGCCAAAAAACTCACCATGCTGGCTAATGCATGTTGGAGAGCAGTCCATCCATGTTCATATTTTATATGAATAATCAGATTGTAATAACAGCTGCAATGACAAGAATGTATGGAGTGGACATTAGGAAATTTGCCCTGCTTGGTTCCTTTAAGGCCGCCAAGAGGAATCAAAAGGTTTCCTTTCAGTTAATAGCAAACTTTTTTCTGCAGCCATGCATATGTGTATATATTTATATGTGATTGTGTTATCATATTTTCTATTTTGTTGCAATTTGTATACTAAGAACCTATATTTATATATATGTAAATTATATTGTGATGTTTTTAATCAATGGAAATAGTTTTAAATATTTATTTTTAAGTCAAAATCACAATAATGTATTTGTATTATAGAGTACTTAGCACACCTTTACTTTCATTTTTGTCGTTATGGTTTTTAGATAATTAATGTATTAATCATTATTTTCTGAGTTATTCCAGTGAATTTATTTAATACTTGAACAAATTAAGTTTTTATATGTGTATTTTCTCTTGTTCGCAGACACAGTGTGGTGCCAAGCTATTTTCAGACAATAATAGTATTTAAAATATCATCATCATCATCATCATTATCAACCATTATCAATCCATTGCAGGATGAAGGTCTCTCCAAGTTTAATCCATCTTCTCCGATCTTTAGCTTCTCTTCTCCACATCACCCCTACACATTTTCTTATTTCATCCATCCATCTTACATGTGGTCTCCTTCTAGGTCTTTTACAATCTCTTGGAATCCAGTTTAAAATTTCAATTGTCCATCTATTTGTGTGTGAACATTCAGATTATTCTCTATAGAATTATTTGGATGATGTGAAGATAAAAATCAACTTCAAAATCCACATACTTCTTTTTATTTTATAGATTTGATAGTTTATTGAAGGGCAAAATACTCATGATATCATATGATCAAGAGCTTTGATGATGATCAGCATAGATATAATTATCTCAGCAGTTTTTTATGTTTATTATTGTAACTATTTTAAGATTTATATATATGTATGCAGTTAAAATATTGATGACTATTTTAATAATATGTCCAAGTTTGGCATTAACTAGAGTGATTAGTCGGATTTTATATTGTCACTTTTAAATCCAGTCACAAGGGTTGACTGTTGAATATTGATGATTAATCGTGGTGATGCTATAATATCAGGTTTATTGTTACTTATTCCCAAATGCTGATTTTTCTCATGCTCACTGATTATATGTTTAAGATGATGATTCCCATCACCATCTGATAATAGATTTCTATGTAATCCTACTATATATTATTCTTACTAAAACTATTCTTTATCATATTAATAATATAAATTTCCAAATTCTTCTCAAAACAATATATAATCTGAATAGTTATTTATTTTTGAAGACGGTAAATTCACATCACAATTTTTTAATATTGTATAATTTAATAATAATTTATAGTTTAACACATCACTTTAACGTTAAATTTAAAATAACAATTTTCATTATTTTTTTTCAGCTTTTAATCCAATTTAATTCAGATCTTTTATTGAATTCCTCAATCATATTATTAATAACACTCTGTTGTCACACACAAATATTTAACTTACATTCCAAACACACAGATTTATAATGATTCAATACGAGTAATAAATCATGGGCTAAGTTTTTAATATGCTAAAGATTATTTTTAATAAGAATAATATATATAAATGTAAAGAGCATAGTAAATATAAATGTTATTATATGTGTGTGTATTGGAAATTTGATTGCAGTTGTGTAAAGCAATTTAGTACTGACTTTAGAACCCGTATAAATTTGAACTGATTAATTAATAATGAGAAAACTAAAATAGATAAGATGAACTTATCTAATTTCATCTAAGATGTGGGTGTAATTAAATGAAGTGTGCACATGTATACTATGGAAAAATGACTACAAATTTAAAGATAAAAATCACACTGTATTAAGAAGACAAAAAATAATTCTAAAAATATTGCCCGCAAATATATGTTGTACTTGATATTGTTAAGATAGTTTAATCTAAATGTGATGGTAGAAAGAAGAAAATTACATTAAAAAATAAAAAATGTTTTCACTTGTCGTTATTCAAATTTAAAGTGTCATAGTTTGATAGCCATGCAAAAGATGATAATGAACTGAATATACTCAATTTTTGATATAAAAATAAAATTACACATCCTTTTGTAATACTTTTTACATTCCATATATTGATAAAAAGATGTCTAACCTCTATAAAGTTTAACCTTATAATGCTGTAAAATAAAAACTGTAACGATGAAATAACCATTTGAATGCAGAAGGACATTTATTAGTGAAACCAGATGCTCCATTGATACTTTCTTAAAAATAATTAAAATAACACAAATATATAATTAGAGAAAAAAAATAGATATATTTAAAGTATCAGAATATGCATGTTTAAATGAGAACAGATAAAACTAGTGAAGAAAAAAAATTGAAAATAAAATTTGAAAATTTAAAGAAGCTGCTTCCATGATAATAACAAATAACTTCATATGTCAGCCTTATGTGATAACACATAATGTTTGAAAACCTTCATTAATCTTGTTCTTAAGAAAAAAATGAAGAAATCAGGAGGAGCCTATTATTGGCTCGTCATCTTTAATTCTGCCTTCACTAAATATCACCAGTTTCATTTCCATGCTAGAACTGTCATTGATCAAGCCATCACTTTCTAAATTGGAAAAGAGACTCATATCATTGTCTTACAGATTAGCTTGTGTGTTATTTCTAATAGATGAATGCATTGAAAAAGTAAAAAACACTTTGAAATTTTCTAAAACCATTTAACAATTAAAAATAGATGATGGAAATAGTTCCATATGATTACTAGTAAATTTCATCATCAACATTCTCAGATAAATGCACACACACACACACACATATATATATATATATATATATAGTAAAGTTAGTGCTTATATATATATAGTAAAGTTAATCCTATTATAAAAATATATATGTAATAAATAAATTTTCAAATAAGCTTTAATACTAATATTTTAAGTTTATAAAAAGTATAGCTAGCTTTCATAAGCTTTTATAGTTCACAGAAAACTGATTTTATCACACGTTGACATCAATTAGTTTGAATTAAGCATTATACAGAAACTAATAGTTAATAATTTTTACGGATGTTGATGGATAATATATATTTTAATTCATCTATTTCTATTATTTATTTTTTCTGTTACAAATGTTTTTAAATTTTTAAAAATTATTTATCTGCAAATCCTGAACGTTGATTGGTTTTCACATACTTTTTCAACACAACTGTATAACTTCTTAAATATAAAAACTTCCATTTTGATCTAGGAACTGATTTTATATGCATTTTTTCATACCAACTTAATTATTATTAAATAACATATTTGTATTAAAAGAAATATATGAAATTTTAAAGTGGGGCAACATTTTTTAGTTTTTAATAGTTTTCACTGGGTGAAAGAAGTAACTAACCTGTTTAACAACTGATAATATTTTTGTATCTCTAGAATTATGAATTTTAATTACATTCACTATATTCAAACATTTTAAAATCTATTTTATTTATTTACATATCCTTGAATATTTGTGTCATTGTCGCATTTATTAAAATTTTGTCATAGTAAAGATAGGACTTCAATTTAAAACAACTTGCTTAAATATAACGTAATTTTTGGTTGTTATTTTACTACTATAGGAAGAGAATAAGCTTACAATTTAATTCAAACGCATTTTGCCATAAGCAAATTCTAGTCTGAGAAAAAGCATAAAAATTATTATAAAGTTATAACTGTAACAATTTACATTAGTCTAAAATACGATGAGTGCTGGTTCAACACAAAATACATATATTGGGAAGATCGTCTACTTTTTTGACATGTATGTGGTCATATGTATCAGTTGTATAAAATAAATTAGATAATTATTGGGTGCTTGAAAGTCTGAGTTGAAGTCTCTTCTAATTAGATTAAGTTTAGTACAGACAATATACCTGTATATTTAAATATCCTTCATTCTTTAAACTTCAACAACAACAAAAAAAAAAAGCTATTATTGGTTGTATGAGGTAAAAATCAAATCTTTTAATTGGCCAACTCACAAACTGAAGACAAAGCCTATTGTTAAAACATATTCGCCTATAATATTAAATTCAACTCAGATACGTTTATAAAAAGTATATTACTAATTTTTCAGGTTATGAAGAGAACGAAAGTTCTTTCAAAAATAAATTGCTATTTATTTATTCTAAAATATTCAATTTCGGCAACATAAAAGCTATAATATAAACAAAAAGGTTGACTTTTACGTTATAGAAAAGTAAATATTTCTTTTTATTAAATCTTTAATATTTTTTACTAAAATCTTCAATATTTTTCGAAAATAATTTTGTTTTTTTAGTATATTTTTTAAAAAAACTAGTTTAATTTCTGAAATTATATTTTTTTAATACTTAAAATTGCATTCGAAATGAAAATCTCAGCGTTTTTCTTTATTTTATTTGATCAGGTGGTTTCTTTGTTCTTTCCAGCCAATCATAATGTCTTTTTTGGCTGAGAGCTCACTAACAACCAATTACAACCGATGTTCTTTCTTTGTTTAGGTTTAAATGCGTTTTTTTTTATTTTTTACTTGTAAAATAATTCGGAAGAGGGCACCATCTTACAGAACTTTTAAAGACCTATTCAAAACCTATCAAACAAATTTTTTAGCATAAGAACTGGCAGAGTTAGAGTGACGTCAGATGTCTACGAGGAGCTTCAGGAGCTTCGTAAGAGGCAGGAAAAGGGTTAAAAGAGGATGTAAACATTAGGATGTATTAAATATAAATACCATATATAATATAGGTTAAACAGCTATTTCTTCCAAAAACTGTATATTATTAAAAAGATATAAATATTTATTGGTAATTCTTTAATGATTCATGCGGCAATTGGAAGATTATGTAATAAAGACGGTAAAGAACAATTGCATAAAACTGTATTACGTATAAAATTGTAAGTGGATTTGTAAATAGATTCTCATACTTAAGAGAGTAATAACATTATCTTGATAAAATAATTGATGAATACCAAATATTATATAATAAAGCAGAATATTAACAACTTTGTAAATAATTTTTTTTTCTGATCTTATAAACTAATTCAAATAAATTTGATTTTAATAACGTAAAAATACAAAAAAAAGAGTTAATATAAAAAAAGTCTAGGATGGGCAAAAAATTATTTTATCATAATATTATTTTATTTATATAGTTATATTTATTAATCCTTTTAATATCACAATTTAATTAAATAAAATATACAAATTTTAAAATATCTTGTACACAGTTTTTCTTTTCCAAAACAGTTCATAATTTTTCATGTATATAAATGAATATACCAAACTTCTTTTTAAAAGTTGTTTTTTTATCGTTTGTAATAGAAAAAATGTTGAGTGTTCCTTGAAAAAGTCTATATATTATAAAATAGTCGAAACGTTGGTGTGTTGTTTTATTTTTATAATAGTCATATAAAAAGCAAGTTTTAAAAATAAGTTTGGTGTATTCATATATATATATATATACAAAAGTAAATTAATAACCAAGTTCATCAAATGTTGAAAATGATATTCCCTTATCCATTTTCAAACGAAATTAAAATAAATTTAGAAGTAGAATAACATTATGATATAATGATTTTTCACACTCCAGCTACATAATCACATATACAAAATTGATTCACCATAAGTTTGTATGTGATAAACTTAATGGATCACAATTAATAATACAATTTACATTTTTCAACACAGATAATAAAATAATCATATGGTTTTGTTCAAGAGTTCGTATATACATATAGAATAGGATTAGGAAGCTTCTTATTTTAACTATGATTTTTTCAATCTTCTACTAAACTAAATTTGTACAAGATGTTAAATATAATCACCAACATAAATACTTTATATAACTAACTATAGCTATTCCACGGATATGCAAATAAAATCCATCTTTAGTTTTTAACTTTAATAGTTTTTATAAACTTTTAAAAACCATTATTAATTGCTAATTAAGACTAATTTACTAAGATAATAAAGCCAATTACTCAAGACTCTTATGAGCTTATTAATTTTACATTCCTTGGTCAAGTTGTAATCTTTAGTGTCTACATAAAGATATCAGATCATAGATAAAGATTATACCACATTTATCATCAAAAGAGGTCTTGACTACAGGTTGAGGTTATTGATAGATTAAGGATTGATTGTTCTAACCTAATTAAGAGTTTATGAAACATGCAGACATATATTAAATTATTTTACTAGTACTACTTATAATTTAGTTTTAAATCTGATGTAAAAAACAGTGGAATTTGTATAATATATTAATTATACAATAAACAACTTTTTCCACAAAATGAAAATTGAACAATGAAGATGAAGCCATGCAAAAAATCCATTTTGTAAAGGTTAGTTACAAATTTAATTTGCTTAATTCAAACTATTTGACTTAATTTCTAATTTCTCAAAGTCCTCTTACATTTAGATATTGATTTAACACATTCAAGTCGTTTTATTGTTTGGGAATTAATAAAAAGTTTAAGTACCCGGTGTGTCTGCTCTGGAATCGATCCTAGATCGATCCCAGGATTCCACAGATCGATCCCAGGATTCCACATTGCAGAGTCTGAAACTCTATCACTGCACTAAACCACACAGAGCTTATCAATCATTAAAGATTCCAGCACTGAACTCGATCCTAGGACCCAGAATCTTACACTGTACTACATGACTTATCAAATATAAGACAAGTACTCTTTATACAATATTTCAGATGTTAAATTTATTTTCTCAGTGATATAAATTTTAATTAATTTTAAAGATGATATATATATATATATATTACTTAATAAATTAAAGTATTAAAATGCATTCAATTTAAACCTAATGCAATTTTTAAATCTGTTTCTAAAAGCAAATATATTTTATCTAAATAACATTGAACACATTATCATTTAAATGATAGTTTAAGCATAACTAAACGGAGGCTTAGTATACGCAACCCTTAATTTGAATAGACTTTCAGAAAAAATAAAAATATTTTTTACTTTAATTACAAAAACAAAATACATGATTAAAATAGTTAAAATCTTACATATCTACTTTATTAACATAACAGTAAACAATTCTCATTATACTGCTGAATTTGCAATAGCTATTATGAACGCCAATGATTGATGGTATGCAATAATACAAGATATTTCAGACCATTTTCATTTGTTCGTTAAACATTTTCTCACATTTTTAAAAATAATTTTGTTACCACTTTCATTCTTTTTTTTTTTTTTAGCTCTTTAGTAGCTTTCTTAACAATAATTTTGGTTATGAATCAGAAAAATAAAGTTAGAAAAGTAAAAAGTGTCAGGAAAAAAATAACTCCCGAGAGAAAGAGAGAAAAAGAAAGGGAGAGTAGTAAAACTATTATAGATCTAAGAATTAAATACGAAATTATTTTTTAAAAATAAAAATGAATTAAAAAATACTCAGGTCTGCAAAGAGAATTCTACATTAAATAATTCATTTTATAATATAAAGAACTGATGGAAACTTTTACTAAAGAAGAATGACAAAAAGAAAGAGGCAAGTATAGCAACAATGTAACGTTTTAAAAAAAAAAGTTTGATTATAGTTGTCATTAGAATCGAACTTTCATATTTATAAGTACAGAAAAGCATATAAAAATAATCCGGGTAAATTGACTTTATATGTATTTTTACATTTGCATTTAGAAATCTGCATTATAATTTTTCTGTTTAAATAATTGTATAGAATATTAATTTTGCTCTAGCTGTGAGACTATAAGGGATTACTTCTAAATGGCACCATTAATTAAATAAACAGAGAATTTGACAAACATAAATTTTAATTTTTAATCGAATTTAAACTTCTTAGAAATTAAATAGTTTAATGTATACATAGATAGCGTTATCTCTCATATGCTTTCAATCAGAAATTTAAAAAATAAATAAACATAATTGTTGTTAATAATTTCGTTTAATTTTCATATTTTTCTAACGGATAAAAAGCTGTTACTTCTAAACAGAGATATGTATTTATATATTCATAAAAATTTGAATAACTAAATTAATTTAATGCTATTAATTTTATTCCGTCTTTAGATAGAAAAATAAATTTTAGACTGTATACAAAATTAACAGCCCATAATAGAGAGACAAAAAAACTATAATTTGTATGAATTCCTTTTCATCTTGAATACAGAATAAATATGAGACTACAGAATTTGGGAATGCTTTGCAAGTATAATTGGTAGGCAGTGTTAAAAATTGGTCTTCTTAAATTTTGATTTTAAAATACAATTATTGTTTTATTTTCAAAAAATTATGCAAAAAAAATTAAATAATAGAATACCCATATGTCACGTATCATCTAAAAATATTCTCTTTGACTTTCTAAAAATATGACTTGTATTTATAAAAGGAAACTTAGGCATAATAAGTTATTCAAACAATCAGAGTCAATAATATGTTAAAATAACTATAAATTTCAGAAGATTATTTTAAAAAAATATCAAAAGATATATTGGGAAATTAAAGGACAACATAAAATACACTTCTAATTTCTTTTGGTCATTCATTAAAAATATTCTGGTGTGAAAAATAAAATGTCAGTTAACTCTGAGGATCTTACAGCTGATGATTTTTCTAATTATTTCTCACCAGGTACAAAAAAACAATGTGATATCTAAACCTTGCACAACTGCTGCTTCTAAAACTGACAGTTTCGTGGGTATTGACAATCAATTCTGATGACATTCTATTGTCAATAAAACTGCTCAAAAATGAAAAAAAGTTTTGGGTATGATATGCTATCTGTTTCATTTACAAAAGATGCATGGAATTGTTAACTTGGATGCTTTGTTACATCTTTAATATTTCTTTATAACAGGGAATTTTTTTCTAATTTAAGGAAAGTTACAAACTTATACCAATATCAAAATTCAAATCAAATGATGTTGGTAATTATAAACCTATTTCTTTATTATATATAGTTGGCAAAATCTTTGAAAAAGGTGTATAATAAGATAATGGATAAAAGAATCTAGATCATTACTTAAAACACAACATGGTTTCTTACCAGATAGATCTGTTGAATTTAATTTGATACATATTCAAGATGCTATTGCAAATGCAATTGATAAAAGATTGCAAATAATGTTATTTATTTCGATCTAAGCAAAGTTTTGACCAAATGAGTTGTCAACTTCAGTAGTGGTTTGTATCTTTTGTATCAAGTAGGTTTAATTTTGTTTCTTATAGGTCTACAAGTTTATATACATATTTCAGTATGACTGGAGTACCCCAAGGAAACATACTTGGTTCACTATTGTATTTAGTTTATAGTTTGGAAATAGGGTAGTGTGCAATTAGTACTAATATTGTTTGTTTTGCAGATGATATTGAATTGTATAAAACTATTAACAGTTTTGATGATTAGAAAACATTACAGTCTGATATCAAATTATTTTAAGATTTGTGTCTAAAAAACTATATGGAAATTAATGTTGAAAAAAATGTTATCATTCTCTAAAACATCATCTACAAATATGTTTTATTACACATCAAACTAAAAAAAAATATTTCAAAGAAGAATATTATAAAGACTAAGATATTATTTTTAACAATAATGGAACATTTAATAACAATATCTAATATATTGCTGCAAAAAGCTACAAAATAATGGGTTTATTCTCAGGAACTGGGAAATGTTTTTTTTTTAAAATACATATTTGTATTTGTTTCAGACATTAGTTTTGCCCATTTTAAATTACAGATCTGTGATCTGGAACTCTTGTAAATGAAGTCATGGATTAGTGCTCAAAAAAGTTTTCAAAAAATTCTGAAATATATTAAGAAATAATATATGATACCAATCCACTTTAGAAGAGATGAATCTTTATTGATATGATGTATTTAAAAATATATATATTATATATAGAGCTCACAAATAAGCTCTTGAAAGTTTTGCAGAATATCTCCAACCACAGACCAGTTTCTGCCACTGGCTTTCTCAGTGAGGTGCTAGGATATTCGAGCATTAGATTAAAAATAGCAGGACAAGCCCAGCACTTTATCTAATAGATACCTATTAAGTAAAAAATCTGAAATTGTCAGACATTCATATAACTTCCAATCCAGATATCTAACTTAAATAGTCATATGGAACTGAACCAAGTTCTGATACACCATATATTAAATAATTTTAACAATATAAAATTACCAAAACCTTAATAGCAAAAAATAAAATGACAAAGAAATAAAGTCATATGTCACATGACCTAATTTAATAAGCTTGCATTACAAATGTTATATATAGAGCTCACAAATAAGCTGTTGACAATCTTTGCAGAATATCCCCAGCCCAGACCAATTTTTTTGCTACTGGCTTCCTCAGTGAGGTGCTAGGATATTCAAGCATTACATTACAAATACCAGGACATGCCCAGCATTTTATCTAATAGATAACTGCTAAATAGAAAATTTGAAATTTTCAGACATTCATATATCTTCCAATTGAACTATCTAAATTAAATATATGGTGTATGTGAACTTGGTTCAGTCCCATGTGACTATTTAAATTAGATAGCTGGATTGGAAGACATATGAATGTCTGAAAATTTCAGATTTTCTACTTAATAGTTATCTATTAGATAAAGTACTGTGATTGTACTGATATTGTTAATCGAATGCTTGAATGTCCTAGCACCTCACTGAGGAATCAGTAGCAGAAAACAGTCTGGGGTTGGGGATATTCTGCAAAACTTGTCAAGAGCTTATTTGCGAGCTCTATATATAACATTTGTAATACAAGCTTATTAAATTAGGTCATATGACATATGACTTGATTTCCTTGTAATTTGTTTTTTTGCTATTAAGGCTTTGACAATTTTATATTGCTAGAGTTATTAATATATGGTGTATCTGAACTTGGTTCAGTCCCATATGGCTATTTAAGTTAGATAGCTGGATTCGAAGAAATATGAATATCTGAAAATTTCAGATATTCTACTTAATAGTTATCTATTAGATAAAGTGCTGGTCTAGTACTAATATTTTTAATCTAATGCTTGAATCTCCTAGAATCTCCCTGAGGAAGCCAAGTAGAAAAAACCAGTCTGTGGTTGGGGATATTCTGCAAAGCTTGTCCAGTGCTTATTTGCAAGCTCTCTATATAACATTTGTAATAAAAGCTTATTAAATTAGATCATATGACATATGACTTAATTTCTTTGAAAATTTTTCATATCTATTTTATATATATATATATATATTAGATA
Source organism: Epiperipatus broadwayi (assembly GCA_028023455.1). Taxonomy (NCBI): domain Eukaryota; kingdom Metazoa; phylum Onychophora; class Udeonychophora; order Euonychophora; family Peripatidae; genus Epiperipatus; species Epiperipatus broadwayi. The sequence continues at coordinate 2,887,219 of JAQFVV010006210.1, forward strand.
TGAAAAATTTTCAAACAACACACTATAAGGTAAGGATAAAAGATATGAGATCAAAAATGAAACCTTAAAAAATTCCACATTAGTATGATTACCTAGATTGTATAATAAATATTTTAGTGCTGTTAATATATTTGAACAAATGATAGAGCTTTTATGACTACTGTACAAAAAATTCTGTAAATGTTTGTTTAGATGTAAAATCTGTTAAATGTACTAAATTAAATAATAATAATAATAATAATAATAATAATAATAATAATAATAATAATAATAATAATAATAATAATAATAATAATAATAATAATAATAATAATAATAATAATAATAATAATAATAATAATAATAATAATAATAATTATTATTATTATTATTATTAAAAAACACTGTTCTTTTATGTGATATGATTATATAATATTAATTTTACTTTTCAAACTACACAGTTCAAATTATATAAAAGAATCAGGAGTGAACATTTTCTTTGTTATTTGTCAAAATATTTGACCTTATTTTTCAGGAGATTTACTATTCATACTAAAAAATTTTTCAAGATCAATTATTTTTGTCATATTTTCAAAAAAAATCACATTTTTATATTGATTTTAAACATCATACATACCCACAAATTTTTTTAAAATAATAATAATCATCCTTTATAAATAAAAAAAAGAACACAATGTTTATCTTAATATTTAAATTAATAAAATATTTCATTTCTTAAATTTAATAACTCTATAAACACATTTTTCTAGATCTCAAAATATGTATTCAATTATTTCATTTATAGTCCTTGGGGTGATTTAACTGATAGTTTTTTTTTAGGCATTGGATCCATATCTGAGAAATCTAGAAATGTAATTTGCAATTTTTATCCTCTATTGAAAAATGTTGCTAACATTTTTTTACAGCTTTAAAATTTTTATATATATATATTTTAATAATTTAATTTCAAAAAAATTTAAAAGATATAAGGATAATCAAATAAATGGAAATTTTGAAGATTCTTAAACTTTATGCTCTTGGTTATATACTTAGTAATCTTGAACTTTGCAAGATTACTTTGAGAAAATATTACAGTGGTTTAAGAAATTGATTTTTAAAATGTTTTTGATTATTTATTTTATAATAATTATGTAATAATTATTGGAAATCAAAATATATATTGTTGCATATATATTTTTTTATAGAAATGTTTTATTTTCAAATATAAACAAATATATTATTCTGGTAATGTTACCATAGAGATTCCAGTTGTGAGAAACACAACTATCCAGAAATGAAATCATTAAACAGTCTGTTATAGATATCATAAAAATTACAAAAAAGTTTTAAACTTTTAAAGCATAAATTGATATATTTACTAAATATTAAAAATAATTTGTTCAGATTTTAAAAACAAATATCAAACAAAGAAGATTTTGTTCATTTTGCAAATTGAATCTGCTCTATCTAAAACTTGATGGTGTGACAACACTTGGTTTTGATCAAAATCTAATTTTTAAAATAATTCCAAAAATCAAATGTGATTTTTAAAAATATCTATCAAATGAGGTCAAATTTATTATACTCTGATAAATAATAAGGATTTAATATTAAAGTGCAATTTGAAAGCTTAAAGCAAGTGAGAACAAAGAAATTCATCAGAATTCTAGAGGGTTAATGGATGCATAATTTTAATTAGATTTTTTCAAAAAATCTTTATTCCATCTTTCAGCAGTATCTACAATTATTCTATCAAATTAATAATGAAGCCAATAATTAATCTTCAAAAACATATATAAAATTATAGATGTAAAACAAAATTATAACATTCTTCATTATCTGTCAAAAATTAAAAAAACGAAATGAAAATACCACTTATATGATCTCACTAAGTTTTGCAAATACTTATAAAAATTTATGACTCTCGAAATATATTTATAAAAATTTATGACTCCAGAAATATATTTCCAATACACTTTAATATCAGTATTTTAATTCTCACATGTTAGAAAATAAATTAAGATCTTGGAAAAAAAGAAAAATAATATCCAAGATACATTTTTGATTGAATCCATGTTTTTTAGTTGATTATGGGCCACATAATTATAAATAAATTTAATATTTTTGTTTTTATATAATTAATATAAACTGAAAGTAAAAATGTACTACCTATAGATGAGAATATAAAACTGATTAAAATCTCAATACTGCATGTTTTGTTTAAAAATAAAACAAATTAAAAAACAGAATAGAGATCAATGAAATTAGTCAGAAAAGTCCAGGAGTGTATTTCTAACTCATTCAGAATTGCATTTATTTGCAGTTTAATAGAAAAAGATGAAAAATAAAATTTTGAAAAATCAAAAAAAAAATAGTCAAATAAATTTATACATTATTAATAAAATATAACTATTGAAATAAATACTTTACAAGTCCACATGCACATGATGAAACAGATTATTTGTGGATTAGATATTTTAAATTTAAATATATTCTAGAAAATGATTTAAATATGAGAGATAGTTAACAAAACTTATCAGACTCTGAAAATATTAAAAACATTACAGTAAAAAATAGATTTAATTAATAAAACAAATAATTACATTTGCAGTAGACATTATTTAAGGTTCTAGATAAAATGTAAACAAACAGAATGCTATTTTCAAAAATGTAGATATATGCAGTAACTTTCAGCTATTAACATAAAGCAACAAAAAATAAAATCGATGACTGAAATATAATTGATATCTATAAATTATATTATATATTGAGAGGTATACAATATTTCCCAATAATCTATGACTTTGTTTTTCTTATGTTGTTGCAAAATGTAATTATTAAAAAATCTTCAAACACTTGGTCTGAGTTTGAATTAATTGAGGTGCTAAAAACTCTTTTATAAAGTCAAAAATAAATTATAAATTTTTTCTGCATGTTGCCTCCCCTCCCCCTCACATCAATTCATATCAGATCAATTTTTCTTAAGGATGCTTTTTATATTATGGTATTCATATATATATATATATATATATATATGAATACCATAATATAAAAAGCATATATATATATATATATATATATATATATATATATGTAGATAGATGATGGATGACTGTCAGGCAGTTAAACAAACAGAAAATCAGACCTATCTATTTATCTCTCTCTATATAGATAAATATATACTTCAATAGATAAGCAGATGGATGGTCAGATACATAGATAAATAATGGATAGATAAGTTGATGGTTGGTAAATGGATACATAGATGAGTACATATAGGTAGAGTAGTCAAATAAAATTAATATTAAACTTAATTTGTGAAATTACTATTATATTAACATTTCTTTTTAATGCAAAATTACCATTTAAAATAAACTTACAAGCCAAGAAATTAACTGCATCTATTTTTTTTGTTTATTTAATGTTTCAAGTAATTTCATACACCAACATCTGATGAATTGATAAACTAATAAAGAAAATTCTAAAGTGCTAAACTGTTTTTGACAAATTTTGATATTCTAGCATGTTTTTGACAGTTCTCTAGTTTTGTCAATTAAAATATAAGAGCATTTAAACAATATATATATATAATATTCAAATATATATATATATATATATATTTGAATATATATATATATATATATGTTTAAAGGTGACAATATATATATATATATATATATATATATATATATATATATTGTCACCTCAACTTTCTCCGCGCACTCTTTTACTTATTCAACCTCAATAAACTCTCATTTATTTCAAGTAGCTAGTCAATTGAATTTTATACTTTAGGATCAAATATATAAAGGGGGCGCCAAATTGCAGCTATAAATTGTAATGCCCGCTAGAGATCATCATCACTAGTCAATTTAGAGTCAATTGAGGACTATAGAAGATACTGGAGAAAGTAATTAAATTGTCTCTCAAGAAATTAATAATAATAATATTGATAAAACCATTCAATCTATGTGGTCTTAATTTCAACTCTAGCATTAGTCATGCAAATATTTCATGATAAATTTATTATAAAATTTATAATAATGAGACAACTTTCTTCCACAACTCTATTATAAATATCTGATCTCAAGTGGTATTACAGAAAATATTGTATACAGTTCTCATTTATATCTGACTGGAAATAACTCAGTAATTAATGCAGCGAACTCATAATCTATGTTCATACTATAAACTTATCATTTAATTTAACATTAGATAAAATTATCACAAATAAATCCTTCCCATTTAATTCCATTACCTTATTTTTCTTTCACAGCATTTATCACTTTCACTAGCTACAATTATATAACACGGAATGTCTGTGTTATGTTCTCTAATCTGAGAATTCCTAATCATATTTCTCTAACACATATATATTTTTAGATCAACGATCAATTCATGATCCCTATTTTATAATAGTAGAATAATTTATTATAGTATAATAATGTTGTTGTAATAAGCTACTTGACTTCCAAACTAGCTCTTAGACTAATAATTGAACTGCTCTTTCTCAAGGTCTAGATCTGTCAAGAGGTGCCCATATGAGTGATTACACTGTAATGGATATGATCTCATGTATGCTAAAATAAATTTTAATACAAGTTCAATAGTGGGAATCACTCTAAACACCGAGAGCAGGAAAGGGATTTTATGTCTGCTCCCAATATTCACAACATTACAATGAATCAAAAGATTAAATTTGTTAAACTTAATTTAACTATTTCCTGTCATTTTATTCTGTTATTTCTAATTTATTTTTAATTAATAACCTTAATAATTTTACTTTGCTAAAGTAAACTATGGAAGTAAACCATGGACATCAATCAGATAAATCAATCAAAATTTACTTATGCAATCAAATTACGGAAATAATCATAAGTTAGATTAGGCAAATTAATTATAACAATAAATTATGTGAAAATGAAGTCTATAAAATGACTTATATAAAATGAATTATATTAATCGAATATAGAAATATTCAAGACAAAATTACTACTGTAAATCAATCACGGAAATAAATTATTAATATCAAATTAACTATGTGAATCGAATATGGAAACAATATAATAATGACCACTGCAAATCGATCATGGAAATAAAGTATCATTATAAGATGAATAATTAAATTTAAATATGACCAATATTATCTTAAATATAGGTGCTGGATATATAGATTCTGGAGATATTTGAAACATCAAAACACAAAACACAATGTAATCTTATAACAATAATAAAACTTTATTACATGAAATAATAATGATAAAGATTAAAATAAAACACACTAAATTATAATATTGTTACACAAATATATGCTTCTGATCTATTCAGGACTATTATTCAAATACATGTTCGAGTTAACTAATTTCTTGGATGACTCACTTCTTGTTTTGACCCATTCATTTATTAAATAAATAATTAACAATAATAATAAATACAAACGCTGGAAACAGAATTCCGTATATCTTTAGCTTTAAGAAAACTTATCTTGAAAAAGAAGAAAAACCTATAAATCTTTATTTCCCCCTCCTTTTATTGTAAACATTGTCTATTGGACCATTCCAAAATAGTATATTCGTTTCAATTATTCTAACCAGCAATGTGAAGTAATCTTAAATTTCTAAATTATTTTCTCAAGTAATAATTTTCACATTTCCAATGAAGAAGGATTATATGTCACAAAATTACCCTACTAATTTTGTAAACGGGTTTAAATTCAAAACCCACACTTTTACATTCATGCTTGTCAGATCTTTACGCTTTGACTGTGTATATCTTAACTAGTTCAGTATGTCCACTCAGCCTGACGACCTCAATCTACCATCATTCAAAAAAAATCAATACAGATCGGTTAGTTTATTAATTAAAATCTTTGTCACTCTTCATCATACATATACATCTGGCTGAATCCTTATCCTTTCCAGGCAACGTGGTTCTGTCCCACGTAAGAAAACTCTCTTCATATTACACATCACCATGCAGTGTCTATAATGTGCACACAGCCACATCTTGATAAGGGAAATAACAAAAACAATAACATCAACTTCAAACTTAAACTATTTTCTTGAGCTAGGGAGAGATCTTTCCTAAGATCCAGAATTGTGTAAAGAGCTTCTCTTAAACACCTATTCCCTATATTGGCTTGTAACATTTTCTATACTTAAACAGTAACTTTACTAATAATTCCCTATCTTAACAAGTAAATGGAGAGAAACTTAGTCCTCCAACTGCCATGGTATCTAAATTAGGAGACAGCTATTTCACATCTATTGGGTGGTAGGATTACTTTACATTAGTAATGACAAGCATTTATAGCTTTAAATATGCCCACACATACATCGATTCCAGCCTAGATAAATGACAAGACTAACCAGATCCCAAATCAATACATATATGAATTATTTCAATTTCAACCAGTCAAGCTAACAACATACCCAATATCTATATCAATAACAGATCAACACTCACAGCATAATAATGGGTTTTATGACCATCCTCTCATTCTTCATATCTACTATTAAGCACAAATTAAAATTTTGTTAAGAATAATAAAATATTTATATCATTTCTCTCTTTACTTTTAAGTCTAAATTTACGTGAGCATCTATACTTAAATGGTATCAAAATCATTTTCCTTTCTTTCCTTCACACATTTTAAACATAAACAAAATATTAAATTAAATAATCTAGTGATCAGAGTGTGACATAGCATATAAACAAAATGAAATATAATAATAATAAAAAATAAATAAATGACATATTATATAAATGAAATAAAATAAAGAATAAATATCAACATTACAGATAGTCTCTTTAAACTTCTTTTCCTTCCACTGTCCATTAATCAATTAATATGTTTAGTTCATTTTACTTGAGATAGCTATACAATGGCATGTCAGACAGTTATTTTAATTAAATGTGTATAGAATGCACAGACAGTCATTTGAATCAAGTTAAATCAAATTGTAGTTATTCTAAATCAAAATTGTAGATAGTTATTTTAAATCAAATTTGTAGATAGTTATTTTAAATCAAAATGTAGATATAGGATAGTTAATAAATTTTTAAAAAGTTCTGTTGGTTACCTTCCAGTTGAGTTCTTCCTGGGTTTGAATTCACTTTGTTCTCTGTTCCTTTTCCTTTCCATTTAAAGGTTCAAATTATAGGCAATAAGCAGTTTGTGATTACTAACATGAATTAACTCTTTTTAAAACATTACAGAAGATTGTTGTAGTTCTTTAAACGAATTTTGAAGAGTCATATAATTATTATAATCTGAATTGGTCTTTTAATTTGATAAAAGAAATTTGACAATTCTCTCCTTGCAGGAAATTTTATAAGCAGACTGGATAAATTGTGACATTCAACAGAAAATATCTTATCAAAAGTTGACTTCTTCATAATTAATTTTGAGAAAAAGATATATGCACCATTTTTAGAAGAATTAGAAATTCATATTTTGGTCTACTATACAACTTAACTTCATTATCAAATTCTGAGAAAGAAAATTAAAAACCTGGAGAAAAAAAATACCTTTAGAGATATTAATTTTTAGTTAGTTAGCTCAGTTCTCAATCAGCAAAAGTTTCCTTCCCTCTTCTCTTTTCTTCCCAGTTTTTATAGGATAAAAAGAAAAAAGAAACAGATGTACCCCCCCCCCCCCTAGTGGTTTTCTTTAAGTCTAATTAAAAAATCCCCACTCAGAATGAACAATAACTCTTTCTTAAAAAAAAAAATGTTACTTTACCAATAACTTTGTCTGATCTGAAACCAGATCTCCTTAATTAACACATTGATCTTTCTAAAGTGTTACTTTCCTAATAACTTTGTCTGATCCCAAACCAGATCTCTTTAATTAACATATTGATGACCAATTTATGAAATTTAGTCAAGGAAACTCTAATTAAAAAATTAAGCCTACTAACAATTTTCTTGTCAAACAAAGGTTACATTCACTGAATCTAAATAATTTCTTATTTAGATTTACATTTTAAATACTATAAAAAAATTATGTCAAATTTTCATAAAGGAAAGGAAAAAAAATCAAACCCATATATCTGTATCACACACACACACATGCGCAGACTATCAAACAGGAAACTGATTATCCAGATTATATGAACACAAATATCCCTCATAATTTCTTATAATTACAAGCATAAAATCAATTATAATCTCTGATAATCATAAACATAAATATTTACCACAATCTCCCATAACTTCAAACTCATTCTTTAAAAAAAAAAACTGTTAACTAAAGCTACTGACAATTGATTCAATCTTACTTCTCATCAACTCTTTAGTAATAGATATTCCATGCAAACACAAACTGTCTCTATATATGTTACTTGTGAGCTATATAGCCATTACTTTCTCAAATAAAGCTTAACTTTTCTTTATATCAAAAAAAAAAAAAATTTCCACAATTACTTCATTTTATTATATTTGGTTTATAGATGGAATAAACCAAAGGGTTACAATATATATATATATATATATATATATATATATTGTAACCCTTTGGTATTTTGTATATATATATATATATATATATATATATATATATATATAACAAAATACAGTAAAATTCACATAAATTATAGTTATTTTTAGAAGTACTTTCGACTATACATCTTGTAAACTTTATCAACTATATAACATTGAATAATCAAAATGAGACATCCTTTCACAATACCTATAGTTCATATTTATATTTAGTTCCCCCACAAATCTGCTATTTTAACATAACTATAATTTATGTGAATTTTACTGTATTTTGATATATATATATTGATTTGAATATTACATATATTTTGGAAAGAATACAAACATCAAACTTAATATATATATATATATGTGTGTGTGTGTGTGTATGTGTAATGTGTATTTTACACAAACTTTCCAAAATCAGAATGAAGAACAGTACTGATAGTTTAAGAAGTTGTCAAGATTTAAGATAGAGATGCTTTTAAATAATTGATTTACCAGAGTAATATGGCTATAAGTGATTCTAGAAGGGCAGATGAAACAGTGAAAAAAATGCATCGTGTAGGGTTTGCTGTAATGTTTAATTTAGTATTTTTTATTTTTGTCAATTCCTCTGTTAATTTGAAGAGAGAATAATGGATGTTAAAACTTGGCTTGCAGTATAGTACCAAAGCATATTTTATTAGTGTGTTTGCTCTAATATTCGATTCAGAGAACTCAGAGAGAAAAAAGCTTTTATTTTGTGTTGAATAGAATTACTAAAGCAATAGCATTAAAAGTTCAAATTTTTATTCTTGGTAAATTTAAGGTATGCTTTGACCAAAAGTCATGGAAAATAATGATGCAATAAATTTAAAGGATCTACTATACTTAATTTTTGCTCAACATATATATTGACAGTCTTAAGCAATTTGTTTATGAAAAAATATCACTATAAAGGAATATGATTGTCAAAATATTTTTGATAGATGACATTACAGTTAGGAAACAGAATACAAGAGAAGTTTATATTTCATAACATCCACAAATGCAGATTATTGGATAGTTCATAGATTACTTAGTATCCTGCAAGAGTAAAATATCTGAAAGTAAAAAGTAGATCATATTTTAGTCACATTCACCTAATATAAATGTCAAATTTTAACAGGTATTAAATACTAAAATAGTTAATATCACCCTTCAGATTTGCCATATTTCTGAGGAGTGGAATTGTGTATTATAGATATGATATCTGAATACAAATATAATTTAAATAAAAGAGTTTAGATGTAATTATAAGGGATTTAAACACAGATTTTCAAGTTTTTTTAGCTATTCACTCTATCTCATACAGCTTGATATATATGACCCCAAACATGTGAAAAAGATACCTGATATCCAATATATATATTTTGTGCTGAACAAGCACTCATCAGTTGGTCCAGATTATTATCCCCTTCATATATATATATATATATATATATATGATATATATATATATATATATATATATATATAATCAGTGCTTGGTTTATATTAAAATAAAAAATCTTCAAACATTAATGGACAGGCTTCAGAATGCTTAAATCAACATGGCCATGGCAACAATATTGGCATCAGCATGGGATATGGGCTTTCCATCATCAGATTTTCAATGGTATGGATGGCTGAAAAGTTGGAGGGTGAAGTAGATTGAAACCTGTCCATTGAGATTTGAATATTTTCCATCTTAATATAAACCAAGCACTAATTATATATACATGTGTGTGTGGGAGATGATGATTTGGATCAACTGATAAGTGCAGGTTTAGCATAAAATACATATATTGGAAAACATTTATCTTTTTCACATGTGTGTGGTCATTAATATCGGTTGTGTAAGATAGAATGGATAGCTGAAGAAAGCTTAAAAGTCTATGTTCAAATCCCTTGTAGTTATATATATAAGTAAATTTCTTCTAGGGTTCACTAAAAAAAAAGACTGGCTTTTTGATAATGATTTTATTATTACTGGTTTGATTTAAATAAAATATGTAACATTTTCTGCTTGAAGAATAATCAATTAAATGTAGAGTTATATAATAAATATAGAGATTTAAAGACAAAAGTTCAATGACTGACAAGAAAGGTTAAAAATGATTGGGGGATTAAAACTGCTAAGAAGATATAGATTATCATTGATCATAGTCACTGTAGGTCTATCTTGAGGCACTAAAAGCATCATGTGGACATAAAATATGGTATCACAATTCTATTAAACACAGCAATGATGCTCTCTTATATAATGGTAATGATGTCTTAAACAGGTGTACTTTGATTATGTTTTGATTAATGATACAAAATTGAAACAATGATTTTTAATGATATATCCATTTAGATTTAGATTTGGATAAAAATATTCAGCTTAGTGACAACAAAACAGTTCTTTACAATCTTAAAAATGAAAAGGTAGCGGATTCATGAAATATCCGAGAAGTATTAAATTATATAGTCTTTTTATATTCGTTTACATATATTAATGGTAGAGATTCAATATTAAAATTTATTATTTTTAATTTTAGAAAAATCACAGTCAGATGTTAATAGACAGTGACTAATGAAAATTGTATACTGTAAATGCTTTTTGTATTTAATCCCCTTTTGAATGCAAAAAAGTGGGTTACAGTATACAATTTTCATGGTCAATGTCTATTGATATCTGTCTGTGATTCTTCTAAAATAAAAGTATCAGCAGTTTTCACGCATTTAAATAAAATGTGTGTGTATGTGCAAAAATATTCCTAATTTTTGCAACAATAACCTGTTCAAAACTTATCTCCCACAATCAAGTAAAATTTTATATTTGCTTTCAATTACAACCATATATATATATATATATATTGTTATGGATGCCTACAACACCTCATCAATAACCAACACATACCATTACACCTAATCCTATTTCAAGTCCATGATATTAATGCTATTTAGTAAATGATAAAATCAAGTGATGTTAGGGTACATAAACTTGCATTAATTAATTATCACTATTCTAATATTTAAAGCCAAACATAAATAAATGCTAAAATAAAAATTAAACCTAAACAATCAATGGAATATCATGACGTCCAATAGATCTTATGAATAAATTTAATCAAAAAAAAAAATTAATGTATGCAATATTAAAATAAAGAAAACTCAATATTTATTTTATCTTTTCTCACGGTTTTATTTTAACAAATTGCTTTTGTTAATGCTTAATCAAAGATGACGTCAACAATAAAATAAAAAGATTAGCACGAACTTACTGGATAGATAGATAGAAGTAAAAAAAAAAACAAAACAATTTTTGTTCAAGGAGGGGAAAATATCTTATCTGAATAAAAAAAAATCCACCATTCTCTTCATAAAGAACGTATTAAAAGATTAATTTAAAGGTGTATGTCAACCGGTTCAAATTCATAGTACTGCTAAAGAAATTTTTTCTACTTTTAAAACAACTTAGCAAAGAGTTGGGAAAACAATAATTTACAAACAAAATAAAACATTGGAATCTCTAAAACGAAAAAAAAATCACCATTGATTCCTTATTATAAATTTTGAAGTTAAAACTAAAACATGCAATAGCAGAAGAAATATTAACGTTATTCCAATTAATTTCAACTAAAATGATTTTATATATTAATGACAAAACCAATTATATGTTGCAAATTGCAGAAGAAAACTGTCGTAGAAGAGAAGTCATCATTCACGAAACTAAAAATTGTCAAGGCCAACATAGAATAATCTTATCTCCTTACATCTAGATTGATAAACAAAGGAATGATCCATCATATTTTTTTTTTTATTACTCCCTTCAAAACTTCAATTCGAAGGCTTCTTTCAGATATTCGATTTTCAAGTTATGCATAAAGGAATTTCCATGGATTATAAAGATAAGCCATCAGAATATTATTTATACGAATTGTAAAGTCTATCTACAAAGTTGACGTCATCGATAAATCATTATTCGTATGTTAAATGTAATAATTTATTTTCTTAAACTTAATATAGGACTGAACAACTTAAATTATATTTATGAAATTCATAATAAAGATAAGGGCAGTATTACAAATAGATAAAGTTTATAAGATATAATCTTGATTAAAAAGTAATCTGATTATTGCGAATGAGAAATAAAGTAAGATGTTACCTAAAATATATGCCAACTACATATTGATATATGTACAACATACTCACATTTGTTGATTGTTTATTTCAAAATTTCATGTTAAATTATGGTACTTGAGTCTTAGTATTGCAATATGCTATTAGACGAGCTAGCCTTTTCACATTTGTATCAATCTGCGCTGATAACTTTGTAAATCTTGTGATCTGACCAAAATAACGTGTACATGGATCTTGTACACGATATTTTGGGCCAGATTTTTTTGTGCAAAAAGTAACTTATACATGGATGACCTTGTACATGATATTTTCGCAAAGATTTACAAAAGCAAGTCTAATCCACGCTAAAAAATTGTAAACATATATATGATTTGCAGCAGTAATATTCAAACAACATTTAAAACCATAAAATGTATATCTTAAAATAGATACAACCTGGTGAAAATATATCGAATCAGCTCCCCAATGTTAACTTTACATACAATCACTAAATTATAATTGTGTTTAAAACAGATAAAATATACACGTATGCTATTTTTCACTGTAATAAATAAGAGGAATTGATCGCATTCAAACAACCAAATTGATAAAAATAGAGGTCTAATTAAAAACAACATTGAAACCATAAAAAACTATATTTTATCTGCACCTGGTGAAAATAGATTGAATCAACTCCCCAATGTACATTACTTTCCAATAAAACAATCACTAAATTATAATTGTTTGTAAATAATACTTACAAACATGGGTAAAATATGCATGTACGCTACTTAAACTGTAATAAATAAAAATAATTAATTGCGCTTAAATAAAACCCAATTCAAATTTCATGTTACTACAGAAAATGGACATACCAAGCGGAAATTCACCAAGTGGAAATTTTCCCGCCAAAATGCTTGCAAATTGTGTTGAGATCTTTTTCCAGAAAAATACTAAGAAACGGAATTTTTTTGTAAAAATAAAAAAAAAAGTAAAGAAAACAAAAACAACAATTCGGAACGATAAAGAAATATAAATTATAAGAGTTTTATTAGCACTTTTCATGCTGGGGTGAAAAAAAATTGGAGAAAAATATTCATCAGCCTATACTTTTTTATGTAAATTCACAAAACAAAACAAATAATTCTCAACAAGAAAGAAATTCTAACAATTTCATTACCGCTTTACATGTAGGAAGAAAAAAAAGTTTAGATAAATATTAATCAACCTTTTTAGTAAATACACACAACAAAACAAAAAGAGTAAACAAATCAAATAATTCAGAATAGTAAAGAAATATAAATTATAAGACTTTTATTAATTACCGCTTTTTATACAGTTGGAAAAAAATGTAGAAAAATATTCATCAATCTATACTTTTTGGTAAATACACCAAGCAGAACAATAAAACAATGAAGGCATTCAATTTGATAGTGGGCAGCTTCCAAATTGTCATCATTTTGGACTATTTCCAAATACCAAAAAAAAAAAAAAAGCACACATACACATTACTTATGAAATTATGAAAACAAAATCAAAATATAAAAACTACCTACCCTCATTAAATTTAAATCAAATGAACTAAAGGCAAAAAAAGAATAATAATCAAAGTATGTTTTTTAAAAAAAGCAGATGTTTTCAAGCACATTTTGAAAAAGACAATCTTTTTGCAACTGACAACTATAAATAAAGCAAAATAATAACAATCAAAGCATGTTTTGAAAAATCTAAATAATCTTTTCAGACCTTTTTAAATATACATCATATGGTTTATTTTCTTTCAATTTGATATCATCGCAAAATTACAATGGATGTGAAAAGTCTTCTATATCTTCTATATTGCAGGATTAATACTTAAGTACCTAAATTATTAAAATCTTTCAATATATTTTTGCATATTTTTTATGTTAAACTTGTAAGTCTCTTTTGATTCATACATGTTATATATAACAAGGGGGTCTATTAAACCATTAGATCATTCATGTTAGCCAAAGCACATAGTGGCTGTTCTTCATGGGATTGGGATGGGAAATATTGGTATAAATCAAACATAAATGAAGGATAACTACTGGTATCTAAATGAGATTCCTTAATTTGATTGTAAACTTTATACTCCAAATATTAATCCATGTATATATGTTTATTAAATTTATTTAAATGTTAAAACACGTTTCTTGGTTTATTTTTCTGTGGTTAAATTCTACTAAGTTATATCCTCATACACATATAATGATCATTACTTGCATGTATATAATATACTATAACCACTCTTATTAATAGGTATTAACTCATGTTATAGATATGATGAACTTGGTGATAAAACATTCTCTGAATCTGAGAATCATAGATACCTCCCCGAGTTCAAAACCTGGAATAAGTAAATACAATATGTAGTTCATAATTTAAGAGTAGAATTAGCAGTTATTTAAGTCTTTCTCTTTTCTCTTAGGTATGAAATTAATGTAAAAAGGTATGCATGGAGGTAGACAATAGATATACACTCTTTTTACTCATCAGAAGAATCTCACCTATCTTTGTGCATAACACTGTTAGACTGTCCCATTACAATATATATATATTATACCGATATCTTAGCTGTACATATAATATTTTTTGTCTAAAAAAATATTGACATAAACAAACTCATAAACAATGTAAAATTAAAATTGATAATGAATAATAAAATCAATTTGTTGTCTGCAAATAATTGAATTATAAACAAAGAAAAACATTTCATTTGAAATAAATAAATTGGTCAAAATTTAAAGAGTTATTATCAGTAAAAGTACAATTAATTAGTAGAAGGGGGAGAGAGTTTGCTGTAGAAACATCAAAACTAAAAGTCTAAAGATCGATTGAAAGGAGGAGGAGAATTAACTTAAAACTATTAAAAAGTAAATAAGAGCTAAAATATGATGGTTAAAGAATAAATCTTTTTTTTAGTAATTAAACATACTTTTTCTCTTCATTTAAAATATTAAAGAGAAAAAAAAAGAAAGACAAGTTGAAACTAAAAGCTTAAAATATAAATCTTTTATATAAATTAAAAATATCTCTTGTTTATAATGAGTTGATTTTAGAAATATATATGTGCATAAATGATGAGTTGAGTTTAAATATAGCCAAATGTGAGCTTGTTGATAAAATAAATATGTGCATGCTAAATATTGAGGAATAAATGAAAGTTAAAAACAATATAGTATAATCATAAGATATATAAACACAGAATTTGCAACACTACGAATTAAAAATACACAAAACAACAAATTTGCAATGGCTACCAATGAAAATATGTAATCAAAAACTTATCAAAGGAATGTATTCAAAAACAGTGGAGGAATTTCAACAACAGAGATAGCCAGAAGACATAAAAAACAATTACCAAAATGACAACAGGACATCATATAAATAGTCCGGTTTTTCATCGGACAATCGGTTGAGTTCAATCTATCAGTGAGTTCAGTTCAGAGTTGAGTTCAATCTATCAGTTGAGATCACAATCAAATTAAATCTGTCCATCAATTATGCAATGTTAATTGTCATTAGAAACATATGACCTTGCTCCTGCCCTTAGTCTAATGAAGATCAGCAATTTTGGCCAGTAAAAGTGATGCCTGCTTAACAACTATTTAAAAAACCACCAGGATATGTAACTCTCTAAGAATAGTACCATGGAATAGCAAGCATATAATCCTCCCCAAAACCTCGAACCCAACTGGTTGGAGAGATTTTCAATTGAAGCATCAACTCAAGAAGTCAACATTCAAATCCTATAGGTAATAAGTAACTTTTATTATTTCCATTTCTGATATTAAAATAGCCATTGCAATAATTTGAAGCCTCCCAGAGTCAGTTAATAAATAAACTCTATAGGATGTATAAAGAACTATTGATGTGCATGTTTTGAAATGTCATGTATGTGAATGCTTTATGATATTTTATATTGATTTCATGTATTTATTTAAATGCCATGTATTATTTAATGCTTGTGTTATATTTTATTTTATTATATGTTAGTTGTACATTTGCATATTAGTATAATGTTTGAAAAATTATTAAAATTTGTATTGTCCTTGATAATGAAGGGTAAGCCTTCGAAACGTTCAGATAATTTATAATTTGTTGATATTTATCTATTATACCAGTTAGAAATCCACAAGTGGTCTTATACAACTAGACCCATATACACGTGACGTATGTTACATAATGGGAAATCGATAACAATTCTCCGAAAATATTATTGATTAAATATAAATAAATATCTCTAAAGAATTATTTGAGGAAGTAGATTGAACCTAAAATTAGGTCAATCGAAGTCTTCCCTGTTAAATTATTTCACAATTGTCTGATTAACTATACATTGACCATTTGGAGTCTTTACACACCTTTAAGAGCACCGAAATGTTTTACTTTGGCCTCTAGTGCCACCCCCATTCAAGACGATATTATTTTCCTTTTCTCTCCTGAGAGAGTGTGCAAAATATGACTGGTCATTATCGAATATTAATAATTCAAGAAGTTTGGACTGGAATAAAGGAAACAATCAAACTCCCCGGTAAGTTACCACTATCTAGATCATTATATGTGTTCTTTAAATCTCAGGTTACTAAGTGGGTTAGCATTTTGATTAAATAACTACAATCCTATCTGCTAACAAATCAATAACTACTTCAAAACCAGGTAAAGGAAACTGTAAATGATTTAACTATGAAATTTACTATTTATTATTCCCAGATTATTATATATTTCCCTCCATCAATTATATATATAAACAAAAATAATTTAATCCAGTTCATATCTCAAATAACGAAAATATAATATTAATGAGATATCACCGGAGTAAATTGAAAATTCATTTACAGAAACAAATGTGTATATATATAACAAAAAATATTTAAAGGATTGCACAATGGGTGTGATCTATATCCCTTCTTCCACTTTAAAGTAATAATTCAAAAACCAAATGTATGCAGCAAATATCATATGTTACAAAAAAAGACAATTTAAATACAAAGGTCAATCTTGATAATATATGAGTAAATAAAAAAAAAATTATTTATATATCTAAGAAAAACTTTTAATATTATCCAAAAATAGAGAAGATAAATGAAATAGAAAAATATATATATATATACACTCATCTGAACTTGTTCTTTCATTAAGTTCAACTTTCATGGACCACACGGCTACTTAACAGGACAGATAGGGCTTCCTTTCACCAATACACGTATGAGTCCTTTTTCCATCAGGGTCAGCTGTTTCTCCTATGACATTTTTGGGTTTGATGGATGAACAGGTGGTGCACTGTGGCTAGAAGTCTACTCAATGATAGAGTAGTAAACTGGAACAAACAATAAGGTCATCTTCTTGATTATAGGGTCGGTAAATATAATTCTCATATATATATATATATATATATATATATATATATATATCACTTTCACTGTAGACTTATTATACACCTCGGCTATACGAATACTTGCTGGTGACTCAAGATTAGGCTCGACACGTAGGTCAAATACAAATTTAAATTCTCCAAATCTGATTCTTTTTTTTATTATTAAATGGATATGGGATTCATATTGTTGATAACTTTTCTAAAATCCCTTAAGGATCCTCCCATGTTTGAAAAGCTAATTTCAAATGTCCTTTCTTTTTTCTATTCTTTAGACCAGCCAGATACAACTATAAATTTTGGCAAACACATATCATTTCTTCTTCCTTTCTGCTTTGATATCTTCTGCAAGCATATACCATTCGATTACTTAGGAGCCAACTCTTATTTTAGCAAATATAGATCGTCCTATTTCTGGAACAAGCTGGAAACAAAGTTTTTATTTTCTTAAACATCTGCCATCTGATTGCTTTAGTGAGCTAGCAACAACTAAACTCAATGCCCCAAGTAAGTACCACCTATGGTCCAATTAGTACAATTGTAATATGAACTATTTCATCAGCTGATAATAAGACTATACTTTTACATTAATTTACCCACATTCTTTCACTTTTTATGTATTAAAGTACGATTTCTCTAATACTGGAATTTGTATAGCTTCTATATTGATTAATTACACCACCCATTGTGTTTACATTCTTTTTAGATAAAATCGACTTTTTGATTTTATCTTTATCCACGATCAACCTGAACAAATTTCTTTTAATACAAAACATTTTTCTTTTGCTAAAAGTAGATTACAATTGACAAAAGGTTTTTTCCCTTTTTTTTTTTTTTTGATAAATTAATATTAATTACCAACCATCTTATTCTAATAAATATAAAATTTAAATTCTAATAAGTACAAAATTCAAATTCTATTTAAACAATTTTTAGGAAAAAGAAAAAATACATTTCTATATACGTATATCAGAACATTTACAAGTGGTAATAAACTTAAATACAAAAAAACTGTTCCACACGTAAACAAATGTTACAAGCTTAGTTTTCCCTTTATGATATAGATTTGCTGTGCGAATAAAATTATTAACATATATACTGCATACATTTGTACTGTGGGTGTAATAGGAATATAATATAGACCAAACCCATTTATTTATGTACTATATATAAGTACCTCCAAATACACATCTAAATTATGATTTAATAGATCTGTTAAAAATTACAATTCTAATATGATGCATTTTAGCTGTGCTGAATCTTCAGCAACAGCCATTTTGTGCATGGCCGTTATACACGGCCTGGCACACTATATATCATATTTTGTTGTTTGAGTTATATTTTGGCATTAATGTGTGTATTTATTTTAACGGATTTAAATTTTACATTAATATCTTTACCACGCATTTGTTTTTGTTATATTATATATTTATATATATTATATGAATTCAGAGTGTGGGCATAGTCATTATATATAATTGTCATTGTCTAATTTAATTAAGTTCTTATAAAAGTATTTAAAATCATAATAATAAATGTGTAGTTAAAATAAATTATCTTTAAATGTAATATGTGTCGGTCAATCTTTTTACCACTAATTGAAGCAACAATTTGTTATTGTATTACTTTTGATTGAGCTAGTCATAGAATATTTTGAGCACTGGATTATGGGCCTACAGTCCAGAGCATGTTAGTTACCCCATGTAATTATCTGGTACCAGAGGTTTACCTCAAAACAAATAAAGTGCTTTGGATAGTGGGGGTTTGAATCTATAAGTTGAGGAGAGCCACGGTCTGGAAATGTTATCATGTTATGTATTGCATAGCTCAGTCTTATCATGGGTATCATTGATAGCTCTGCCATCAATGGTATTCTCCCCTCTGCTCAAAGGGCTGGTCTGTTCACGAAACATTTATAATATAAAATTATGATAAATAAGGTTTAAACCCAGTTAAACATAGCAAATAGAGTACTCTGGATCATCATCTGAATGCACCCAGTACAATATATATATATATATATATGGGATTTTACAAACCCCCAAAAAATTCTGATCAAATTATTCATTTTATGATGACCTTTCCCCCTTTAAAAGGTGATATACACGCATTAAAATATTTATAATTGTTGCTCCTTCTCATCTAAAAAAGACAAAATAAAGAATTTGGATTCATAAAATAAATGTGGAAACTGAAACCAGACATTCAACTTATTAAAAATAAATTTGGCACAAGAAAACTTTAAATGTTAGTCTAGACAACAGGTTAACATTGTACAATGCTTAGCACTTTGATAAACTTGTGTATCAAAAGAAAAAAAAAATAGAGATAAATTATTAGAGTGTCTGACAAGTTGCTGTACTTGTTTTACTATTGTTTAATAACTGTGTAGAAATGGCATTCATTACACTACCGGTAATGTTATCTTTATCAATATTGCTTCTGCAGTGAGATAGGTTTACAGGGATTAATAATAAAAGTGCTAAAATCTAATGATTTGTTGACATCAATATCTCTGAATCACATGCCCATATAAAAGTTTTACCTAAGCAAAATATTTTAATTTATGGTGTGTGGATAATATTTTCAAAGATAATTAGTTATAGAATTAGATTATTACTGGTTACATTCACTAAATAAAATAAAATAAAATGTTACTATTTGAGCAAAGATTAATTCCACAATGTTTTAAAAGGCTGAATATAGGATAAAGAAATTATAATTCACTTTTCAACTGAAACAATATAACTAAAATATCTAAAGTTCCTTCATCTCCTTTACAGCTTACTACAATTTAATAAATATAAAAGTGGAAAACTCATTTCCACCTAAAGCTGGAGTAAAAAAGACAGACAGATTTACAGAATTCAAAATATTTCCATGATTAAAATAATAAAAAAATTATAACAATAATTGGGATGTAATATTTCAATGTCAATACCATTAGCAGTCTTATTGTAAGAGTGTTTGCAATAAAAAGTGAAAAAGGATAAGTGTAAATGAATAAAATATCACATAATTTATCATATGATTTCAGCTTGCATATTGCTGTTTTAATAGTATACTTTTTCACCTTCCTAATGCCACATCCTGTAAACTCTAGTCAGTAATTATAGATGCCAGACAAATGATTGTGCTTAATAAATTTCTATTCTGTGCAGTAAGAAAGGTGCATCAAGTTTAAATTCCAGATGCACTGTCCAGAGATGCTTCACTGATGAAAGCCATAAGCTTGAAACTAGTCTGGGGATAATGGATAAGATAGCATTAGGTCGGAAATTATTAAGCACTATCATCTAACATTTATTATTAATTACTAAGTCTTATAGTAAGTGGAATAGAAGAGGTAAAACGTATTCTACTAAAACAAGATATGTGTAATAAGTAGACCATAATTTTAAATATTTTATTAACGATTTCTTTAAATGTTTATTAAAAATTTAATAAAATCTTTATGACTTTTGGAATTTTGATTAAGTAACTTTTATTAGTTATTTTGAAGTAATTTACTTGAAATATAAATCAATAAATAAATATACCATCAGAAATTAATTATTATTATTATTATTGTTAAATAAACAAAATATTTAAAAGATAAAGTACAAGTTTTAGAATATTCAGTAATTTATACATTACATTACATAAATTTGACAATTAGTATATCTAATATTAAGCAATAAAACTGATATATTTCTGAGTAGAAACCAAAGCTTCACATTTTTATCTTTTAAAACGCAAAGTAACTATAGCATAATAGAGAATTTATTTTCCTTAATAGACCTGTTTAAATTGGCTTATTTTATTATCAATCACTTGACTTCTCTTATATGCAAAAGAAATTTACAGAATCTTATCCACAACTTTAAATATATCATTTATAAAATTTCTGAAACATATAGACATATGATTATTTTTTATTTGAGATCAGCATTCTTTGAGACAAGTATTTCCAATATCTTTCTACTACTTTTCCACAATGATCTAGTCTATTTCTTAATCTTATATTTTCATATTTAATTAGGTCTTCTAATTTAGCAACCAATCACGAAGCTCAGTTCATTAAATATATAAAAATATATATAAATTCAATATTTAAAAATCTAAAGATCCGGGTTCAATTCCCATGATAGTGTTGTCACTGGTCAGGCCAACAACACCTAAAGAAGAGAGGAAAATAATACCACCTGAAACATTATAATAAATACTTTTATTAACAGTTGTTTGTATATAGAAAGTTTAAATAAAGTTTAAATTTTCTAAAGACATTCAGTTTTTAATATTAGATGATGGAAATAGTACAGTAAAGAATTAATACTAAATGATCGATTTCTCCTTGCATTACGCTCAATATTTCGCCGATGGCAGTTTGGACTTATTTTCACTATAAAAAATTTCTTAATTAACAATTCAGTACTTCCTTTTATTAAATGATTCAATTTTTCATTATATAACTTTTGAATCATTGTTGTAAATTTAAAAAGTTAAATTCATAAATTTTTAATCCTTTTTATTAACCAGGAGTCCATCATAAGACGAAATCTTGTTACGAAGCGGAAACAATTCGTTGCACATATAAAGGCATGGTATTTACCTGTGTACCTGGGTCTAAATGCTTTAGAAGACGGAAATATATATACGTGCATGTGTGTATATATATATGTCTATTAAAAACAGTTTGTTCTTTTAAAAGAAAAACAGTTTTTTTTTTCCCAAATTTGTTTTCTTCATCCCAGTAACTCAAGAAAAAACAGTCATAATATTGATTTGGTTTTGCTCAAGATTTGCTTTGTCATATTTTAAGCATCATTTTTGATTCTAGGTAATCAGTTACAGCAAAAATGATATTTAAAGTGATTTATTTTGTCAACAATTGTTTTCCAGTGTGACGTTTTAATACTGTTCTAAAAATAAATTGTATCTTCACATTGTACATCTCTCTCTAAGGTCACAGGCTTGAAGTTTTGTGCAAGTAATTGATGTATATTTTATTAATAACATCATTATAAGATTTTTTGCTATATAAATCCAAAGCTTTCATATAACCAACAAAGCTCAAAAAAGATGTGCGAATATTTTTCTTATCCTGAAACGCAAAAACAAAAATAAATAACTCCTCCCCCCCCCCCCCAGTAACATATAGACTTACTAAATTTAATGTTTTTTGGCAACAAAAAAATGTCTAGTTTTGTTTTTCTACTTTTTAAAGTCCAGTCTAAATCTTTTGTAGAGAATCAATAGAAGACTATGGGTCGTAATAAATGTTAATATTTCCTATTTTTAAAACATGTATATCGTTTTAAGATTGATTACTTTCTTTCAATCATTTTAACAATTCTATATATGTTACTAACTTATCAGCTGTTATTTTTTGTTGATGTTTATAATACATTCTTTTATATGGGCCAAACTGATAATAATGAGAATAGTTTATTAGAAATCTTGATATACTTGCATTGATTTTTAATAGAGGACAAAAATGTATTCAATTGCTTGAAATTATATGTAGTTCTCACATTTCCTATTCAAGGTACTTTAATTTTCATGGCAATTCAGCTAAAATAAATAAATAGTAATTTTATTAATTTATTATTTATTTTGAACATCTTTTTAAAAGTTATAATTATATTATCAAGCTCTGTTTTCTTTTTTAAAACAATACCTGCTACGATGTTTTAAATCGGAAAAGAATTATCTTATATATTTTTTTTTTATAAATTCTTTGATAGAACCATGTTAAGTAAATTGAATAAAATATGAAACTTCAAATTAAGGTTTAATGATTATTATGTTTCTTTTCTTGCAGATTTTAATTAAAGTATTTTGATTACTATTGTATTTTAAAATAAGTTAATCATTGGTGCCTTTTTTTACTTCTAGCAAAGCAAATATTTTTTTTTCACTTTTAATTTTTAAACGTATGCATGCATATAAGGATTTTCAAATAAATATTTGCAAATGTGAATCTCATAATATCGACCAAATTATTAATCAACACTTATTAAAAATCAACTCTAATTTGATATTATTAAGTGCCATAAATTTATTTCTGCTTAAACTTTTTTTTAAAAGATAATTTTAATTATCTCTATAAAATCTATGATTTAATTTTATTTTTTGTATAACGTCTAGTAACTGATATTTTATTTTCATATTGACATTATCTAACTTTTTCAGGTTGATAATAAATCATATTTTATATAATTTATTAGTATATAATATAGTAATATAAATCATATTTTACAGAATGTATTTATTACATTTTACATAAATTTAGTTCTTTTACATTCTATCTGGATGGCAAATAATTGGTAAATTTACATTTATCGTATTTAGTTCTCAGAGTTTATTTTAAATTTTTTTTTATGGAAAATATATATATACATAAAAGGAAAAACAATAGTTACGGGACCCATCTATGATGCTTATGACTTTAGGTTCAAACCCAAGTAAAATGTTTTTTTAAAAAGCAAGCTGTGGACGCAAAAGTTTCTTCATTAACCATTAACGTATTTCTAGACTGGATATAGGCTATATTTTATAATTACCATCTATTTAAAAGCCATTCTTTTGGTGATCAGTCTAAGGATCATTGAAATAAAAGATATAATTATATTTTCAAGGTATCATTTTGCTTAGTGAAGACTACATATGATATTCATCCTTAATTATCATAATTTTTATTTTCCCATTAATATCTCAGGTAACAATTAGTTACGAAATGGATGAATTTATAGTAATCTGCAACCTTATCTCAATATTATGAATGAGATCGCCAGACACGGCAAGGAACTGGAAATTACTTTCAAATAACTTTAACAATTTTATGAAATGAATTAATTTGACAAAGACTGCACATAGTTGCGATTTGTACACATAAATCTGCATCTGTTTACAAATTTTGACACACACACACACATATATATATATATATATATATTATTTCTTGAAGCTGATGCATGATAGATACATTAATAAATATTATTTTAAACTCAAGTGTTAATTTTAACATTGTTGTAGGATCAATTTCCCGGTCTTTATTAATTAATTAAATTCTTTATACTTCCAATGCAAATAATTAATTTCAAATAACGTTAATCAAATTAAAACGCATATAAAATATATAAGTAATTTAATGATGTTGTGTTCATCACCTCTTATCTTATGTAGTCTTTACTGGCATTTCCCTATCTTATGTAAAGAAAATCTGAAGATCTTCTGGTAAGGGATAAAATTGTAATAATTTATTTTAATTTTCCTTTCACTATGGAAACAAAAGTTGGTTAGCTGCATTATTTTCAAATCATTTCTTGATTAAAAGCCCCAAATGTGCTATCACATTTCTCAAGTATTCTACAAGATGATCCAATATTTAGATGTTTATCACACACATGCATGTACCTAGTTGAGGAAATCAACTATATACAATTAAACACCAGGCTGTATGTCATAAATGTAGCAAAATAACAATCTTATTAAAATACCTTTACTGGTTCAAAGATATGCTCAGAAAATCTCAACTGAGGCAAAATTGCTTTAGCAGTAATAGAATATACACACAAACACATATGTAGCAACATCAATCAGACTCATCCTTCAAGTGATCTAAAATATTCACTGTAATTAATTTATTTTCAAACATCATTTGAAAAAAATTGCTTTAGTAAACCAATAGAATCTACAACCGGTTGTCAAGACAACCTCATGTGAATTACAATTCAAAACCAGCTGGCAATTGTAAATTTTGGATCATGGTTAAAGTCAAGGCATATTCCTTATTTTAGTAAAATAAAAAGAATCTATCTAAATAAGCAAATAACTATACCCCCCCCCCCCCATTATCTATATTAATAGACCAAAGCATAAAAGCAAAATGCCCATGTTAAACAAATCATACCTACTTTTTACAACTACTAATTATGTCAAAATTTCTTTATGTATTTTCTCAAAGACAACAGTGTTCTGACTTGTAATAATTAAATTTCATTTTGTATGACTCTTAGTCTCTTTTGTCAAACGTGAGACATCTTGGATTTTCTAACAATCTTCAATACTTTTCCCTATTTCATTGAATTTTATTGTTTTCTATTGTTTACATTCATGGCAATGTCATAGGTTATTCTTTTGTTTTGCTGCATGTCTAGTTTATTTGCCAAAATCTTTTTAATTAATTACTCATTTATTGATTATTCACCAATTTACTATAGTGTTCTGATAAGCATTAATGAAAATATATTTTATTCTATTTGACAAGTTATGATTAATGATCTTAATGACTTAGCATTCAGACAATAGGTGTTTTGTCAATGGTCTCAGCTTAGTCAGCTGTTTGTAAAATCATGTCATTTTTTTGAGATATTTCATACATTCCCCGCCAGATGTTCTTCTATTCAATAATTATTTAATAAGGCCTTCTCATATTTTTTGAAGGAATTGGATTTATTGAACAAAAAAATCCTTACAAGTTCGTGAAAATACTTGAAAATTGCTACATACTATTACCAGTTTATTTTTCTCTGGCATTTGAGTAATCTGACTTCCCTCAACATTCTAATTTTTAAAAATTAGGTAGATTACCTTCTGTGGAGTATTGTTTGAAGTATTTAACTTTAATTAATATTCCACAAAACTATTACAAGAAAGACACCATTGAAAGAGAAATATTAGAGAAACAATTTTAAGTCAATTTAAAAACTGTTATCAATAGACAAGGCATTAATATCGAAATGCACAGCTTTTAGAAAATCATGTGTCACCAATCTTTCATCTATATAAACTCAGCTAACAATAATATTACCTAAGTGATTAAATATTTTTTTTTATAAAGTCATATATTATTATTTATGCACGTCATTAGTATAATGCTAAAATAATTACATACATTTTTAATGCATAACTTATTAATATATGTATTGGTGTACAAGTGTAATATTTAGTTGGAAAATTTAGCTCTCTTTAAATTTTATATTATTAAAGCTATCAGATATAAAACAGAATCGAATAATCTTTCATATCACACGTAATTATAACTACAATCTCTACTGTTATGAAATATTGAAATGTTTGTTAATGCATCTGTTTGTTATAGTTTTAATATGGATTTTTAAATTTAAATGAAATCGCAATTTTTTTTTCTGCTTGTTAATAATTTTCTTATAGCTAAGGATTTTAAAACAAACTTAGAGTTTTTATTTGATAAATGTTCCATAACTAGTTTAGATAGTCATTAAACTATTAATTATTAAAATGTTATTTATCAACTAGCGGTTAAGTAGTGTACTAAGGAATATCTTCTCTTTCACCATAATATGTATATGGAATATGTAGAATACTTTATTTTTTAACTTAGATGACTAGTTTTGGATTTAAATAAAAGTGCTTAAGTATTATAAGGTCACATAACACTTTCCACCATTTCTTAATTCAGTTGATTTGTAATCTCAGGAAAAGCTTCATAAGATGATTTTTTTTATAAGAATAACTGTTTAGGCAATTAGAAATAATAATTTAAAAAGTATTATAAATAATATTCCACAATAAAAGTTTTGTAGTTTGACTGTCTATTGACACTTCTGTGTTCTTATCTTTTTACCTACATCTATTTCTAATATATATATATGTCATATTATTATTACTATTTGCGGGATATTCCGTGTAGTGAAAAAACTAAATGCTGACGTTTCAGTACAATATCAAGTACCTTCGCTCTGAGGAAGGTACTTGATATTGTACTGAAACGTCAGCATTTAGCTTTTTCACTACACGGAATATCCCGCAAATAGTAATAATAATATGACATCTTTTATCCGTGAAAATATTAGAATTATATATATATATATATTTGATGTGATGTTTTGTATTACTATTTTTTTTATAAAAATACATTATTGCTGTAAAAAAATAATAAATATATATATTAGTATAATGCCACCAAATTAGAGACATAGTTTTATTTATATAAAAGCCCATATTTTTTCCAATGTGTTGTCTAAATTTGTTTTGGCCTATTATTTACCATTAGCGATTATATAGTTTTAAAATAATTCTCAGCCAAAATGGAAAAAAGAAATATAAAAATTTTGAATAAAAACGTTTCATTAAAAATACCGAATTGTTTTGTCACGTTAATTTATTTATTATAAATTCACAACTGAAAGAAAATCGAACGATGACTTTTAAGAATGCATTAATGACACCCTTGATAATTGATACTTGTAATAAAATAAAAACGTGCACCGAAAGTGATGCAAAAGTATTGTTCTTATTAATTTAGAATAATTAGGTTTATAATTTATATTGTTTAGTAATACGTGTTCAAATTTTAAATATATTATTGTATTATATTAACTACTTTAACACCGGGATATATTCATACCTGTTTTACTTATAGTTTAGTTAATAGAAAAATTGAAATTAATTTTCCAAAACAGTGGAAATAGAAAGAAAAAAAAGTTTTTGATAAAATGAGTAGAAGTAATGAAAAAAGTGAGAATCAATTTAGATATCTTAAAAAAATATTGATTATAATGCAGGTCGATTTTGTCTTTTGGAATTGATTTAAATAGGTGTTGTTATGACAATAAATATCTAATATTTCCAACACAATTATCATATATTATCATACAAATAATTATTCTGTAATTAAGTGTAAAAAAGTTGAGGGTCTACAAAAACGGTTCTCAATTTTTTTAAAGTGATGGAACACTTTTGATCATGAAAAAAAAAAGAGAAACCCCACTCATATTAAGATGATATTTGATTAAATACAAGTATAGTTTATATACTTGGGGTTTTAGATATAAATTATAAGAAACTTGAACACAGACTTGATTTAAAGTCAACATGGGCATGACAATAATATTGGCATCAACAAGAGATTTGGGCATTCCATCATCAGATTTTCAATGTTATGGATGGCTAAAGAATTGGAAAGTGGAGTAGACTGAAACCTACCCATTAAAATTTAAAGATTTGCTATCCTAATATAAATCAAGTGCTGGTTAAATTATGTGTGGAAGATAATGATCTGGACCAACTGATGATGCTGATTCAGCATGAAATATGTATATTGGAAATCATTTATCTTTTTCACATGTGCGTGGTTATATGTATTGGTTGTATGAGATAGAGTGGGTGGCGGAGGGGGACTTGAAAGTCTGTGTTGAAGTCTCTTATAATTTAAATACTAAAGTCATAAAACTAATTACAAAAATATGTCTTTTACTAAATTATGGATTACAGATTATATAACAGTAAAAAAGAAAACAATAGTTAAAAAAATAGTATAATTGTAAAAATTGTAATGACAATATCTTTTATAAAGGTAGGTGTTCTTTAAATCAATTTTAATATGATGCCTGATCTTATCAGCTTTTACACATTTTAGCAACTTCAAGTATAATGTGTGATATAGCTACCGTCATTTCTTCCTCTTAGGACTTTGCATTTTATAATTTTTATATTAGTTAATTAAATCCTTTTTGTTACAATTCAGTTCATTTCTATAGCTTGTTTGTTTCAGAAATAGCATAATAGTTCTGTCATTTTAGATTGCTCTTCTACTGCTATCTTAACTAATATTAATAAAGGTTTTTAAGAAGAATGTTAAAACTGCACTCTAAATATTATTGATGTATTAATTAACAAAATATAAAAAGATCAGTATTGTTCAGGTAGTTCAGAAAAGTTCAAAGATCTTTATGAAAAAAGTACAGTCTTTAAGACATTGGCAGTTTTAGTTCGTTGTAATTAGATTTTTATAGCATTTATAAAAATAGTTCAAGAAAAAATTTGAAATAATAAAATAGGATGTTTTGCAGTTATCAACTATTTCTGATTATTTTACACAATAATTGTTTAATAATTATTTAATACACAAATACATATATACACTCTGATTTTATTCATATAGGTTCCATTTATAAAAATAGAAATTAATAAATTTGATCATAATGTTAACAAAGAAAATTACAGTGTAAGATGATCATGCCTATATAAAAATAATGACATAACATTATTACACAAAACGAATAATGTGTTAGAATCTTTTGAGATATTCTAAAAATCATAAAGCTATTTTAACATTTTCAAGAAGACTTTAATAGATGTATTAGATATTAACATTTATTTATTCATGGATACTCATGAGTTTTCAAGTAAACTAAGATGTCAGTCTATATTTTTGATAAATCTACAGTTTTGGGAACTCCCCAAAAATGTTTACAAAAAAAATGCCTGCTAAAAACACTGTATTTAATATTTATGTTTTATTTTTTATTACTGTTACTTTAAAAAAAGAAATCATTGTAAAAAAAATATTTACAACATTTACAGTTTATTTTCTTTTTATATTAACTTATTAACAGAAAAATAAAAAATATATAAGTACAATATTCACATGTTATTCATGTTAGTGGTATACAATCATATTGTGACCATTAGCACACACTTTTTGAGAAGGCATGATTTCATATCTTTAGAAATAGTCCACTACATCACATTGTATGATAGAAAGGTCCTAAATTTTTATCATTATGACAGTTTACTAAAAACACTGCTGACAAGAATAAACATAGTGCATCTCATCGCTTCCCATGTGATAACTATAAAAAAAGTGAAATAAAGCTTCTTGATGAGATTTATTGGAATTTTTTTCTTTTCTAATATTTAACAGTTGATTTATTAATTTTGTTTTAATTTAACAACTAACCCATCTTCAGTAGATTATAGACTCTTGAAACTGTAAATTTATCAAAAATAAAAACTGCCATCACTCAATAATTTGAAAATTTATATAGAAATATAAGTGATTAATCAGACTAAATTTTATCATAGCCCTTTGTTAAAGTTCATTTCATTTAAAAATAAAGTGTCTATAAATTATCATTATGGAAATATATATTACCTAGCTTTTCATGATAATGAGATGCCACATTTCATTTGGTTTGCTTTGCATTAGTGTTACTTTCCAACTGGTTGGCATTTTGGTCTCCATAGATGCTTTCAAGGATTGTTTCCATTATTTGGCTTGACAATGGGGAAGAGAGAAAGAGTTTGTGGCAGCATCTATTTCACCATTTTGACATGTTTCCAGCAAGGGTTCAAGCAGGAACAGTTGATTTGTGGAAAACTTTTGGGGCCTGAAGCCCAGTCAAAAACTTCTAAAATGATCTAGCAATGCATTTTTCCAGATCTGTGGCTTCTGCAATCAGTAATAAATGACTATATTCTGTCCATAGATTTCTGGATCTCTGGAGTAGCTAATAATGTAATAGCACAAAATGAAGACCAGACTGATTCACAGATTCAAGAATGGAATAATTTGATCACAAAATGAAGGCCAGAATAAATAACAATAGATGGTGGTGACTTTATGTACCCCTCTCTTTTATTGTTTTTAATTTCTTATCATTATTTTCAATTTTGATCGTAACTTGAATGTTTTTTTAAATTAAGTTTTACATTTCATTTTATTTAATTGATTTTTACATTTGTTTTAATCTAATATTTTCTTAGATTAATATACTATCACTTTTATGAGATAGTTTCTATAGTTTTTAATTATTACAATTATTGGTTTTGATTTTATTATTAATCAGGTTTTGATTTTATTATCAATCAGAAATCTTAGTAGTATTCCAAATTAATTAATTGATCTTTTTATTTTGGATGTCTACTAAGATTTATTTTTACACATTTATTCCACTAACTTATTTTTACTTTATAAAACAAAGAGAGTTTTGTTTAAAAAAGAAGAGTTTTTAAATCTTTCCCTACCCCTGTCTCTTTTTTAAAAAAATAACACAAACTTTTTTTGTTATTTTATAAAACTGTCTTTGAAAACTCTTTCTGAAATAATTATTTTTTTAATTGTCTTTCAAATAAATTTGATCATATTTTTTTTTTAAATTATAAAACATGTAATGCAGATAGATGTAGTTTTATAAATATATCTCTTGCTAGCATTACAATATATATATATATATATATATGACGCTTTACCAAAACCACTGAACAAGCGTATATTTGTTTACATAAATATCAAAAAAGTCAGAATTCACTATCTCTTTTATTTGCTCCACCTTCAGATCAGCTGATTTCAAGTTAATTTGCTATCATCAGTGAAGGATATGGCTAGAAATATCTAATGTCTAGCCCTATCCTTCACTGATGATAGCAAGTTAGCTTGAAATCAGCTGATCTGAAGGTGGAACAAACAAAAGAAATAGTGAATTCGGACTCTTTTGATGTTTACGTAAACAAATATACGCTTGTTCAGTGGTTTTGGTAAAGCACCATCTATTGATCATAAATACAAGTGATAGCAAGTTACGTGATTATAACTTGTTTTTGTTTTTCATATATATATATTAAGGGAAGGTGGAATTTGTAGTGAATTATGGGAAGGTTTGTTTGTATATATATATATGTTTTTCTTTAGATTGATTTTCACTTGAGAAGGTCTATTTGTAGTAAATGAAACCATGGTTGTGTAAGGATTTTGGTAAAATTTTTAAAATTTAATCTAGTATTGTATTGTTTTATGGTTTTGCATATTTATATATATATATATATATAAGTAATTCACAATGTAAATATATAATGTTAAAAAAACACAATCGTTTTTTTTTTTTTTAAAAAAATGCCGTTACAGTAAATGATACACCCTCTGAACCTGTCACCAATACTGTCATAAGAAAATGAAATAATTTTCCTATTAGTTCTCTTTATACATAAAGAAGATTGTTCTAAATAATTAAAACAGAGAAAGTAACAATATTCATTAATTCAGTTATTTTGTTTTTGTATTAATCAAACAGATTAATTTTTATTTAACAAAGAAAAGAAATTTCCTTTTCTTTATTTTAACTTTGTAATAAATATTAAATAATTTATATGTAGTAAAGTAATTCATAACAAGAATATATATATAATATTAAAAACAGTTTACTTTTTTAAAATAGAAAATACTATTACAGTAAATAATATACATTTCCACTTCAATATTATCAAGTACTCAGGTCGGAGTGTATATTATTTACTGGGATATTATTTCTTATTATAAAAAATGTTAGATAGATAGATGGATAGATAGATAGATAGATAGATAGATAGATAGATAGATAGATAGATAGATAGATAGATAGATAGATAGATAGATAGATAGATAGATAGATAGATAGATAGATAGATAGATAGATAGATAGATAGATAGATAGATAGATAGATAGATAGATAGATAGATAGATAGATAGATAGATAGATAGATAGATAGATAGATAGATAGATAGATAGATAGATAGACAGACAGACAGACAGACAGACAGACAGACAGACAGACAGACAGACAGACAGATAGATAGATAGATAGATAGATAGATAGATAGATAGATAGATAGATAGATAGATAGATAGATAGATAGATAGATAGATAGATAGATAGATAGATAGATAGATAAATAGATATAGGTGTGTGTATGCATATAAAATATTGAATTATAATAGGACTTTCCATTGAATTATCTAGAAATAGTTTAGCTATTATGCACTCAGGCAACAATCAATTTAAATTTGAAATTGTATTCTGAAAGCATATATCTAAGAATATTTTTTTACTAACTCACCTTTAAGCACAAATGTGGACTTGCTTTAGTTTAGTACTCTAGGTTATAAGAGTTATCAGATATAAAATACTTTACATATATAAAATAAAAATAATTTCAATTTTATAAATGTTTTCCAAAGAGAAAATATCTCTCCCAAATATATATATATCCAAATATTAAATCACCCCACATTGCTAAGAAATTCAGCACCATTTTCTGTGATTATTTTCATATATATATATATATATTGTAGTTATCTCTCATTGTGAATTTTTAAAAAATGTCATATTTAAAAGAATATAGATTTCATTTTTAATTGTATATAGTTGCAGTCATAAATCTCACTTAAAAATAAAAATAAAAAACTGTCGTGTCTATTTTATGTTCAGCACATTTTCTGTTCTAAACTGCTTATTCTTTTTTAGATAGTTGTTGAGATTAAAATCTCTTATTCACATTTAAGTGAATAAGTCATTTTAAATAAAAATAAATAAAATAAAAAGATTAAAATATTATAGACAATTATTTTAGTTGTAGTATTTGAAAGTGTGTGTGTTGATATGTGTTTAAAAGAACAAGAGATATGATTTAAAATTTAATAAAATTATATAAAAAATATTTAAATTATATTTTATTATTTTTGTTAATGTCAAAGTTATTTTTTGAAGTAGTTGAATGCAAGGCATTCGAAAACAAATCTTCAAGGTGTATGTGTAGGTATTTATAAAGAACAATGGAAATTTTTCAAATTGCATGGTTTTTAGGAACTCATATCTCAAGATAACTGTAGTAATTTGAACATCATTAATTTTACAATGGGGCGGAGGTGTTTATCCTGAAAAATAAAAAAATATGTTTACTTGATAAGAAATTTTCAATCCAACTAAATAATTTTTCTTTCGATAAAGGTTTTAAAATAATAATAGTAGTAAAGGTCTTAGACAGGATAGTCAGCTAGATAAAGATTGTCTGACAGGGTCTATGAAGCTTCCATTCCAGTTGCCTACATTACTGCTGAAGTCCCATCAAAGTCATAATGTTCAAATGAAATGAAAGCCTATCTAACAAAAGGGAGCACTCTTTTTCTAAACCTAAGTATTGAAGAAGCTACATCTCAAAGATATATGTAGGACAATGTTATGGCATGGACTAATTAATAGTTTGTCAACAGTTCCAATAACTCTTAATTTTTACATCCACTTGTAATTGTCTTCAAATAAATTTCATGAATAATAGCTAAAATTTAACCAGAATGAACTTTTTGTAAACTTCACTTTTCTAGTTCATCATCATTATTACTGGGGAAATCTGCTGAAAATCATATAAAAATGAACTTTGAATTTAGGACTTTAGATTTAAAAAAAGAGAGAACTAAAGACATTATTTTTATTTATGATAATTTTGTTATGAATTGTTACTATGCAATTTTTTTATTTGCTCTCCCAAAGAAATGTTCTTTTAAAACAATGAATGTAATATTTAAAAAGTATATATACTTTTTTATATTTAGCACATATTATTCTACACGAATAAAGCTGATAAACAGAGCACAAAAACATTAATTATTAACAACATCGGTACTGTATACCAGAATCATGGCGACATACTGGAACTGAATGGTTAATATTCCAGTGCATGCTCAGTGGAACACTAGTGTTACACTGGTTAATAACGTTTTTAGACTTCACAATAAACCAAACCTCTTTCAACTTCCTTTTCCGATCATTTGACTCATTGCACACAGTAGTAATATTTTGAGGATAAAACTCATGACCACAATTACTTTCATGATTTGAAAAAACAGAATTAACCTGCAAATCACTTTTAGATTTTTTTGTACTGATAAATATGCTGTTGCAATCGCGTTAAAACATTCGCCTTAGTTTCCCTGAAATAAATAGCATTACAATTGTTGTTTATAATTAATATTTTTGTGCTCTGTTTATCATGCTTTATTCGTATAGAATAATTTTCATTACCTGACAGAGTTTTTATATTATTTATTTAGCACATATGTTTGCAAACAACTCATATATTATTTTTGGCATCAATGATTTGATGTAATATAAATATAATCTAACACTTTTCAAGGGTTATATATTGACTATTAAAATTTATCATCATTATTAACTTTAAATATCATAAATACATCATCCCAGGATAAAAAGAATTATGTTGATATTTAGTGAGTCATTATGGATACAAGTAATAGAAGTAAGGCATTGATAAATTTAATTTATTACATGAATATCCTGTGCATTACTATGAATACTGGAAACTAGAATCTCATTATAAATTCTTAACAATATTTAAAATATTGTTTGTATGTAGATTGTGTAGTCACAAACTATTAAAGATACCAACATTGCATGATTGACCATCATGTACTTTAGACACTAATGTTGCAAAGACATTAGGAGATTATGTTAAATATAAGACCATACTATAACCATCCCATAGCTTAAATATAACCCCCCACTTCTGACACAGTGAAGCTGTTTAGAGAATCACTGTCAACTTTGAAGTTAAATCATCATGAGCTAGCCACACAGGTGATTTCACATTTATTTGTCAGTATTCAGTAAAATATTGTTCATCAGTAGCATATAATATTTTCTCTGAGTCAGGATCCCAAGGTATATCATAAAATGGATTACAATTCTGATTAGGTATGGATTGGGATATTCCACTTAGTTTATATTTTGATATTGTATTCTTCTTTGATTTGGTTCAATAAGGATATTTATAAAATAAAACTGTAGGGTTATATAAAGGGTGTAAATTCTTATAAGCATGCTCACTTCTTTTTTTGCATATGAATTTATAAAATAGACTTTTGGCCTTTGGATAATGTATCTTTGCTTTCACATAATTTTCACAGGTACATGACCTCAAGATTTCTCAAATCTTGTTTTACAACAGTATTTATTATAAGATAATCAGCATAAGCATTAGTTAGAAAAAACCTTCACATCTGATCTGTAGTCATGCTTATAATAATACTCATAATTTCTAAAACTATCTCTGATCATCATCATCATCATCATCAACCATTATCAATCCACTACAGATGAAGGTATCTCCAAGTTTAATCCATCTTCTCCGATCTTTAGTTTCTATTTTCCACAACACCCCTGCACATTTTTTTATTTCATCCATCCATCTCACATGTAGTTTCTTTCTGGGTCTTTTACAATCTCTTGAAATCCAGTTTAAAATTTTAATTGTCCATCTATTATCATTTCTTCTAGCAATATGTCCAGCCCAACTCCATTTCAATCTTTTAATTTTTTTCAATAAGGTCAGTAACACCTGTTTGTTGTCTTACCCATACATTGCATTTTCAATCTCTTCTTGTTACTCCCAACATACATCTCTCCATACTCCTTTGAGTGGTCTGAAGTCTCTGTATTGCTCTTCTATTAAGTGTCCAAGTCTCAGATCCATAAGTAAGAACTGGTAAAACATATTTGTTAAAAACCATCCTTTTCAAACACATAGGCATATTTCCTTTTAGTATCAAGTTATTTCTACCAAAAGCACTCCAACCAAGTTTAATTCTATGATTAATTTCCTCCATTATGTTTTCATCTGTATTAATAATCTGACCAAGGTATTTGTAACTGTTAACTTCTTCTAATTCTTCATAATCAATCTTTATTTTCATATTTTGAGCAAATCGATTAAACATTACTTTAGTCTTTTTAACATTTATCTTTAGTACTACTTTTCTACTTTCATCTGCTAACTCCTGCAACATTTCCTGCAGCTCTGAAGCATTATTTTCAAAAACAACTACATCATCTGCAAAATCTAAATGACTTAAATACTCTCCATTTACTTTGATTTCTTTAGTTTCCCATTTTAATCCACAAAATACTTCTTGCAGCACTGCTGTAAAAAGTTTTGGTGATATGGAGTCACCTTGTCTTACACCTTTCTCAATGTTGATTTTTCCAGTATCATTATGTTGCATTTTTATAAATATTCTTTAAAATATGACAATAACCTGCATCTATACCTTGATGATCCAATGCTTTAATCACTGAAGAAATGTGTATAGAATCGAATGCCTTTTCATAATCTACAAATCCAAAACATAATGACAACTTATATTCATTTGTCCATTCTATGACTTCTCTCAATACTGGATATGATCTATTGTACTAAAACCACTTTTAAATCCAGCTTGTTCTCTTGGTTGGTGGAAATCCAAAGTTCTCTGTAGACGAGTTGTAATTATCGTGGTAAAAATTTTATATAAAACTGATAAAAGGCTAATAGGTCTGTAATTTCTAATATCTTCTTTATCACCTTTTTTAAATATTAATATTATTACTACATTCTTCCAATCTTCCGATACATCTTTATCATTTAGACATTTGGTATATAACTTTGCTAGAATTGTTTCTATTTTTTCACCTGCTTCTTTTAATATATCAATTACAATTACATCATTTCCTGGAGCCTTTCCTTTCTTCATACATTCAATTGCATGTCTCACTTCTTCATTTAAAATTTTGGGCAATTCGGAAGATGTAATAGATATAGGAGGTGCTTGTTCTTTATTACTATATAATTCTTGATAAAAATCTTCTACCAATTTCATGATGTCATCTCTCTTTTTAGTAATAATTCCATTTTTTTTCTTATTGCAGATATAAATTTCCTACCAATACCAAAATGTTGTTTAACATTCTTGAGACTTTTATTTCTTATTGTCTTATTGCAAACTAATGCTTAGGGCACTTAACATCTTTAATGTCAGGAATTATCATATGGCATATGAAATCTTTTACTGTTTTTTAGCATCTCTATATTTTGACTCTTTAACTATTTTATTATGTG
This sequence comes from Epiperipatus broadwayi, assembly GCA_028023455.1. Classification (NCBI taxonomy): domain Eukaryota; kingdom Metazoa; phylum Onychophora; class Udeonychophora; order Euonychophora; family Peripatidae; genus Epiperipatus; species Epiperipatus broadwayi. The sequence continues at coordinate 2,925,631 of JAQFVV010006210.1, forward strand.
CTTTGTTTTGATGATTATTTAAGTTTTTCATAACTTCTATTTTATGGTTACAATCAAGTCATTGAGAGCTACAGTCTGTATCATATTGTTTGTTTACCCTTTTAATAAATTTAACATTTTTAAAAATTTTATAAAATATTTTCATGTGTTTATACAAAATTATGTGCCACTTGACTTTATAATTGCAACAGAAGTTTTTAAAAGATTTTCCAAGAGAATGTTCAGATCCATGCGCAATAGAAAGATTCTTCTCCCTACCATCCCCTGAGCTATACTTATTTGCAGATGGTACTTTCATTTTACATTTATGGCAATGATTATATCAACATTTAATAATTGTTGAGCTATTGAAATTAGTGTGATATGTTCTTTCAAAACAGGGTGTATTTCAGAAATTATGTTGATTATCTGGTAAATATCCATCACTAATGGTAATGGCATTATTTTCGAAATGATTTGGGTCTATTTCCAGATTATCCACACCTACTATCTGATTTTAATACAGTATCTTCAATCTTAACCTGTATCTTAAATTCAAAAGTACATTCAAAGTTCTTTAGATTTAGATCTAATTTGTTTTCTATTCTTATGTATAATTCTTTTACCTCTTCAAAGTTAGCAACCTGTTTATTTTCTAATTCCTTAAATTTAATCTCAAGATTGTGCACAAGCAATTTAAATCATGCATCAGATGCATCAAACATCACATTGACTTCACCCTTCAATTTTCTAAAATCTTTCCTTAATTCTGTCTTCTGCTCATCTAGCCTTTTATCAATATCTTCAAAAATTTTATTCGAATTTTCAAATCTTTTATCGTAATTATTTCTAAATTCTCTTATTTCATACTTTAGTTCTATTTATGCTCTTCAAATTTTTTATTAAAATCTATTCTTAATTTTTGTAGCTGACTGAGAATCATTTTCATATCTGGAATTGTAATTCCAGAATCTACTTCTGTATTGGCATTTTCCATAATGATAACTGTATTTATATAAGACTAAATTACTAATTCAATTTAAACAATATCAACTTATTTAAATAAATAAATGATATTCTAATTATTAATATCCATTTTCAAATAAACTATATCAATCATGGCTTAAAAAATATATTGACTGAAAAGTTCCAAAAAAAATTTGTATTTCACACTTACCATTAGCTACATGTTCTCTATACAGATTGATATTCTATTATTTAATTATCTCAAATGGTAGTAGTTATAAATCCATCTGCAAGAGTTACCAAAATGTACTGGTATGAAGTGTGACTATAAGGATTGGGTTGACCATGAGATACAGTATTGAAATTAAATTAATATATTAATCAAACATAGAATTAACCTAGGTAAAAAAAGATTAAATTTATAGGTCTTATCTAAATTTCCTCACTTATACCAATATATTACTTAAATAAATTACTTAGTGATAAATGCTAGCCCTTAAAATATAGAAAAGTACAAGACAGAGATTTGATATTAAATAATTTATACTTTTTTAATATTATTCACAATCATATGTTTTATCTGATAGGACAATTAATCCTTAAATCAGCAATATGTAAAATTAATGATAATAAAGATATATTTACCATTTGTAAATGATCTATGTATATATAAGATAATAAAAAAACTTCTTATGTTGTATTGATATTGAATGTTCAGACTCATAGTGGTGTAAAAAACAATAGATATATACTTATAACTAAGAGAAAATATATACGTGAGTTTAACTAAACTTTAATTCTTTCAGTGTCAACCTGACCTCCAAATTTTTGAATAGACTCTAGCAATAAATATTTTTACTATGACACCATGTTTGATTTTGTTTTGTGCAATTAAATCTTTTTATGTATATTACAAAATTCATTTATAGACTATATTATAAATATTTAAGCCTTATAATAAGTAAAATTCTAAAACATGAAAAATTAATATTTTAAAATTGTAAAAATAAGTATAGTCTTATTGATACAAAAGGCAAACACCTTTATTAGCTTTATGATATCTATTCAAAAAAGTTAACAGAATGAAATATTAGATGTTAGCATTTTGTGTTATTAGCAAATTATATATTTAGAATTAGTTATCATCAAAGAAACAAAAAAAATTTGAACCTAATAAATTATCAATTGTTATTAAAATATTCCACTTATTGTTTGTATAAAAACAATTTTTTTTAGCCTCTAATGGCTTTTCTATGGTAATTTCTGGTTTTCATAATGTACCTTGAATACTTTCTAAAAGCTGTCTCTTTAAAATAAAATGTTTTCAAAGACAAACCCTCCCTAGTAACATAGTTTTTGGTTTAATAATAAGTCTTTTACAAAAATATTGCACCACAGTCATTAACAATTACTGCAAAATTACATTTTTGGTAGCATTTAGCTGCAGGGGAAATGAATCTAAAGCTTCACCAATTACAAATAGCTATCTTCTTCCTAGCTTTGCCAGAACAATAAAATGTACTGTCAATCACAGACAAAGATCCATGAAGGTCTGTATATTGCTGACATCTCTTGGCATTTTTTAAAAATTAATACATTAAAAATGAAAGCTTCTTAGAAAGAATCACTGCAGCTTGTCACACACCATTATTTAACATATACAATGCTTTAAAATATAGAAAAGTAGTGATCATGGTACCATCATGCCATCTAAAATGTCAAATATGATAGTGCTATCATTGCTTATTTTTGTCTAAACAGTTAATAAAAGATATTACTAAATGTTTTAACTTATTTTGATTTAATTAGTCTAATGAATTGAAAATCGTAAGTTATGTATGCCTGCACAAGCGATTTGGATTAGTGATAATTATTTCTCTTAATTATATTTTGTTGATACCATTAATCTTAAAATAAAAGAACTAACAAATAACTGCCCAATATGATGTTGCAATATTATAATGATGCTGAATAGAATTAAAATCATTGTTTTTGTACAGATAATCCTTCCATAATACATATTTTTAACACAGATGCTTAACTTTCTTATTGATATTATATATCAATATTTAATATACAATATTTGTCTATATTTATTGGAAATCGAATATACATTCCATGAATATTTTGGTGAAATGAAATATTATTTAGAATGGAAGTTCAAAATGAACAGTCATTGTTAAGCCATTACACTTTCATTTGTTTAGGAGAATAGTTGATTAACCTTTAAACTTCCATGAAATAAACTTTCTTTGTACTGAACTTCATAAATATACACATCATTATTCCTGTGATGAAATAAAGTCTGCTAAATTTTAATTTTCTTCTATGACAGCTGAATGTATATAAAAAGTGAATATGATTTTTAAAAAAAAGAAGCAATATTCCTTTATTTTGTTGACAATAATTCATGAATTGTTTCTATCTTCTCTTTTGGTTTCTTAATAATATGCAAATTGTTATGGTTATGTACATAAGCAATTTATTATTATTTTTTTAACATTATTTAAAACATTAATCACTTTTACACATAACAGATTTATATAAAATTGGCATTTCTTGTCTATTCCTAATATTCATAGTGAGGTGTGTGTCTATGAGTATGTATGTAAATAATGGGCTTTGACTCCTGAATAAAGTAATGAGTTGTTGTAATGTAAATAAAGAATTTGAACTACATATGATACTGTTATGACTTCTGTTCTAAGGGAATTGTTTCAGTCAGAGGTTTAAATGATATATTAAGTGAATACATTTTTTTATAACGTGTACTTTGAATATAAAAGGGGTGATATACATTTCAATGGTATAATATATATATATATGACAAATCACCCTCTTAAATGTTATGTTACCACTTGGGTCGTTCTGCTTGAAATTCAGACTTTATATTTACTTAGAAAGGGCATTACTGAAATAACCAAATTTGGTAGAGTGATTTATCATTTTTACATTTGAATTTTTAGTTAGCAGTAGGTTTTGGATTATATATATATATGTATGAACACACATACAAATATCACTATAAGAACAGACTATTTTTTCACTGAGATTTAAAGTTTATATATAAGCTAGAGATAATCTTTAGTTTAATAAATGATCAGCAATAACTATTAATGTTTTTATGTGAAATGGTTGATCTCAGAATTGGGAATACAGAAAGTTTGACAATTATAAATCAATTGATGGAAGTACATTAATAAAAACCAAAAAAAAATAACCCTAAGTTTCTATTAGATTTTCACATGGTTTGTATGACATTTTGGAGAGATATTCATTTTCAATAAATTTATGAAATATCACATCACATCGTAGATATACTGATATATATATATATATATATATATATATATATATATATATATATATAGTATATATATATATATATATATATATATATACACAACCACTTTCATTGACAGAAAATCTAAGAATGAAATAGTCAACTATTTAATTTCTCTATAGAGGATTTTAATACGGCTTGATTTTTTGAAAAGCTTTAGAATAAGGGCGAATTTCAAATTTAAGTCAATTATAAAGATTTCAATACTTAAAAGTAAGAGACAGAATTTTGTTTTATAACAAACTTTCTATCAATAAATAGAAATAACTGTAAATATTTAATAAATATAGCACTCTCTATATATAATATAGTAATTTATATATCTGTAATATTGTGAATGGAACTAATTTTCACACATAAATAGAATTGATGTGCATTCTCTCCTGTTAATAGGATAGGGTGCATGTCAACTTTAATGCATGTGCACACTATTACTCATGCATTTACACAACACATAGATAAGCAAACCTAATTCTACAAACTGTAGGTTATTATCAATTATTCTTTTATCCCTTATCTATATGTATTTAGGTATAAGTTCAAACTAATAATGCGGTTCTTACATCTGCTTTAAGTTTAAAATTTACCCTTATTGTATCATTTGTCAGAAAGCCAATACATTAAGATTTCAGGCTAATAGAACGTTTCACATTTTTTATTTTTAGATTTTTCTGACAATGAAACTAAATTTATACATTTAAATTACACAATATGCTTCTTTTGTTTAAATATATATTTAATGATATACTTATTAAGGATTTGCAATTATTTGACTTTAATTTATTATTTACAAAAAATTTTGAAATGAGATTCTGCCTCTTTTTACATATTTAAGTATAAGTGCAAATTAATAATGTTGCCTTTACATTTGGCTTAAGTGTGTAATTCAGTCTGATTCCATTATTTATCAGAAAACCAGCTTGTTGACTGCTTTATTCATAAGATTTCCTGATAGTAAAAGTGGGTATATAAATTTATATTTGACTATTCATAAAAATATTTTCTACTTTTTTTCTTTTACATATACATTTGTTACTGTGATGGTTTATTAGAAAAATAAGAAAATAAAAAATGTTTTGTGATACTATGGTTTCTTACATTGTATATGTAAACTATAGTGCTTTATTTTTATATTAGTCAAAAAACAGCAATCAAATAAGAATTCCTTTTGATTGCATTAGCACTGACAGTTTTACTTTTTCTCTTTGCTTGGACAGTTAATCTTGATTGGCTATTGCCCTAGCAAAAGCTTTCTAATTAAATAATTGTAAACCAAAAATCCCACGTATTAAAATATTTCCATCTCAACATCTATATATATATATATATATTATAAGAACTTAAACTCAAACTTTCAAACTCCCTAAAACTATTCACTCTACCTTATATAACTGATACACATGCCCACATATATGTGAAAAATATAAATGATCTCCAATATATGTATTTCATGCTGAAACAGCACTCATCAGTTGGTCAGGTCTGGACTAACTGATGAGTGATGATGAAATATGTATATTGAAGATCATTTATCTTTTTCGTATGTATGTGGTCATGTGTTTCAGCTTTAAAAGATAGAATGTATAGTTGTAGGAGGCTTGAAAGTCTGAGTTAAAGTCCTTTTAATTACATCAAGTTTAAATATAGACAATACACATAAATTTAAATATTATATATATAATAAAAATGTAAAATATCATTTGCAATAAAATAACACTTTAAAATTAAAACTGTCCCAATGATTATTATACATATATATCTTCATCTTGGTTAGTGATGAATCGTTATGTAAGGATTTTGACTACTTTGATTTAGAATCAATTTATTTACTACTATAAACTTTTTACAAATTTAAAAGTTCTTTTTTAAAAATATTCATTATTTTTCAAGATGGTGGCCCAAAATGGCAGCCATTTTGTAAGATTGATGATATCATAGAATAGTGACTTTATTAAAGCTACATCTTCTGAAAATAAAATTATATTTATGCTAAAATACATAATATTGTTTTGATTACAAAATTAAAATATGATTAACACATTTTATTTAATTTTCATCCAGTGACTTTACAAAATATTCTGTGCTTTCTTTTGTCATATATTCAAAAGAAAAAGATTTCCATCTTTCATGACTACAAAATAAAATAAAAGTCTTAGCTTTATTCACCATAGTAAGTGACATATTTTGATCATGAATAACAACAGAGTATATTAATATTTAATTGTAAAATGTGTATATTAGATAATCTATATTAATTTAATAAATTTTACGTATCAAAATTTTATAAACATTATTTTGCTTGTGACAAATATATGTCAATAATAATAGTGAATTATTTTGAGAAAAAATGCATTTTGAACACTGGGTAGCTAAATATTAACCTTATATAATCAAAGGTTACTTAACCTAAGTTTAAAATACCATTCATTTTTTCAAACTTAAATCAGTAATCTCATAATTTGTTTGGGACATATTCAAGGTAATAGTCATTTAATTCTAAACATAGATCAGCAAAAAAAGATTTAATCATTTACACAGATTACTATAACAATCAAATTATATATAACTATACTTTACCTACATTAAACTGAGAGACTGCAAACCTCTCATGCTTATTAGCCAATCAGGTGTTATTAATAGCGATCAAATCGTAAATTCAAGACAGAGAATTTAACAAGAAGAGGGTATCCACCCTCCTCTTTACTTGTCTTTCTATATATCCAAGCCAGTCTGAAGTACTTAGATTTGAAAGCATGAATCTTCAAACATATTCACATTTAATTCACTGAGTTTAAATTACAAACATACAGCATGAAATCCTACGATTTACCATGCAGTAGTTTTTAGATGTTATAACTTGCAGTAACGTATATAAAAAATATTTAATTTATAAAGCACAAACAGTATTTGAAAATAAACTAAGAGACTGCAAACCTCTCATGCTTATTAGTCAATCAGGTGTTATTAATAGTGATCAAATCGTAAATACAAGACAGAGAATTTAACAAGAAGAGGGTGTCCACCCTTCATGCTTTCAAATCTAAGTACTTCAGACTGGCTTGGATATATAGAAAGACAAGTAAAGAGGAGGGTGGATGCACTGTTCTTGTTAAATTCTCTGTCTTGTATTTACGATTTGATCGCTATTAATAACACCTGATTGGCTAATAAGCATGAGAGGTTTGCAGTCTCTCAGTTTAATTTCAAATACTGTTTGCGCTTTATAAATTAAATATTATTTACCTACATTCTGTTTAATTTCACTGCATTTATGTAAAATGAAAAAAAATGTGATTAAAATAATTAATAATGCTGCAAAAAATTCAGGTATTAATTGTGAGAAATTATGAAAATAAAGAACTTTAATAACTGAACATAAAGTGCATGAAAAATAAATTTTGAATTGTACATTGTGTTATTTCTTTTGTATTGGGGTTAGTTTTTTTATCTTCATGCTTTATTTTAATTCAATGAAATGTGATTTAGAAAATATCATTCTGTGGTTATATAAAAAGCAAAATAATGATCAGCAATGTAAAAATTACATTTTTTTTTAAATTACAGCTTCCAAAATATTTTTAAATATTATATTTGTTCACAAGTTAGCATTTTGTTAACAATATGCCAAGTAAAATGTCTAATCATTAATTAATACTTTTTTTCCATTTAAGTTTAATTTTTTAACCAATTTTTATTTACATTATGAATTTAAAGTAGCAAACTATTTTTTCTCATAAGAATTCATTATAATTGTTTATTATATGTCAGATTTTGATTTACTAGATATTTTGGGTGAATAATTCTCATTACTAACTGTGGCAAAAATATATCTTTTTATGGCAAAAATATAACTTTTGGTACAATTTAACCTATAGAATCAAGTAAGTTTAATGATGAAAAAAAAATCAATTTGTTTTAAATAAAAGTTTAAGAAAAAAAAAAAGTTCTAATAGGATTAGATATCTAAAGAATAAGTGAATGATTGATATCATTTTTCATGAACCTAGAGATATCCATTTTGTCATTGTAAAAAAAGAATATGCCTTTAGAGAGAAATTTGATAAAGAATTGAATATATATTGCTTCAGAGAATCCAGGTAGCATGATTAAAAGAAATGTAATAAATATTATGAAGAAATAGCAAAATTTAAAAATCTTAATTGAATGGATTATTTAAAATGCTATCCTAATGATTTCATATAAACTAAGATGTTAAGAATGTTTTCCTATAAGATTTATTTTTGATTTTATTGGTAATGTTATTGTATAAATTTTTACATCCTTGAGCAATTTTTTAAAAGAATTTGTCAATTTTGGTAATCACACACTTTCATCTTCTTTCAAAGTTTTTTGAAAATATTAATAACTTTAAAATGAAAAATAATTGGTATAGGGTAGTGTAGATATAAAAAATATATATCTTTCTGTTAATATATTAAGAAAATAACTGAGTTTATTTTTTCTGTCTTAGTTAATAATGGATCTTTGCTTAGAAATAAAGTTAAAATTATTAATGTTTTGCTTTTGTTGTTTGAAGATTTTATGTGTTTTACTTGTAGTAATTAAATAAATAAGCAATTTTGGTATGAGTATATAGATAATAATTATGGCAAAAAAAAGTATAAATACAATATTTATTAAATGCTAAGCCAGGCTTTTGATACCAGAGTACCATTGTCACATGACTGATATATGGGATTAGCAAGAAAGTATTGGCATTCCCAACTGTATATAAAGATGACTTACAGTAGTTCAAAAAAATTTGAAGGTGCCAATAGTCCACAAAAGAATAGTACAAATGAGCCAACCAAAATCTAAAACATTGTTGATTGCTAAATTCTTAGATCTTCAGTGTATAAACAAATTTGGAAACTCTTTGATCATTGTTGTTAACTCGATCATTGGTGTTAACAATGAGCAAAACATTGTAAATTTTCCATAGTTTATTTAAATATTTGTGATTATTTTTACAAAATATTTGTATAGATAATAATTAAAAATTAAATATATTTATGTTTAAACTTTTTTTTAAATATGTTTTATTTTTTTTAAAGAATAGAAATTAAAAAATATGAAATAATGATAAAAATAAAACGATGATGATTACATTCTAACACTGCATGTTTTAGCATAGTTGTTAGAGTGTCTGAACTGGAATCAGGAGATTTTAGGATCAATTCTGGCACCCACAGGTCTGGTGCTCAAACATCTTATGAACTCCCAAGCAATAAATCAATATATGGTTTTTTTTATTACATTCTATAAAAATACCATAGAAGACTAGAAAAGAACTTTTGTGATATTTTAATAATTATAAATACAATTTTAAATTTTAAAATAAAACTTCACATTATGACTTTATAATAATTCATTCATATTTAAAAATGAAATTCAATCAGCAATGATTTTGTTAATTAAATTTATCCAAATAAAAACTTGTCGTTTTATTATATATTTCACTTTATTTTATTTTATTATTTTTTCTTTATATTTGAAAGGTTGAAATATAATATTTTTAGTATAGTTGTCTTTTGCAAACTTGCATTTCTAATAAATCAAGAACAATTTATTGTTTCCTAATAATGAATATTAAAATAAAATGTTGAATTATAAACTCACACTGCTGCTTGGAGATGGAAAAAATATTGAAATGCAAAAGGGTTATTCATCCTATCCTACTTCAGAACAATTAAGAAATGTCTTTGGCCAATTCATACCCTGGTGAATTTTTTTGTAAGTATTATATGTTAAAATGTGTGCAAAACAGTATATTTTATTATAATTTTTTTTTCCTGAAAAAAGCAAAAAATTCAAATTTCCTGCTCTTACAATAGACATAAGCCCCCACCCTGACATGTTCAGCCATTGTGTGCTGCCAAGGCTGTAAAACATTTAGTGTTTTATAACATTGAAGTTTCCAATGATGCAAAAACATGTTTATTTGCGAATTTATTACAGTTTTAGATATTTTTTTAAAAATAATTTACACTATATTTATTAGATATCAACAAATATAAATTATTAATAACTTATTTTTGCTTGAAATACTTTATTTTCAAAAATATAATGTTATATTAGCAGCTAACGTAAATATGACCTGAAGCAAATTTGGAGACTTGCTATGACATAAACAATCTACTTATATTTACGAGGAAGAAAAGAATTGCAATTTTGCAATAAATATTTAAAAAATTTAAACTTTTAAAACATAATTTGTTAGATATTAGAGAAATAAATAATTATGTGTTCAATTTTTTAAAAATATTCAGAAACAAAGAAGATTTCATTGATTTTATAAAGTAAAAATAATCTTTCTAGAAACAATGATGTATAATGTCTTTGTTTTGATTATGATCTCATTTTTTTAATATTTACAAAAACAAAATGTGAACATTTAAAATTTATTTCAGTAGTAAACAAAAATATCTATCTAATGAAATCAAATTTGTTATTTTCTGATGAAGTAATAATCATTTTGTTACATATTTTACGTTGACATAAACTGAAAATATTTTTTTAGAAATGATGATGTATAAAGTCTTTGCTTTGATTCCATCCTCATTTTTTTAATATTTACAGAAACAAAATGTGAACATTTAACATTTATTTCAGTAGTAACCAAAAAAATATATCAAATGAAGTCAAATTTGTTATTTTCTGATAAGTAATAATCATTTTATCATATATTTTACATTGACGTGTGAGACAAAGAAAAACATCAAAAAAGTTAAATATGGTAGGTTTAATATCCACTTCATAGTTTCTGTCTGTGTATTATTATTTTTAAATATTATTACAATGTGATTAATAATATGGTAAAAATCATAATTAGGCTATTAATAAATAGGAATTTTAGGTAGTACGGTGAACTTAATGAATTTTATCACTGAGTTTATGATATAGATATACCACAGCCTTTCTTTTCAAATTATCTACTAGTTGAGTTTTGTTTGTGTCAAAATGGATATTTTAAAGTGCAAAACTCTCCATAAAATAGCACCACTCAGTTCAAGCCAGAGTTATTATTGCATGTAGAAAGACTTGTGCATAAAACCCCTAGCTAGTGCCTACTCATCCAATATCCCTAGAGGTGCTACTGTGAAAAACAGCTTGTGTAAGCATAAATAATGGTGATCATGTGATGTTTGATGGTTTAGTACCAATCCTGCCTAATAGAATTATAGTGACTGTGGATATTAAAGAACCAAAGACACCAAAAGTATGGATACTGAACTGAGTTCAGATCTTACAACTATACAACTAATGATCTTAGCTTGAAAACATTATTGTGCATTCATTTTGGAGTTAAAGCTTTATAGTTAACTAAAAAAGTAAAATGTAGTTGCTGGAGGGTTGCATTAGATTCTAATGTCTAGGTGCAGTGAAAGCCACAATCTAGAAACCAGTACGGGGGTATTGGATGAGTAGGCCCTAGATAGGGATTTTATGCACAAACCTTCCTGCATCCAATGATTACCCTGGCTTGCACTGAGTGGTGTTACTGCATGGACAGTTTTGCCTCTGTGAAAAACAGCTTGTGTAAGCATAAAGAATGGTGATCATGTGATATTTTAAAATGTGTGAAACTTTATTTTTTTCGTATTTAATCACAACAGATGAAAATAAATTATAGAAAAGCTGCAAAGTCATAGACCAAGACAGGTTTGAGGAATGAAGAAGAAAAATCACTAAATTGTGGATCTAAAATGCTGTACATTATTTTCAAATGAAATACCATTAAAGGAATTGAAAGAAATACTCTTGCATTAAATGAGATATTTAATATTAAATAATATTGGGAAAATAGAAAAAAAGTGAGGAGATATCAATTTTAAAAGTTGATATATATTTAACTATAATAGTCTAAATAATTAAAACACTAATGAAGTGAGATTTATTATAAATAAAAGATGAAATAAAATCAACAGTATATCAAGAGTGGCAAGATTAGTTATTCAATTTAATAAAAAAATATTGAACAAAATTACTTCATAACAAATTTCTACTTTGAGGAAAACATACGCCCTCAATCCAGCAAGAGTTGTTTTAATCAGACTAAGCAATATTTTAAAATTGTCACGGGATATTTTAATATTAAAATTGAAAAATGATTGAAAGATGAAAGTCCACTTTTCAAAAAAGTATAATAATCTGTATACTATAAATTAATTTTTAAAAAAAATCCAAATTAAAGATTGACATCACAGTTAAATTATATATTCACTAACACAAAATATATATATTTCAAGAATGTAATGTACTTAATGATTCAGATAGATCATAACCATTGATTATTGGGTAGAATATGTGCAAATGCAAAGTTAGAGAGATTAAGGGATTATTGAAAAAGGCTCTAAGCCATCACACAATCTCCCACGAATACTTGAAAATTGTTTTGAAATATTAAAATACTTCAATAATAGCTCAACTTGAATTCACGAACATAACTGATAAATCAGATAGTGTAAGCATAAAAAATGGTGACCGGGTGATGTTAAATACTATCACTAAAAATAGCTTCACATACAGTGAACATTAAAAAGCTATCAATTCATCACTAAATTTCCAAATGATGAAACGCAATGCAAGAAAAAGCAATTCATATGAAAATATTAAAACATGATCCATTTAAAAGAATCTAATACCTGTTTCGACTTTATAAGATGTTAGAAAAAGTGTTAATAATAAATAATATAATTCTGAAGTGACAAAGGCAGTTGTAGAACGGGACACAAATCTCAGAGGCTTCATTGTTTCAGCATATATATAATAAATATTTATATACATTTCTATATCATAAAAAATATAATAATATTTTATAAAACCTATGACTATAACTTTAACATTCTTGATAGTGACTTATGCTAAATAGGTCAACAGTAATAAATAAAATACAATTCAATGAATGTTTTAATAAAAGAAGCAGATAAAAATGTTTATAAAAATATTATAACATTATAATTTTCATAAAGATAAATTTCTAGTTTATAGTAAAAAAAAAATGATAATAGAACATGCACACACACATATATATATATAATACGGTAATAACAAAAAAATATATCAGTTCTTGAGCAAATTTTATTTTATTTTAATATTTCAAACGTTGAAATGATAATACAGTTTAGAATTTTTACTGTTTCGGAAATATAAGAATACATATGTTGTTCATAAGTTTCAAATATATCTTAATCTTATAATAATAACAATAAAAAAAAAAAAAAAACATAGATTTTTTTTATTTTTACAAACCTGGTTAACACCCAGACATATATACTGGATGTGATTTAAGCAATCGTTTATTATATTATTTATAGATTTTTTTTTTATCTTATAAATTAAGTCTGAAATTAGTTTGGGCAATAACTGAGTGATGATCAGTTAGACATACACATAGATACATACATAGATGTATATATGGATGGATAGATGGTAGTATGGATATAGATAGATAAATGTAAATAGACAAATAGATAGATAGATAGATAGATAGATAGATAGATAGATAGATAGATAGATAGATAGATAGATAGATAGATAGATAGATAGATAGATAGATAGATAGATAGATAGATAGATAGATAGATAGATAGATAGATAGATAGATAGATATAAAAGAAGAGAAGAAAAAGTATTATTATTACCAGATAAAAAATAAAGTTGTTTATTAGCTATATATGTATATAATGGGTCAATACTATAATTTAGGTAAATATTTAAATTAATATATATATATATATTAATTTAACTATTTGTAAAGTAAAGGTGCGTTTGGATTCTTTTCGACAAAAAGTATTAATTTTAAATATATAATTTATAATAAAAGATAAATAAAATGTGAACTATTTAAAGAAATTAAAATAGGAGAAAATGTAATAGAAACATTTTATATTATTACGTACAAATTTTAAATAGTTATGGAAAGAATAATTCATTTTTTTAGAGAAATAAATTAGCCGTGTTTTTATTTTTTTATCTGTTCATTCAAATACCAGAGGTAGATTAAGCGCTATAGTTCTTTTTTTTTTTACTTTTTCGATTGAACATCGATTCGTAAACCTTTAGCACTTAAGTCTACCATTCTCATCACTAACATAACATGTGATTGAATGATTTATTTAAAAAATACATCAATAACATATAAAGAGAACAAAAGGAAAAACAAACTGCTTTCTATCCAAAAAACATTCGCACACAATATATATATACGCATATGTTTTAATAAAATATTGAGATTTTTATTATTATTAATTTTTATTAATAATTTTATAATGAATTTAAATGTTTTATATTATCAATTTGTAATAATATTATGCACGCAGATAGTCAGCGAATAATAATACATTATACACATATATTAGCTATATCACAGTTTAAAATGTAGTACCAATGATTACAACGATGATGATGACTTACCATATCAAAAATGTGAGTGAGTGTCAGGCCCAATTCTACTCGGACAGGATGGGAAGCATTTAAAACCGGCCTCGCAGACTTTTCATAATGGAGCATCAATTTATCCAAAAGCCGTTTTTCATCAGGCATTAAATGCGAAGGTACTTCAACATTCCTATCTACGTGAAAAAAAAAAGTAATAATAAACTGTCACTTAAATAATAATAGAAATAAGACAGACAATTGTTGCTAAGTAAAGCTGTTGTCCGTCACACGTAATTGATAAGTGTTGTTATTAAAAATCATAACGGAAAGTAGTCTAAAATATTAAGCTATTTATAGACAACAATAATTCAGCGTTTTAAGAAGTTTATAAAAATTTCTCACGTATCGTTTCCATATATAAATAAATAAAAAATAAAAAACATATTTTTTTTTTTTGCTTTTCATTCACGCACATATATATATATATATTGTTGAGCAAGTAAAAATTGTACCTGCTACATATACGAGCATCCTTGTACGAACATGTACTTGCAGGATGACTTCATATACATATATTTGAGAGTATATTTTATTTTTAATGAGAAATTTATGATATAACAAAATATGGTACACACATATGTATAACGTGCACAAATATATATATATATGTACGCAAATATGTCTATACATATACACAACACATGAGTATTAACCTTCACATATATAGTGATCATTAAACAAATATATTAACTCACATTAATAGTCGTTTATTATACTCACTTTGAATTTATTTTAATATATATATATATATTACAACTATATAGAATATATATATATATACTAATAATTTTATAAGTTTGTTTTTTATTACGAATGGTCATCCAACTCGTTTGTGCATATATATACAAATTAAAATCACTTGATAATTTAACAGACAAATTTTCAATACTATTAAGTTTTAAGAAACTATTATAAAATACTTAATTTTAAAAAGAAGTGTCTAAGTGACACGCTGTTAGATATATACATAAAAGATCAAAAAGAAATAGCTCTAAAATGTAATTAAATATGGAAAAAGTAGGAATTGAACTTACCTAATCCTAAAGCAATGTTATGAATTATACAGAGCAATATATTCAGTCCAAAAAGATCCATCCAATTTGGAGGCATCCGCCTGTCAAAGCTTTATTATTGTTATCACTTGTCTAACTCTCGTGATCCAAAGCGCACATAGCGAGACTTTACTTAATCTTGTTGGAGTTAGAAACATCGTTTTTCTTTTATTTACACTTTCCTTGTTTGTTTATACTTTTAAATATAACTAATTATAGATTCTTTTGATTTGTTTTTATATACTAATCTGAGCTGTATCAATATGAAGAGAACTTTGATATCCATTTTATTTTAAAGAAATGATATCTTAATGGGTTGTTGCAAGATATACGGGAAAAGCAGCAACTATACCTCAATTCTCTCGGGCGACTTTTTATAAAAACATAAAATCTGAATGACTAAGTATTTCCGTCAAAAATAAAAGGATCGGTGTAATAAAGCTGCCTAATATTTAAACATAACAGTCCGTAGATAATCCATTGTATATATACTACATAACTGCAGATAAAACTAATTTTATACGTGCTATCTCAAAATTCATACATAATAAAGATTAAAATATTGATTATTCAAGCTGCTTGCATGCTTTTAGACAAATAATAATAAAAACTATGCCATATATATATATAAAAAAAAACTTGACGAAAGAAATGAAAGACAATTTGGTGTGTGACGTCAGACTGTTTCGCACGCAGCTAAAATTAAGTTTAAAAAAAGGTGGGGTGAGACAATAACTCACTATTGCACGTAAACTAGGGAGAAATATATAATCCGCCGGTGGGGTATTAAAAAATATTAATTTTATTGTAGCAATTGCTTTAATTTTATTCAAACTTCAATATTTTATGTGATCTTAAAATTTTCTAAAAATGTAAAATTATTTAATTTTCTTAGTAAACAATATAGAATCCTAACAATACGCAGATAAAAAAAGATAATATAAAAATTACAAGTAAATTGTCAGACTAAAAACAAAAATATCTAATTTTAAAAAAAAGTGAGATGGGGGATCTATTATTATATAAATAGTTGATTTCTTAGATTTTGTTTCCAAGCTACGGAGTTGTTGACAGTTGTGTAAAACGACGTAATTTCATTAGCAATTGCGAATACTATATTTCGTATTAAAATTCATTTACTAAAATGACAAACATATTACAGTGGATAAAATCCTTTTAAATAATTTAAAGTTTGGGAAGTTATTTACATTTTAGAAGCGCGGGTATCAACTCCCGTAGCTAAAGGTTTGAGAAATGGAGCAAGCACAAGAAGACCGAGAGTTACAGAGAACACCCCTGCAAGAGTTATCCAAAAAAAACAGCGGTCTATAACTTGCGCTACTCGTTGCCATTCTTGAATAATTTCATCTTGTTTTTTATCATCATAAAACTTATCCAATAGCAATTTAATGCGCCCGACAATTTCCTCAGTTTCAGAGAGATGAGAAGTTTTATCCCTTGTACAATGTTCCAGCTCAATAATACTAGAGACACTTTCCTCTCCCAAACGGCATCCGAAGTTTTCAAATGCACGCTGAATTGCCGCGTGTAATTCTGTATACGAAGAGAGAGTATCGCTGGGGGTTCTAACACGCCGCATGCACAGCAGCGCCGCCAGAACTCGGAATGCAAAGAAACGTAACCAACCAGGAACTGGATTTTTGCGAACCCCACGATGATGTAAATTAAGAATCATTACAGCCATAATGACAGAGATTGAAGATATTCCCATGACAACAAGGATGTAGATACCTGTTTAAAACACAGAGAGGAAAAAAAAGAACAGTTAATGATTTATGGTTCAAATTGATAAGAATTTGAGCAAATATTAATTATAATATATATATAATTATTTTATTGGTATTATGTAAGTATTACACACACAATAATGCACACACTCATACACATAAAGTGCTACTCGCCAGTCAAGAAACAATTTTTATCTGCATAATGTAAACATATAGCTAAGGAGCATAAATTACTTATTTAAAAATATATAAAGTTTAGAAATATACATAGATTTATTTGATTTTTTATTTTTAAAAAAAAGTTTCGAAAAGTTAAAATAATAGTCAAAATAAATTTTGGTATATGATGCGCCACATGTATACGTATCTATCTATCTATCTATCTATCTATCTATCTATCTATCTATCTATCTATCTATCTATCTATCTATCTATCTATCTATCTATCTATCTATCTATCTATCTATCTAATTACCTATCTATATATCTAACAACTTACCTGTCCATCCATCCATTCATCCATCTATTATTTATCTACTTCTCTATCTATCTATCTACCTAGCTATCTGCCTGTCTGCCTATCTATCTATCTAATTAGCTATCTATATATTTTCCCATCTACCTACCGTCCCGCCTATCCATCCATCTACCTATCTATCTATGTATCTTTTATCCATTCATACATCTATCTATTTATCTATCTATCCATCCACCCACCCACTCACCCATCTATCTATCATCCATCCATCCATATTCCTATCTATCTATCTATCTATCTATCTATCTATCTATCTATCTATCTATCTATCTATCTATCTATCTATCTATCTATCTATCTATCTATCTATCTATCTATCTATCTATCTATCTATCTATCTATCTATCTATCTATCTATCTATCTATCTAACTAACTAACTAACTAACTAAATAACTAAGTATGTAAAAACATTTCCTTAATATCAAAAAAAAAATTTCAATTAAAGATAAGCCATGATCACAGCGTCTGCTAGAGTAAGATAGATCTTCCACACTATCGGAGAAGACTGCATAGTGAAGGTTTTTATTTTTCAGATCAATGGGTTTATTCACTTAGTCAACTCTAAGTGTTATCTAATATCATTATCTTACTTAATAATATCTAATATCTTATTTATTGACTAATACCAGATGACTCACTAGATTGTGTACGTCTATTTGGCAAAACTTTTAAATTTGCTTATGCCTGAAAAAAAACAAAATCAACATATTCGACTATGTGGCATATGCCTGGTGTATACGTTAACTATTAATCAGAATGTATTTTAATTTAAAATTGATTTCAATAAAATTGTTGGAATTTAAAATATTGAGAATCATCATGAAAAGTCATCCTATTACAAAATTTTTATTTTTTTGACTTAGTGCATAAATAAGATTTTTAAACTCCTGCACTCGTTAAAAAAAAAACCCCATATTTATGTGCAAATATTTACTAGTCTTAAGATAAAAAAACCTTCATGGTAAAAACTTATAAAAAAGATAGAAAATAAAATAAATGACCCAATATTTTAATTTTTTTTTTTACTTTTCAAAGTGAATTTTAATTAAGTCCAGTAACACGTGTACATACTAAAGTATACATTTTAATTAAAGAAAAAGAAATTATTTATGAATTAACAACTTACTTTTTAATTTTCCAGAAGCCATTTGTAAATTCTCGGCAAGTGTGGGAATCCTGTTCTTTGCCCAAATTTTAATTCTTTCCAATCTTTATTAATATTTTATTTAACTTGGTGATTATATATCCGTAAAGGAGTCTCTACTTTTAATCTTTGCAAGTGTTGTATAGTATATAGAAGTTTATGATTTTTATTTTTTAGGCGGGTTGGGTGGGGAACGAGGAGCTAAACTGAATTTTTAATTAAGATAATGTCTGGCCCTAATAGTTCTTTGATCAATTCTCTATTTCTCAATTGCTCAGAGCTGAAATTCAAGAGATAACTCACAGATATGATTTTATTCTGGAAAACATTTACTTTTTATGTTGTTCAGACATTTTTTACAATGTCATTTTTTTACTGCAAAGTTAATAATTTCTAGAGCGATTTTAGAGAAGAGGAAAATCTCAAACGTATTAAAGTGTGATTGCTTAGTGTGGGATGTTTGGCGTTAAGAAAAAAGAAATCGCTTTTACACAAATACACCTACATTTATAAATGTATTTAAAAAAAAAAAAAGCAAACGACAATAACAAACGTATCATTCTTTATTAAATATATCACAAACATCCATCAGGCTGGATAAAGTTGATCATTGTTTTAAAAATCAATTTATCTCACGTGATCATTATCGTATTATTTACAAGGAAAATATTACTTGCTCTTTTTGTTTTTAATATATTTTTTTTACGAAATATCAGGTAACATCAATAATCTACATAATTATTTTCCTCGCTTAAATCAGACCAGAAATCATTAAAATTGACTTCAGAAAATTTTATTCAATGTAAAAAAAAAACCTTTAAAGTTTCAAAACTCAATAGTTTTTTTTTTATTATTTGAAAACAAACATAAATCTTTACTTTAATAATTCTACATGCACTCAATTGAACTTTTATTTTGGGGTATAAATTTTGCCCTTGTATTTTCAAATTGGCTTCTTTCGATGTGTTACTGTAATTTCAAGGTCAATATTATAGGTAAATAAACCACCACAAAAAAAATCTAATAATCAACATAGAATAATCTTCTGCATAAGAACCTTGTTGTTATTTTATATATATCTGCATATAGGCAAATTAAAGATAATGATTTTATTTGTATTGAAAAAGAGGCAAGAGATAAAAGGTTTGGACCAATGTTCAGATTAATAAATTTTTAAAAATCTCAGTTTAGTCACTTACTGAAATTGCCTGATATGTGGATATTTGAGTATTGCATAATCTTCAGTAATTATTCACTTATTCATTTAATATTTATAGTAAGCAGCTTAGTCGAAAAATTATTTAAAAATATTGGTTATAATTTCGAAATATGTTGATAATTGATTAGCATTATAAAGTAAAAGACAATATGTTAATAAAGAAGTTAGAAATTGAATCAGTAGCTACCAAAAGTTGATATCCTATCACATATTACATGAGAATAGTTGTTAAAAGCATTTTTCAGATGTGTTCTTTTTTTAATTTTCTAAAAAATCGATTATAATACAACTATTAATACAGATTCTTTTGTATTTCATTTCATGAGTCAAATAAGGTGAATTATAAAAGTTTTAGTAAATTTTAAAAATACAATATAAGTAATTCATCACAAATGTCAAAGTTAGCACCAAGTCAAGCGTCAGTGGCAGAGTGGTCAACACAGCTGCCCTACAAGCTGTTGTTCCAGGTTTGCGGGTTCGCTTCCCTGCCGATGATTTGACACATGAAAAAAAAAGTTAGCACCAAAATAAACAATTTTCAATCTTGTATAAAATTAATGTTTTACTAAATGTATGAGGTACAATTTTATTTCAATAATTTCAGAAAAGAGAAGGTATTGGAAGACAGATATTTTAGTCTAAAAATGGCCACTTTTTGTAAGTCAGAAAGCAAAAAATAGCTTAGCATTCAAATACTCACGCTGCGCGCACCTACACATAAATTGTGTGACATCTTTACTTTCTTAAATGAAAGAAATACTAACATCACCTCAATTCATAAAAATATATCTTTTTGAAAGAAAATGGTCCCTCAGATTTCCAAACAAACATTCTAAAATTTAATTAATACATAAGTAAAAGGGCAATTGATTCATTTATAATATAATTATTACAGTGTAAAAGTTCATTCATAAAATGAGTATGACCTGGATCAACTGATGAGTACTGGTTCAGCATGCAACGCATCTTGGGAGTGATTTGTTTTTTATTGTATCTTTATTCATACGATTTGAAAAGAATATGTGGCAGTATGGAAGTTATTTAATAAATTTATAAAAATGCCGTTATTTTTAAATCAGAATTATAGTTAATAAATATGTTGAGCACTTATTGATAAGTGCTTATTTTATTTAAGAAATTGGTTAATTTCAAATCTTTTAGTACTATATATTTAGAAAGTTGGTTGACTGATGAAGGTATTGGTTATAAAGCAACTAAAGTAAAAATTGAATTGTAATTAAAGAGACTAATAATGAAGAAAAAAATTGATCAGGTTTGTATTTAAGGGCAAAAAAAAAATGGGAACAAGATAGTGTAGAACAGCTTTCCCTACTTTTTTTCTTTGGCGGACCAGCAAATGACATAAAAAAAATTCCCCGGACGGGCATGTTTACAAACTAAGGTGTTTCGCAAAAGTTTTGTTTTTTTATTGCATCGATTACAAACAAAAAAAATCAAATAAAATAAATACCTAACAAATTAACAAATAATTAGTAAAACATGTAATGCGTTAACATAAAATATCTCACAAAAGTGATCGGTAACTGATTTTTGTTTTGTATTGATTACAAATAAATTATCAAGAGATTACAAGTAAATGTACAGAATATTAACAAATAAATAAGATATAGATTCACAAAAATAATTAATCATTAATTGATATTTAATTTTCAATGTGAAATTTACTCCTGTCTTCTACTTATAATTTTTTCGATCCGTGATTGCAAGGTTGTTTCAGAAAGATGAAGTGCAGCATCAGAATCTAAATGATTTCTATATTTTTGTTTTTATAAATGTTAATGATGAAAATGATTTTTTATATAATGAGATTGTGGAAGTACTCAGCAGTAATTTTAAAGCTTTTTTGCTAAGCTCTGGATATTCACTATTCACAGATATCCAAAATTTGGTCAAAGTAGTTTCCTTAAATTTGGATTCCAGAATAACATTGGAAGATAGATGATTAAGAGCTTCTTTTTCCTAAAGATTAAAAATTGTTTGAGCCAGATTTTTTAAAATTGGATTTAATATCCACATTTTGAAATTCCCGTGATCTTCATTTTCTGGATAATATTGTTCGAAATTTTGTTGCAATATTATTAAATGTTTGTCAACAAATTTTATATCTTGACGATTCATATTCTATCAAATTTGATTAACATGATTCGGTTTATTTTTGCTTGAATGCCACAGACTAGTGGTTGGGAAGGGTTTTGACAAGGAAATAAATTCATTGATTATTTTAAAAGGGGGGGGGGTCGTTACTGTTACTGTGAGGAATAGTTTAAAATATATGAATATGATGAATGTCTTTTTTCATATTATTCATGAGAACGATAAACTTATATAAACACAATATAAAAACTGTACTACATTTGTTTTGTTTTTTTAATAAACAATAAAATAATGTTTTTGTTTCTAGTTTTAAATTTACAATGTCTTTTATCATTTTACAATTGTTTTGTATAATTTTCAGTTTCTAATAATCTTTTTCATACTTTCAGACAATCTTTTAAGTATAAAAAAAGGAAAAAAAAAGAGTTAAAATATTTAAACTTTAAGTTAATTTTAAATGAAATCTATAATGATGAGTAAATACTTTCAACATATAAAATTGCTGTTAAACTAATTTAATGATTATATTTCCAAATTTAAAAAAAAAAAAACCACTTTATATCTGAATTTTCATTAAAACAATCACTTTGTAAATAAAATAAGAGTACTTTTAGGTATATATTAATTTTTCAATGAACATTTGTTGTGAATCTAAGGAAGTACATTCTATCCAGACAATATGTTTTTATCAGTTGAAGCAGCATTAATATTTAAGGAAGTTTTAATTTCATTTAAGAAAGTATAGATGCCATATGATTTGTATAAAAATAATGTTCACTTTTAAATCAAAGTCACCAAGGCTTTCAATTGATTTTATAAGAAGATTTTTTTTTGTTTTTGTAATAACAAAAAAAAAAGTACATTATATTACTGAGATTATTTTACTACAGAAACTTATTCATTTTTCTAGTTGCTGAATTATTTCAACACTAAAGTCACTCGTAATAATCATGCATGAACTATACAAAATATATTATTTTTCTTTTCAAATTTAACATCACATTAAAATCTTTTAGTTTTATAAATCATTCATATTCTATTTTCCTGCTTCTTTTGATGGATAAAAAATTGAATAAGGTTGTTTAATTAGTTTAAAATAATAAAGATTATTTAAAATGAAATAATGTTTTATTAATATTATTTTATCATAATTAATAAATATTTTTGTCAATTGCAAAATAAAAAATAAGAATATAAAAATTAAAAAAATGAAATGTTATAACATAAACATAAGTACAATTGAACTGTGAACTAAAACAGGCAAAACTCTCCCTACAGTAGTGCCACTCAGTGGAAGCCAGAGTAATCAATGGATGCCAGAAGGTTTGTGCATAAAATCCCTATCTAATTCCTATCCATAGAATATCCCTAGACTAGTTTCTACCTTGTGGCTTTCCTCAGTGAGAAGCCATGAATCTGAGAGCACTGCATCTAGATCTTAGGATATCTAATTCAACCCTCCAGCAGCCATTTTTTATCTTTATGTAACTACAAAACTATGAGAATAAAATTGAAAACACAATAATATTTTCAATCCAAACTCATTAGCTTATATAGTCATATAAGTCTGAACTCAGTTCAATACCCATACATTTTGGTGTCTTTGGTTCTTTAATAACCATAGCCATCACTATCCTATTAAACAGGATTGGTATTAAATAACTAAACATCACATTGCCACCATTTCTTATGATTGCTCATAACTGTTATTAAAACAAGAAAAACTCTCCATGCAGTAGTGCCATTCAGTGCAAGCCAGAGTAATCAGTGGATTCCAGAAGGCTTGTGCATAAAATCTCTATCTAATACCTACCCATCCAATATCCCCAGACTAGTTTCTAGCTTATGGCTTTCATCAATGAGAAGCCTTGGATCTGAAAGCACTACACCTAGATCTTAGGATCCAATGCAATTCTTCAGCAGTTACCTTTAATCTCTACTTAACTACAAAACTATGAGAATAAAATTGAATACACAATAATATTTTTAATCCAAGCTCATTAGCTTATAAAGTAATATAGCATAAGAAATGGTGATCATGTGATGTTTAGTGGTTCAATACCAATTCTGCCTAATAGGATAGTGGTGGCTATAGTTATTAAAGAACCAAAGACACCAAAATATATGGGTACTAAACTGAGTTCAGACCTATATGACTAGATGAGCTAATGAGCTTGGATTGAAAACACTATTGTGTTTTGAATTTTATTCTCATAGTCTTGTAGTTAAGTACAGATAAAAGGTGGCTGCTGGAGGATTGCATTAGATTTTAAGATCTAGGTGCAGTGCTCTCAGATTCAAGGCTCCTCACTGACAAAAGCCACAAGCCAACAACTAGTCTGGGGATATTGGATGGATAGGCACTAGATAGGGATTTTATGCACAAACCTTCTGACATCCATTGATTACTCTGACTTGCATTGAGTGGCACTACTGTAAGGAGAGTTTTGCCTGTTTTAATAACAGTTATGAGCAAGCATAAGAAATGGTGAACTGTGAACTACTATATCTAGTTATCTGATTTCTATTATACACTATCCAAAGAAAAATGTAAACAAAGAAACAAAAATGTAAGTAAACAAACAAAAACTCATTAAAATTCACAGTCTTTCTAGATGTTCAAGCAGCCATTTTTTTTCTCTGAATGCCATACTCTAGCATGATAAAAAAAACTTTGTAATATATTTTATAATATGCCTGTAATCATTTTTCCATTTAGGAGTACCACACATGATTATATACATGTTTATTTTGAAAGTATATACATTTTATTATTTCTTATCCTTTCCAAATTAAATGTGCAGTATTTTGCATAATAAAATTTTTGTGAGTGTAAAGGTAAAAGTTTCATTTTTTTTAGAACATACTAAAAGTTGATATTGTTTAAAAATATTTAAAGTAATCATAATTTCTTGATAGCAAGACCAATTTTATGTTTCTTTAGGAGAAACAAGTTATTAAAAAAGAACATCAGCCAGAACATATTTAACCCACCTGTATTCTGACAGATTTCTTTGTTCTCACTAAATTTAAGCTTTCAATTTTCATTTTGATATTAAATCATTATTATTTATCAGAATATATTAAATGTGACCTCATTCTATGATATATTTTATATACTAATTTGTAGGTTTTTATAATTTCTACGGACTAAGTGCTTTTAGAGCCCTTGTTGCTCCACAATCATAGTCTCTATATTGTTAACATTAGTATATGCAAATGTATGCACAATTATTTTTTATACTATCCATTTCTATTTAGAAATTAAATAAAATTTAAAAAATCACATTTGATTTTTGAAAATATTTTAAAAGTTAGATTTTAATCAAAATAAAATGCTATCATGTTATCAAATTTCAGATGGAACCAATTCAATTTGCAAAATGAACAAAATCTTCTTTGTTTGATGGTTGTTTTAAAAGTCTAAACAAATTATTTTTAATAACTACTAAATCTATCAATTTAAACTTTAAATGTTTACATTTTTTTCATAATTTTTATGATATCACTAAATATTATAACAATCTGCATAGTGGCCTCATTTCTAGACATTTATTTTTCCCATGACTGTAATCTTTATATGAGCAAACAGTTTAACCTTTGTGGCTAATTGTTCTAAAGTGCAAAATATAAAATGCACTAACATGCACAAGCATACAAAGCTGAAGACAAATAAAGGAATATATATATATGACAATAGATGGCGTTATACCAAAAACACCTTCAAGTGTTTGTTTACATAAATGTCAGAGCAAGTATTTCACTATCTCTAACTTAATTTCCACCTTCATATCATGATTTCAAGCTATTTGCTATTGTCAGTGAAGGACAGGATTAAGAAACTAGATCTAAAACACAAACTCTGAGCATTTAAGAAACAGTTTCTATTCAGCTTGCGAGCATGAATCTTTTAGACACGTAATATCTTCAAACTCAGCATCGCATGCCAGATAGCTACATGGGTCTGATATCAGTTCAGCATCATGACATAGTAGAAGTCTCTGCAATATATATCATTGCAAGAAAGACCTCAAAGGTACATTTGTTTTTTGTTTTTCATATATATATATATATGTTATATATAGAGTAAGTTAAAAAACAAACTCTTATGAAGCTTCAAAAATACCCTCAACCTCAGACCGCGGTTTCTGCCTCTAGCGTCATCAGTGAGGTGCTAGGGAATAAAAATACTAGAACTAGTCCAGCATTTTATCAATGCCTAACTATTGAGAAGAAAATCTGAAACTTTCAGACATTTAAATGTCCAAAAATCCAGCTATCTAACTCAAATAGCCGTATGGGACTGAACTAAGTTCAGATACACCATATATTAATAGCTCTAGCAATATAAAATCGCCAAAGCATTAATAGCAAAAAACTAAAATTAAATTGATAAAAAATCAAGTCATATGACCTAATTTTAATAAAGCTCCTATTTACAAATGTTATATATAGAGTAAGTTAAAAAACAAACTCTTATGAAGCTTCAAAAATACCCTCAACCTCAGACCGCGGTTTCTGCCTCTAGCGTCATCAGTGAGGTGCTAGGGAATAAAAATACAAGAACTAGTCCAGCATTTTATCAATGCCTAACTATTGAGAAGAAAATCTGAAACTTTCAGACATTTAAATGTCCAAAAATCCAGCTATCTTAACTTACTCTATATATAACATTTGTAAATAGGAGCTTTATTAAAATTAGGTCATATGACTTGATTTTTTATCAATTTAATTTTAGTTTTTTGCTATTAATGCTTTGGCGATTTTATATTGCTAGAGCTATTAATATATGGTGTATCTGAACTTAGTTCAGTCCCATACGGCTATTTGAGTTAGATAGCTGGATTTTTGGACATTTAAATGTCTGAAAGTTTCAGATTTTCTTCTCAATAGTTAGGCATTGATAAAATGCTGGACTAGTTCTAGTATTTTTATTCCCTAGCACCTCACTGATGACGCTAGAGGCAGAAACCGCGGTCTGAGGTTGAGGGTATTTTTGAAGCTTCATAAGAGTTTGTTTTTTAACTTACTCTATATATAACATTTGTAAATAGGAGCTTTATTAAAATTAGGTCATATGACTTGATTTTTTATCAAAATAAAACAAAAATATATATATAAATATATATATATTAGTTAAGTGGCTAAGCACTTTTAAGGATCAGAGCCCTCATATTCATAGCCATTTTGTAAATAGACAAGAAATTGATTAGGAGTGATATAAATTTATGCAAATGCGATAGTTACGTATTCCATTTCCTGGATATTTTGTAGCAAGTCTTTTCTATTTATGGTGTTGCTATCTCTAGTGATAAAGTAAGCCTCTTTTATCTTCCTTTTGAGATTATGTTGCTCTCTGCAAAACACCACTGGATCTTTAGATTGGCAATTGTGACTGTCTGACATGCGATGCTGTGCAAAAACTGAAATATAAGAAGTGTCCACCAGTGCGGTAGTTCAACAAACTACAGTTTCAAAGGCTTCCTGACTTTAATAACAAATTAAATAAAGGTAAGTTTATTTATTCCGTTCTGAGACCGCACTGCAATAAAGCCTTCTCTAAGGCTGAGTATTGCAGACTTTACCCGTCTGCTATCCATTTCTTCAAGTATGTTTGGCATTGCCAAAATTCAAAAGGCTAATATTCCATTGTGACTTATTTTGGATTTTGGAGAAGTTTACTACTCCAACACAACAAAGTGGGTTAACCAACAGCCTATCCAAGCCTTAAGATTTGGTACATATACCATAAATTTGTCATTTCAATTTGTAACAAAAATAAAAAATCTAGTTTTGAACCCTGACACGACACTGGCTACTATTGATGTTTCAGAGTTGTATGGCTCCATTTGCAGAGCTAATCTATTCACATTATAAAAGAAGAGATTATAAACCACAACTCAGCTCAGCCACTGATTGACTTTATTATAGACTTTTTATCATGGCTTGATAAAAATATCATGGCCTTCTTTCACAACCAGTGGTTTCATATGAAGGATAGTTGGCCAATGGGACTACCTATGAACGGCATAATCTCAAGTATAGTGTTAAATTACTTTAAAAAAAACATGTAATCCCAAAATATCAAGACTCTAACTTACTATCCAACTACACTAGATATGTTGATAATCTCTTCATAGCCACCCCACTCTGATTATTCTACAAATTAAAACTGAACTCCAAAATACCACAGGACTTACATTCAACATAGGGAATGTAAACAGTCATAAACAAGTTAAATGCCTAGACATACACATTCAGCATGAGCACACACATCTTAATTATAAGATGCTCATCAAACCCCTTGAAGTTAGAGAACACTCCCACCTCTCTTCAATTCACCAACTAGCCACAAACTCTCTGGCTTAACTTCATTTTTGTATAGAAATACGGATATTTGTAAATTTGAGGCAGATAAAAAAGTAACTTAGCATCATATAGGAATGGCCTAATAAAAGTTGGTTTTAATCAGAATTTAATTGACAAGAAAATAAAACAATTTTGCTGTAAAATGAATAATCAGGCCCTTAACACAGACAAGCAAAACTTTTACTCCCTTATCTGCCTAATGTGCATAAAAGTTTTTACAATATATTCAATAATAAATATCATTTATGCTTTCACACACTTCCCAACTCCAACAAACTACCTTGCTGACACCTCAGGTGGTCTATAATATTGCCTGCTCTGAAAAATATTGTAAATCATCATATTATAGTAAGACCAGGGCCTCTCTGTCCTATAACAAAGCATTGGTGGACACTTCTTATAGTTCAGTTTTTGCACAGCATCACATGTCAGCCGGTCACGATTGCCAACCTAGAGATCCTGTGGTGGTTTGCAGAGAGTGACATGATCTTAAAAGGAAAATAAAAAGGCTTACTTTATCGCTAGAGATAGCGATGCCATAAACAGAAAAGACTTGCTACAAAATATCCAGAAAATGGAGTATGTAACTATCGCATTTGCATAAATTTATATCACTCCTAATCAATTTCTTGTCAATTAACAAAATGGCTATGAATATGAGGGCTCTGACCCTTGAAAGTACTTAGCCACTTAATTATATATATATATATTAAAACAAAATAAATAAATAAATATATATATATTGTAACAATCCGGAGAAGGCGACTTAACGTAAACTGCACTACAGGGCGCCATCTAGGCATTTGAACCTAGAAAAATTTATAAAGTAGGCAGATACGCAAGTCAAAAAACAAAATTTTTTTTTTTTTCCTTAATTTTTGATTCCGGTCGTTAGCCCAAGTCACTAGCTCAGTGAGTAGCAGAGATAATAAAATATAACTTAATTTTATATCTTAAATATAAAAGAATAAAAGCCACTGCCAGAAATTAACACATAAAATATTTATTTACGCACATATAAAATCATTCTAAACTCGAGGAATAGGTTTAACATTTTTAGATTTTTATATTCTGATTATTCTTTAAATTTACATTTACATAAATTTCAATGATTTTAATTTTTTTTATTTAGATTGTCAAGTATGAATAGACTACATAGATCTGCATTTGAAAATAAAACATTCTATCCCTATTTAACCTTAGGCTAAAATTCGCAGTTAAACTGGCATCAATCCATCTGATACATTTATGTATTCAATGTAGCATGAAAATACAACAGCACAAAGATACTATACTGTCAGGAATGGACATCTGAACAATATAGTTTGAGAAAACATTGACTCTTGTCTAATACAGGAATATGACATCTGTATAGCAAGAAGAACAATAAAATAAAAACTCCATAGGAAGGGACCGCGATCCTGTTGGCCGACTTACAATCCCATCCATAGGCAAAGGGTTGGTGCGGTGTATACAGCGATTCTGCACGTAGTGAAACTCATACTACATCTACTAATTACACAAATACATCGAATCCATTGACCCAATTCAACAATGACACAAATAACCTAAGATTACCCTCCCCTAATATAACTTTACAAATCTATATAGCCATTCACGCCCGACTTAAGTTTAACATTTAGATACGTTCACACAAATGAATTTTATAAAATTTGTTTTAAAATGTTGAGTACAGATCAGCTGCACAGATTCCACGGCCAAAAACATTCCAAATTAAACACAACCGATCAAAATACAAAGTCATCGATAAACGTCACTTGCATAGGGAATATTCAAATCCCATTAGCATTCATCGTAAGATGCTTGCAGTGATATCGTTGACATATATTTCAATCGAATGTGAAAACCACAACATTATCAACCGCTAACGAATCTATGCAACGTCTATACCCAACCTGAAATTTCCTCATTTAAAATTTAAACAATAAATATCAATACAATAAATAATAAATGGAAATGATTTTTTTTTTATCAAACGCAAACATATATAAAATTTTTCATTATCAATTGAGTTGACACATAAGTCCGAGAAAAGTTCTTTTTATAAAATTTAAATTTACTTATCAATCTTTAAAGTTCTTAATTAATGTTATGATTTTAACAACTGTTCAGTTCTATTGCTTACGGTATAAGAGTCCATGTTCCCGTTGGCAATTCCCACGGAGACTTTCCTGGAAGACGGGTCTGACATTTTGGAGGTAGCATTTGCTGGTTCTGTTCTGGTATCACAGTCTTTGCATTTTTAAAATAGTGAGTGAGGACGACAAGTGCGTCTTGTCGCCAGACTCTCAAAATCAAGTTGGAAAAAGCTGACTGGAACTCAATATTTTTTCTTTTTATAGTCCTCCTATGGATTCCATGAACAAAAACGTCACTGTTCTGTTTTTTCGTTATGGTCCGGGCCTTTATTTGGCTTCCATTGGTCAAGCTAAAATCCCTTTCTTCTCTTATTTAACTTTCCATTAGACTTTTTAATTAAACAGCTTTTAGATAATTAATAAACAATCATTTCCATTTATAGATTACAGGAATTAATTAATACCTGTTTTTATTTTAACTTACGTTATTTTTTTATTAAAATATTTTTATAAATCTTTTTTTATAAACAATACATTCAAATACCTTTTTTTATTTATTAAAAAAAATATTTTTAAAGTTTAGCATCTGTGCGAATGTATATACGTATAACAAACATTTTTAATTTTAGCGTTTAGTTTTTTACTTTTATTTGCGAACTTTTAAGTTTTTATTTTAAATTAATGTAACGACATATTTATATATCGTTACAATATATATATATATATACATTTCTTTGTCTTCAGCTTTGTTGCTTGTGCATGCTAGCGCATTTTATATTTTGTAATCTTTATACTAACAATATTCAGAAGAATATATTCTTTTATATTTAAAATTAAAGCACTTCTGTAAAAAATAAATATGTAATAATATTTATTTTTTGATTTTTTATAATTATTACACAATTATGATACAAATATAATCATAAAGTTTTCAAAACATCAAGATTTTAGACCATTGTAATATTTTCTCACCCATTGTAATATTTCCTCAAAATATGCTCACAAAGTTTAAGAATGCCAAATATAAAATAACTACTCATCATTACATGGTTTCAATTATTTTGAAATACTGATTATTTGATTTTCATGACAACTTTTGAATTGTTTTGAAATTAAAATAATTATACATGTATTTTAAAGCCTAAAAAAATACTTCACAAAATTTTCAGCAGAGGGTGAAAATTGCAAATTTTATTTTTAAAAATCTCAGACAAAGTTTGACCATCTCATAATATGTTCCAGTTATGAACAATGAAAGTCAGATATCTTGCAATTTTTTTATTTTAAAAATAAATATCTGGTAGGAATTAGTTTTTCCCCCTTATTCTTATTTCTTTAGTGAA
The DNA here is from genome assembly GCA_028023455.1 of Epiperipatus broadwayi. Taxonomy (NCBI): domain Eukaryota; kingdom Metazoa; phylum Onychophora; class Udeonychophora; order Euonychophora; family Peripatidae; genus Epiperipatus; species Epiperipatus broadwayi. The sequence goes on from JAQFVV010006210.1 coordinate 2,957,987, forward strand.
TTCATGAATTCACTAAAGAAATAAGAATAAGGGGGGAAAAGAATACAATACTCAGTAAAATTTAGGTAAATGTGTTCTTTCAATTTATTATTCATAATTATATTTTTATTTTAAAATTTATTTATACCATAATCTTAATTTATACATGCATACTATAATATCATCATCATCATCATCAACCATGTAAATGTGTTCTTTCAATTTATTATTCATAATTATATTTTTATTTTAAAATTTATTTATACCATAATCTTAATTTATACATGCATACTATAATATCATCATCATCATCATCAACCATTATCAATCCACTGCAGGATGAAGGTCTCTCCAAGTTCAATCCATTTTCTCTGAAACATAGCTTCTTTTCTCCACATCACCCCTGCACACTTTCTTATTTTATCCATCCATCTCACATGTGGTAACTTTCTGGGTCTTTTACAATCTCTTGGAATCCAGTTTAAGATTTCAATTCTCCATCTATTATCATTTTTTCTAGCAATATGTCCAGCCCAACTCCACTTCAGTCTTTTATTTTTTTCAATGCAGTCAGTTACACCTATTTGTTCTCAATCTCTTCTTGTTATTCCCAACATGCATCTCTCCATACTTCTTTGAGTGGTCTGAAGTCTCTCTATTGCTCTTATATTAAGTGTCCAAGTCTCAGATCCATAAGTAGAAACTGGTAAAACATATTTAATAAAAACCTTCCTTTTCAAACACATAGGCATGTTTCCTCAAGTTATTTTTACCAAAAGCATTCCAAACAAGTTTAATTCTATGATTAATTTCATCCATTATGTTTTGTCAGTATTAATAATCTGACCAAGGTATTTGTAACTGTTAACTTCTTATAACTCATCATAATCAATCTTTATTTTCATACTTTGAGAAAATCCATTAAACATTACTTTAGTCTTTTTAACATTTATCTTTAGTCCTACTTTCATCTGATAACTCCTGCAACATTTCCTGCAACTCTAAAGCATTATTTGCAAAAACAAGTACATCATCTGCAAAATCTAAATGACTTAAATACTCTCCATTTATTTTCACACTTTTAGATTTCCATTTTAATCCACAAAATCCTTCTTGCAGCACTGCTGTAAAAGGTTTTGGAGATATAGAGTCACCCTGTCTTACACCCTTCTCAATGTTGACTTTCCTGGTATCATTATATAATCTAATTGTTGCTGTTGCATTTTTATAAATGTTCTTTAAAATATGACAATATCCTGGATCTATACCTTGATGATCCAATACTTTAATCATTGAAGAAATAATATGTTTATAGAATCAAATGCCTTTTCATAATCTACAAATCCAAAGCATAATGACAACTCATGTTCATTTCTCCGTTCTATAACTTCTCTCAATACCTGAATATGATCTACTGTACTAAAACCACTTTTAAATCTAGCTTGTTCTCTTGGTTGGTGGAAATCCAATGTTCTCTGTAGATGAGTTATAATTATCATGGTAAAAATTTTGTATAGAACTGATAAAAGGCTGATAGGTCTATAATTTCTAATATCTTCTTTATCACCTTTTTAAAATATTAATATTAATACTACATTCTTTCAATCATCTGGTACATGTTTATCATTTAGACATTTGGTATATAACTTTGCTAAAAAAAAAATTCTATTTCTTTATCTGTTTCTTTTAATATATCAATTATAATTCCATCATTACTGGGAGTCTTTCCTTTCTTCAAACATTTAATTGCATGTCTCACTTCTTCATTTAAAATCCTGGGCAATTCGGAAAATGTAATAGATATATGAGGTACTTGTTTTTTATTACTATATAATTCTTGATAAAAGTCTTCTACCCATTTCATGATATGATTTAAAAAGAATATTTCATACATGATCATATGTTCACGTGTGTGTTACCTTTCAGAATATATTGTAAAGAGTTAAAATTATGCTTATTTGTTTCTTAACGGTACTATGACTAAAGATTGTAAAAAATTAAGGGTTTATCTGTTATGGATTTGTTTATATGAAATGCGTTAGATGCCCTTCGGGTGGAGAGATGATTGAGATGATGATCATGATGTTCGGATTGAGTAACGTTTATTTTATTTGTTTACCTATTGAGCCGTGTATGGTAGTATATTTCTTTATTTATTAGTATACGATGTGATAAATATGTTTCTTAAAGGGAAGTGATATATGACCCATGTCTTCAGGATAAGTCGGCTATCTGGCTAAGTTCCACACCAATTGTGTTAGAAGAGTTGATAGTTACTATATCGATAAATTAAATCGATGTTTGGAGTTGTTGTTAATCCTCATGCACACATATGTAAATATTTACTTGATATTCATTTTGCTCTCCCTTTCCATTCCATGTATTTATCGTCATGCAATATTTGTTAGTTATTTCAGGTAAATATTTCAGTAATTTAGGTAATATACTTGAAATTGGATTTGTGATTTATAGATTGGCCCATGGTACCATCCGTATTGTGAAGTTTGTTTATTCTGCAAGTCAACCGATGGAACTATAATCAATAAAATGTATCATGATTGTGAATTCATAAATGCACACACATTCGGAAATATGATAAACCTAAAGATATAGAAAAAGATCATCGCTGGAATTGTAAGTTCTGAGTAATTTGTCAGATCATATCACATATTATCATTATTTCATCCATTATTATTGTTGGTAATTCATCCCCCTGGTATAAATGTAATATTGTTTTCCAAAATTTTATTTTATTTTAAGGCCAGTTAATAAAATGCTTACTTAGTTTCATATAACAGATATAGATTTATAGGCATATGGAAATAGTTTAAATGATGTTAATTGATTACTTGATATCGTTTTTTTTTTTTTGGTTTATTAAGAGCACAGAGTGGGAATAGATGATATGAATATTAATATGTGAATATACAATTATTTTGAGTTGCTAATAATTTAACTAATTGAATTGTAAATATTATTGAAACAACATATAAGAGGCAGAGCCTCCAAATAGTAAGTGTTATGTTGTGTAATTTAATGTTATTTTATTGTATCCAAGTTTGTAATCAACGTAAGTTACTGTTAAATCATCATCAATGGTTCGTAAAAGAATATGTCTTATAATAAATATTTTGTTGAAGTAAGATTCCCTCTTAATTATTTTATCATGTATGTTTGATTGACCATTTCGACACACACACATGTTCAACATAACATAATTATATCATTTATCAATTTCATGGTATGTGCAATCTATCTCAATACAGAATTAATAGATCCAAGCATTGTATAATGCCAAGGTATAATTTTACCTTGTTTAGAATAGATAGTGATGTGAGATAAAAATGTACCCATTGTCTATTCATTATTTTATTGTAATAGATGTCAATTTCACAATAGTCCTCATTGATTAATAGTCATACTATATTAGGATTGACTTGTTGTTCTTATAGCAGAGCCCTGAGATTAGTTCATTATTTAATAAACATTGATATAGCTTTTCAATCCAAATTGAATGCCAGTAGATGATTATTATTGCAGTGATCCCCAAGCATATTAGATGAGTGGCATGATTGGTCTAGCATGTACTTGAATGATGAGAGAATTGAATATATCATGATTTAAGTTAATTTATAAATTGCTTCCTTTTGATAACTTAGTAAATGCTTATAATATAATTAAATAAACACTAAATGTTGCCTATAAATCCTTCTCTCATCCCATTTGCATTCTAGATGACCATGATACCCTATAACCCCCCACTGAGCTAAGCTGTAAATTAATAGTTCAATAAGAGTCGTATTAATAAGTATAGATGCAATCTAGATTATAAATTTATTCTATCATGTATAGAATTGCTGCCTGGGCATTTATTTTTTATGCATAAAACAATATAGGTGAAGAGTGAAGAGGTTACAATATATATATATATATATAAATAGAATTACTTCTCTATAAAACTGCTTCAACATTTCAACCAGCAGACTAATGAAAACCAGTCGAGCTTGTTGAAATATTAAAGCAGATTTACAGAGAAGTAATTCTATGTTTTTATTATGTTTTTATTTTTCCTTTTTTTATTTTTCCTTTAGTTAGTTCATATGTTTATATATATATATTCATGTTGAAAAGTACTTATAGTTCACTCTTAATCAATGTTTTGTCAACAAAATATGGGTTATTATGTGAGAGATAGGGACAAAATATGGCATAGTTCAAAGTTTCATTGTAAATGACAATTCATATTAACAATAATATTTACCAAACTAAGCTTTACTTATATAAATAAGTGTAATTAATAATTGGATTTCAGCAATAAAAATTGTAATTGTTATACCAACAAACTAAGAATAAATCTAGGGCAGATAAACTTTATTTTTTAGAAGGTAGCCCATAGTCAATATTTGTTGGTAAAAAAGTATCTAGCTATTCTTGTCTAAAAAGTTAAAATATAAATAGATAAAAATTGCTTAAATTCTTACATTTAGCAAAGCACAAGACTATTCAGCAATACCTTCTTCTCCACTATGTTTCTATGATGACCAATTAAATATATTTTTATCTTGTAATAGGTTATTTGATGCTTGTTTTAACTATATATCATGGTGGAATTTATTTTAAACTAATAACAGTTTTATTATACTAGTTATATTTTAACTTAAAAACAAATTGAAATCATTATTAATTTTAAATAAATTAATCAAGTAATGGAAGAAAAACAATCTTTAAACAACTTTGTTTGATTGGTGAAGTACAATTTTTTATTCCATGAGGATTTTTAACCTAAGAGAATTGTTTTGTAAAATATTTGTATTATTTTTTAAAATAAAAAATGTCATTATGGTATGTTTCTTGTGTTTGTTTCAATTTTTTAATAAAGTATTTCAATTAATATTAAATATATAGAAATAATAGCTGGCCATTTCATATTTATTTAAAGTATTTCAATTTCATATTTATTTAAAGTATTTCAATGGAGATTGAACAAATGTCACACAATTTTGATTGCCAATAAGTGGATCAAAATTTTAAAGTTTTTGAGCCCTATTTAACAAGATATATTCAGATAGCAATCATAAATCCTTTGTTAAAAACTAATTAAATAAATTTTTTAAATAATACCCCTAATGGCATAATTCAATTTTACTCCTCTCCTTAATTCTTTATGCATTGATTGTACATGAAATAGTAGTAGAACCAAAGACTACTAGTGTTCATGGTCATTCACGTTTCTAATAATTTATATTTCACATTGTACAAGAAGAATATCAAATGTTTTTTTTTTTCTTAAAAAAACTAAAACCATTAAGTTGGTCAATTACTTTGAGTAAAAAAAGAGGCTTTTTTAAATTTTGGTTTTGCTGTTTATGGTGAATAAAAATGTTAATATCTGTTAATATTTGTATTACATTATTTTTTTTCCTAGTGATGAAAGTTTATTCATAAAAAAACAGATACAAATACAGTTAAAAAAAGGTTTACAAAGGAGTGATTATATGGTAAATTGAAATTTCAGGAGCAACGTGGTAAGAGGGGAAGAAAATGTGAAAAAAGAATGGGAATTGGGAAGGGGAAAGAGTGCATAGTCTAGGAGAGTTAGAGATGCACGTCTTCATTGAGCAAGCACTGCATGGGTCACAAACATTTAAATGATTGAGTCCTATGACTGAGGCTGAAAGGATGAGAGTTGGATGATTGCCTGAGTGTCTGTGAGGATTGGAGGTGGGACTATTTTGGTATCTCTGGTTTTGAGAGTGTGAATTAGGTCCAATAACCTTTGATTCACTGAGTGTACTCTGTGGTAAAAAGTAATGTCAAATTGGAGCAAGCAGAGTGCATAGATAAAAAAACAGATATTTTAATGGTTGCAAAGACCCCTGTTTCTATGGATTCTTGGAGGTTGAAGATGGTGTTCCTGTAACAGGAAATGCAGGGGTTAATGACATGTCTCACTCCAAGCAGAAAGGGACATTAAAGTAGGAAGTGCTGGAGGGTTTCATTGTCAGTTTTACGGAGCTGGCATAGGGGAGAAATCTTAATGAAGCCCCTACAGTTGACCAAAAATTGATTGGTGGGAAGGCAGTGAAGGTTGATTTTAAGAAAGAAATCGAGAATTTTGCCTCAAGGGACTACTTTTTGAGTTTGCGGATTAATTGAGCATTGGTAAGTTTGACAAATGTAGAGGTGACAATGGAAAAATTTTCAGTCTGATTGATAACCTCCCAGTACTTAACTTTGCCAGCCTTTTGTAGGATGATGGTGATGAGTGAGGCCCATGACTTGGACCTGCCACTGGAAGGAGTGTCAGTGGGTGCAATAATGATATGCACAAGGTTGGCAGGCAAGTGATTTAGGAGTGTAAGAATAATGTTGTACGTTCTCTGAATTAGAAGAGTGTTGATGGAGTGCAGACCCAATCCATTGAGGATTTTAGGAAAACAAGTTCTTTTTAGGCTGATAGTCACCAGATTTCTGCTCCAGAGAAAACGTGTGTAAAGGGAATTGATTTTGAATATAAAGGAATGTGTAGATAGAACAATGGGGAGGTAATATGCTATTTTAGAAAACAGTAGAAGATTAAGAGGGTGACTTTTCCATAAAGGGAGAGAGGTAGATACCTGTGATAGTGCTAGAGGGTGGATGATATGCTTTAATAAAGTGTGTTTTGGACCCATACCCTCATATCTTTAGGAGATAGCATGGGGAGAATATGAGGAAGTAGGGCAGCTTAGCATTGAAGGTGGAAGGAATTTGTTTACCGGAAGATAGTTGCCAGGCTGCTGATTTGTCACTGCTAAAGTCCAGCCTGTATGTTTTGGTGTACCAGGTGAGAATCTGTTGAAGCCTGGGAATGAGATTGACTGTAGGAAGAAAGACAACCACATCATCTACATAAGCAAGGTATTTGATGTTTTTGCTTATTGCAAAAATGAGGATGCCAGGAAGATCATGTTCCATCCTGAGCTAGATGGGATTCAGAAATGTGGTGAACAATACAGTGCTTAGCAGAGAGCCCTGAGGGATGGATATATTAGGTGTGAAGACAGGGGAAACTTTCCCATCCAGGGTATCTAGGATTTTTCTGTTGGACAGGAGATTATGGAGGATGGACAGGAGCGCCTCTGAAATGTTTCAGATCCCTAAGGACACCAAGGAGCAGGTTGACCCTAATAGAGTCAAAGGCTGCCCAGATGTCTAGTTGGACAGTGATGGGCCTGCCATTCTGAGACTGTCTAACATGTTCGATTGCCATCTTAAAGAGTGTGGCAGCCCCAAGAATGGAGCACCCCTTATAAGAAAACTGTGAGGCAGAAAGGGCAGGGAGTCTGAATTGTTCTAGTGACTCTTAGATGGTAGACTCAATAAGTTTTATGAGCAGAGGGATCATCAAAATGGGCCTAAGGCTCTTGAGCTCTATAGGTGGTGGCAGATCTTTTTTAAGGAAAGGGTCTAATGTTACTGGATAAAGACCCTCAATAATGTAAGAACCTGAGGTCAGCTTGTTGATCATGTTGAGAGTGACAGGGATGGTGAACTAACTGACTTTAGATGGAGAAGGAAGAAGTTGGGGAAGACATGAGAACCAAAGTAGATGTTGTCAGGGAAGCTTTTCACTTTGTTAAGCAGCATGGCCTGGATGATGCCAGGATCAGTTGACATTCAAGGTTGAAGTCATCATAGTGAAAGGAGGGATGTCAGCTTTGAGAAACATGTGCTTGTAATGGTTTCTCAAATGAAAAAGCAATTCCTGACATATGTAGGATTTGTTGCTGACTGTGATGAACAAGGGGGTGGTTTGCTTCCTGTGGGAACCAAGAGCCCACCCCAGGCAACTTCTAGTCCAACAATGTTGATTTCCCATGTAGATCTGGGTGTGTTTGACTGAGATGTACTCATCCAAGGCCTTTTGAGCATCACATTATTGAAGTTTCAGATTGATGATAGTGCTAAATGTCTAATGGCCCACTCTCCTGATAATTCAGTTGCTCTGAATTTTGTCCATGAAAGCCAACAACTTGAGCGGCCCTCGGGAATTCCAGGTGTATTTATGTATGGCAGCTTTCAGGATTTCCACAAATGACAACCATGCAGAGATGGGCTCCATTTGAAGGATATTGATTTTATGAAGGTATATATAAATTTCTGAAAGCAATGCTATTGGTGTATTTTGTTTTTTTGAGGAATTGTATTGTTCTTCTGAGGCCAAAGTTTACTGGGGTGCCAGAGTTAATTTCAAGCAAAAGGTGTAATACCTTGTGATCTGAAAAAGGTATGGTGTGGAATTGGGTCGATTCAATCAAGAAATGGAGATCAGGAGAATAGAATGTTAAATCAATGAGGGTTTGATGCTTGCAGGTGTAAAAAAAATAGGTGTGGTCTGGGAAAAAGCCCTGGCCACACATTAAGCTCCTGGAGAACATTTGTTTGTGAAGGACTGGTAGCCCATATTGAAGTCACTTAGAAGAAGAATGGGTAGGGAGGTGGTAGCTGTGATGTTGTTGATTTGCTGAATAATAGATTTAATGAGGGTATCACTGTCATTGGAGGGCAGATATAAATAAATTACACAACTTCTGAAGCACCTGAAGAGGTCATTATGTTATGAACTGTCAGAAAATGTAGATTATTTTTATTATATTGTTTATGAAAAAAGAAACTTTTCCAAAGGCATTTTCCTTTGAGAGAATTGTTTTCATGAAAACTTTTTGGAATTATATATATATATATATATATATATATATATATATAATATACAAATATTTAATAAAACAATATATATATATATATATATATATATATATATTGTTTATTAAATATTTGTAATTATTTTTACATATTAATTCATTGATAATTATTCAAAATAAAAATACACATACAGACAAATTTATCCATTTATATTTTATGCATAAATATAAAGTTTAATAAAATTGACAATAATATTAACAAAGAATTTCATGGTGTGTGTAATATCATTACTATGAGAATTAATAGTGTTAAAATTTTGTTAAAATCTTTCTGAATACTGTAATAATTATAAAGCAAATATCAGATTTACAGCAGAATTTGATAGATTTATCATAGAACTACATTCATTTGTTTATATTAAAAAAATAAAATTTGTTTATTTTCTGAAGAGCACTTACCTTCACAAACATTGTTTGTTTTTATTCACAATTATTTTTTTTAAGATATGCAAAGTTCAAATATAATTTTTTAGAATATTTTTTGTCTTTAAAATCAAATTAGAAATAAATAAATCCAATTTTTTCAGTTTTAATATAAAATAAACATCTTATATAAAAATGAAAGATTGAGCATTGGCAAAAACTGCCACCAGGTATAACAATAGAAAATGTCAGAATTTGAAAGGGTTAAAAATATGTATATAACCTATTTGATTTTTCCTAGTAAAAGTTTTAAAAATAAAATTAAATAAATTGAATTAATAAAATTATTGAATACTTACAAATAAAGCATAAATTTATAAAAGGATAAATAATATTGATATTAAAAAGTATAATTTAAATAAAAGCAGATTATACATTAGCTACAATATAAATAAACATTTAATATATATCTGTATTTTTATATTGGACTATTTCCATCATCTAATATGTGTGTTGAATGTCTTTAGAAAAGTTTAATTTTATTTAAATATTCCCAATGCATTCATCTGTTAGCAATATCACAGCAAACAGGTTAGTATATGCACCAACTGTTAGTAATACAACAGCAAATAACTGCTAGTAATATTACAGCAAACATGTTAGTATAGTTTGCTGTGATATTACTAACAGTTTGTGCATATACTAACCTGTAACAGCTGAAAGCATTGGGAATATTTAAATAAAATTAAACTTTTCTAAAGACATTCAACACACATATAAGATGATGAAAATAGTCCAATATAAAAATACAGCTAGAACCCCATCATCACAAACCTTCAGAAAAACACATTTAATATATATATATATATATATATATATATATATATATAGTAACAGTTCACCTTATCTACATATGAAAAGATGCATTTGTCTTAAACATTAGGTGTCAAAATGTAATGAAACACTTGTTCATAACCACTAACTAATTAAGTAATAGAGCTCACATATGGTAATAGTATACCTTGCAACCACCAATCAATTAGGATATCAAATGTAATACAACATGATATATGTGCAAATAGAAATGACATCACTCCAATAATTGTGGATTAATTAAAATGGACAATTTATTTCCACCATCATGTATCTCAGGTTTTGATCAATTTTCATTCAAGAATAAATATAATAATATATAACTAATTCCAACCAATGAATATAAAATATAATGAATTAGGTTATGATCTTTAACTTCATCTGACAAATTACTAATTTATAAAGTAATGGTTAATAAATTATCTACACTACAGAAAATATATTACACATTAGTGAATGTGCTTTAATCACTACTTATATTGTTACTTCGGCTAGCCATATACAAAACAAACTTAGATACTAAAGAGCATTGATTAAGGCATGTTAACTGGTTACTTATCAGGGTAACTTAACTAACAGTTTGATTATTTGTTAAATATAAATTAGAACAAAGGGATTTGTTGAATCCAAATATATATATATATATATATATATATATATATATATATATATATATATATATATATATATATATATATATATATATATATATATATATATATATATATATATTCACAAACAATATTATAGGTGATTTAATATTTCAATTAATGATGGCTTATAAAAATAATTAAATAATACTCAATATTACCATTTAGTTGATAGATGAATTTGCCAAATTAACTAATAATTGCTTTACTAAAAAGAGAAAACAAAAATATTAATAAATCTTAAATGAAAACTCAAAGTAATTTTTTTATATAAAACAAATGATATAAGCTTTATTCCAAGAATAGTGGTTTAATATTCTGAAATAGCATAAATACATATGTGAAAAATACAAAAACTGATTTGCTTTTCAAAAGTTCATTTTTTTAAATATAGATCAAATAAAAGATTTACTGATAACAAACATAAATTGAAGCTTATATTTTGCATAAGTATTGTATAAAACTGTTGTAAAAATAAATCAATTAATCAATAAATAAATTATTTAGTAGTAACTTGTTAAATTAATAATTTAGATTATAGATGTATTTCTTTAAAGCTGGATCAACCTACAAGATGATACAAAAAACAATGTAAAATGCTCCTTCCCACTATGCTATAAGGATTTATTTATTTTAATTTACTTTGAACCATGTCTTTTATTATGAACATCAATTACTTGGGCTTCTTATTAATATAAGGCTTATATCTTAGCCTGCAAAGTTCAACATTTACTTCATAACTCTATTATTAAATGCCTAGCACAATATATATATATATATATATATATATATATATATATATATATATATATATATATATATATATATATATATATATATATATATATATATATATGAGCCTTTACATCAAGGCAAAATATATATAAAAGACAACTTCTAAATAACAGACATGTGTGGATATTAATCTATAACTCTATTATTTATTACTATAACTTGATCCATACTTTTCAAAATACATCTAACAATACAATTAATGTAATTGAAGAGTTAAGACAATTATTAAATAATGATAGAATTTGTAAATATGATTCTATTATACTTTGCGTATTTATATATAACTCCTATGCAAATAAGTGTACTTTATTTATTTTCCAATTTAATTTATACATGACATTTATCATTTGATATATATATATATATATATATATATATATATATATATATATATGAAAAACAAAAAAAACACAAGTTAAAAAACTTGCTAACGCTAGTATTTATGATAACAGATGGCATTCTACCAAAAACACCGTCAAGCGTAGTTTTCTGTTTACATAAACGTCAGAGCAGCATTCACTATCTCTAACTTTAATTCCACTTTCAGATCATGATTTCAAGCTATTTTCTATTGTCAGTGAAAGACAGGAATAAGAAACTAGATCTAAACAAACTCTGAGCATTTATGAAACAGTTTCTATTCAGCTTGCAAGCGTGAATCTTTTAGACACGTTAATGTCTTCAAACTCAGCATAGCAAACCAGATAGCTACATGGGTCTGATCTCAGTTCAGCATCACCACATAGTAGAAGCCTCTGCAATATACATCATTGCAAGAAAGACCTCAAAGGTACATTTATGAAAAACAAAAAAACACAAGTTAAAAAAACTTGCTAGCGCTTGTATTTATGATAACAGATGGCGTTCTACCAAAAACACCGTCAAGCATAGTTTTCTGTTTACATAAACGTCAGAGCGAGCATTCACTATCTCTAACTTTAATTCCACTTTCAGATCATGATTTCAAGCTATTTGCTATCGTCAGTGAAAGACAGGAATAAGAAACTAGATCTAAACACAAACTCTGAGCATTTACGAAACAGTTTCTACTCAGCTTGCAAGCGTGAATCTTTTAGACACGTTAATGTCTTCAAACTCAGCATAGCAAGCCAGATAGCTACATGGGTCTGATCTCAGTTCAGCATCACCACATAGTAGAAGCCTCTGCAATATTCATCATTGCAAGAAAGACCTCAAAGGTACATTTATGAAAAACAAAAAAAACACAAGTTAAAAAAATTTGCTAATGCTTGTATTTATGATAACAGGTGGCATTCTACCAAAAGCATCATCAAGCATAGTTTTCTGTTTACATAAACATCAGAGCTAGCATTCACTATCTCTAACTTTAATTCCACTTTCAGATCATGATTTCAAGATGATAGCAAATAGCTTGAAATCATGATCTGAAAGTGGAATTAAAGTTAGAGATAGTGAATGCTCGCTCTGACGTTTATGTAAACAGAAAACTACACTTGATGGTGCTTTTGGTAGAACACCATCTGTTATCATAAATACAAGCATTAGCAAGTTTTTTTTTTTAACTTGTGTTTTTTTTTGTTTTTCATAACTGTATCTTTGAGGTCTTTTTTGCAATGATGTATATTGCAGAGGCTTCTACTATGTGGTGATGCTGAACTGAGATCAGACCCATGTAGCTATCTGGCTTGCTATGCTGAGTTTGAAGACATTAAAGTGTCTAAAAGATTCACACTTGCAAGCTGAATAGAAACTGTTTCATAAATGCTCAGAGTTTGTGTTTATATCTAGTTTCTTATTCCTGTCTTTCACTGATGATAGCAAATAGCTTGAAATCATGATCTGAAAGTGGAATTAAAGTTAGAGATAGTGAATGATCGCTCTGACATTTATGTAAACAGAAAACTATGCTTGACGGTGTTTTTAGTAGAATGCCATCTGTTATCATATATATATATATATATATATAATGTGTATCAAATACAACCATTTAATGACATTAAAAAATATATATTATTTCAATTGTTATTTTAACTTGGTATTTACTAATCTATTGTGCAATTTAACATATAACATTTCTGACAAAAATTTTAAAATGATAATAATATGTTATATATTATAAATTGACTTTAGTCAAACCATTCAAAAAGAAAATTATAAGCTAGTCTTAGACATCACATAAGTATGTACTTTTTTATTTTTAAAATAAGTTTTATGATTAAAAAAACACAAATAAAAAAAATAAATAAAAAAATCAACAAATGAATAAATATATTGACTAATTTTAATTACCACCATGACCACAAATTCTTCCAATATTTTCAGTTTCTTGTTTACTTTAAAAATATTTGCCATTCCGTAATATTTGAAATAACTTTAAATATGTATACATATTAGCAAAGCATGAATTTAGAGATTTTTCTTTTGTTGAAGCAATTAATTCATGGCATTCTATTTACATTCAGCTGTAGAAATAAAATGATTTGGATATTAAGCATAGAATCATTAAAAAAAAATTAAACATTATATATATATATATATACACACATATATAGCTATTTTTCTGCTATTTGTTTACAAATGCAGGTTTGGTGTTAAGCTTCATATTTTACTGGACTCCAATAATAAAATAAGATAGGCAAAAAGGGCAGATATTGCTCTGCCATAGTAAAATTCACTTAGCCAATCATTTTGATGTTATATCTTTGTCAAGTAGTTATTATATTTATATCCAAAAGAAGAATTTGTGGAGTAGAGCAAATAAAGTTATGGTTTTTTTCTTTTCTATTTTATGGTGATAATTCTTTGTGTTTCTATAGTAATCTTTTTTTTTTATTGTTACAACTCATGTGCTGACTTAAAAAACCTTTAATACTGCTGATTGTTGATTTTAAAATATTAAGATAAAAGAAATAAAATGCTAATAATAATAAAACACACAAAAAAAAATACATAAAAATTTATTTTTGCCATTGACAAAATAAATAAATAAACAAACAATAACATTGTATCCCAAATAATTACCAAAAGTAAAATATAATCTAATTATAACTAGCAATTTAGATGCTATTGCTTACAATTATTTATATATACATACATGCATAAAATTATATATGTCACCATTGCCATCAAAATCACAACATCACAAAACAAAGCATATATCAACAATAAATAAACAAAAACAAAACAAATAACAACAACTAACAAGAATAACAAGCTATATATAAATCCTTACATAAAAACCAAATCAAAAAGATTTTTTTTTTAAAACCTAATTGGCACTTCAAAAGAAAGGGTGGATTTTTCCATCCCTTACAATATATATATATATATATATATATATATATATATATATATATATATATATATATATATATATATATAAGGTATATGCTATGTATGAAAAGATACACTTGCCTTAAACATAATAAAAATGGAATACAATGTAGTATCTAAATAAATAATGATGAAATCATCCCAATTTCTGGGTAGCAAATGTAATAGAACATCATATTCATGTATGAAAGGATGCATTTGCCTAATTGTTAAGAGACAAAATGTAATGAAATACTTGTCCATAACCACCAACCAATTAATTAATCAAGTTTACATATGGTAATAGTATACCTTGCAACCATTATTTAAATAATCAAGTCATATGTTGCAAGGCACCAACATGTAATGGAATACCAAATGTAATAAAACATGGTAGACACACAAATAGAAATGAAATCACTTGAATAATTGTGGGTTAATCAAAATGGACAGTTTATTTCCACCATCATGTACCTCACGTTTTGATTAATTTTTTATTCAAAAATAAATATAATAAAATATAACTAATTTCAACCAGAGAATATAAAATACAATGAATTAGGTTATGATATTTAACTTTATTTGCACAAATTATTAATTTATAAAGTAATAGCTAATAAATTATCTACACTACAGAAAATATCTTACACATGAGTGAATGTACTTTAATCATTACTTATATTGTTACTTCAGTTAGGTATATACAAAATAAGCCTAGATACTACAGAGCATTGACTAAGGCATGTTAACTGGTTAATTTTCAGGGTTAACTTAACTAACAATTTGATTATTTACTAAATATAGATTGTAACAAAATAAATTTTGTTGAATCCAATATATATGGTCACAAACAAGATTATATGTGATTTAAAATTTCAATTAATGATGGCTATATAATAATTAACTAATACCCACTATTACTATTTAGTTGATGGGTAAATTTGTTAGAATAACTAATATCTGCTGCACTAAAAGAGAAAAGACAAATATTAATAAATTTCAAATGAAAACTCAAAGTCATTCTTTTTATATAAAACAAATGATACCAGCTTTATTCCAAGATTGTGATTTGATATTTTGAAATAGCATAAATATATATGTAAAAAACACAGAAACTAATTTGCTTTTCAATAGTTCATTTTTTTTAAATATAAATCAAATAAAATATTTACTGATAATAAACATAACTTGAAATTTATATTTTACATAGGAATTGTATAAAAGTGTTGTAAAAATATATCAATAAATTCATAAATGAATTAATTAGTAGTACCTTATTAAATTAATAATTTAGGTTATAGATGTATTTCTTTAAAGATGGATCGACATACAAGATGATACAAAAAAATTTAAAAGTTCCTTCCCACTATACTATAAAAATTTATTTATTTACTTTATTTTGAACCACATGTTTTATTATGAACATCAACTACTTGGGCTTCTTATTAATATAAGACTTATATCGTAGCCTGCAAAGTGCAACATTTACTTCATAACTTTATCAACTCAAGGCTTTATTAAATGCCAGCACAAAAGATATATATATATATATATCATATGAGCCTTTACATATAGGCAAAACATATATAAAAACAACAACTTCTAAATAACATACATGTGGAGATATTAACCTATAACTTTAATATTCAATACTATGACTTGATCCATACTTTTCAAAATACATCTAACAATACAATTAAAATAATTGAAGAGTTAAGACATTTATTAAATAATGATAGAATTTGTAAATACAATTTTATTATGTCACCGATATATATATATATATATATATCGGTATATATATATATATATATATATAGGTTATATATATATATATATATATATATATATATATTGTAACCTAGTGTTATTGACACTTGGTTTACTTGGCATTATTTCTGCAGGAAATTAATGCTATTCTTTAAAGAAATAAAAAGATAAAATAACAATAGTAATAATTGATTAATAAAGTATGCTATTCACTCAGTTTGGCATGTTTTGGGTGAATAACTAATAGATTTAATAACTCAATGTCATTTTTAAAGAGAGAACATGAATAATTTAATTGAGATATTAATAATTAGAGCAAATTAATATGGTATAAAAGCTAAACAGTAATTGATTTTGGATGGGTAGAGGGAAGAATGGATGAGTGTCTTATCATAAAGCACATTAACTTCTGGTAATTTCTTTTTGTAAAAAAAAAAAAAGAAATAATGTTTAAAGAATTATACATCACTGATTGTTAATTTAATGTATTTATTATTATTTTTTTTATATTGTCAAATTACTTTGTAATCCAGTAAATAATACTGAAAACTATATGATTGTAATAAGTTTTTCCTTTCTTTTGTTTACGTTATAATCAAATGATTATTTTTCTGTAAGAGGTCGCTAAAGTAAAAAAAAAACAAAAAAAAATATAGTCTGCTTTTAGTTTTCAAGGAAGGAACAGTGCTGAAATTTGGTAACTCAATTTTTTCATTTTATTTTGCAGAAATAAATGTAATCAAAGTAAAATTTTAATAATATAATGTGTGGCTAAAATTTTTTGATAAGATATCCTGATTTCTGTGCCATCTACCTATTTAAAGACCTTTTATACTTAAAAATTTATTGTCTCGCGCTAAAGTTCAAAAATGACTGAATTAACTAAGGGAATCACGAAAAGTGTTATTATGTCTAAATTAAGGAAGATAAATGATTTCCAAATGAGAAATAATTATTTAGTAACTTTGTATCACTTGTTAATATTTTTTTGGTATAGAAAAAAAAAAAAATAAGTGAAAGAAATATTTTGAAACCAAGGAAAATCAACTAGAAACATTTTGCGCTCTTTCTCAATATTGTCTGCCTTTGCAAGTAATGTAGTTACATACATTAAAATATGTTTTGTTCACCAAGAATTGTCTGGAAATAATAATAATGATAAATAAAATTAAATTATGCACCTGTATATTTTTTTTTTTGGAAAAAAATATAAACTTTCTCAGAGTAAATATAGGAAGAGTTATATAGGGGCATTCTTACGGAAAAGTTACCGTTAAAAAAAAAAATTATAATTCCTAAAGTATGAACAATACTAAATATCTTAGTGACTTAATGATAAAAATAAATGATATATTATATTACACATCAGTTGGAGTTAGTAAAACTTCCTATACATGTAAATCAGCTGCAGTTATTATCAGAATAATCTCGGAATAATTGTGCATTTTCGTCCATAAGTAAGCTAGCTAATATGAATTGTACGTATCGTCAATAAAAAAAAGAAAAGAATTGTGTATGTTTATCGTCTATCATCAACTGTTCGTTATGTTATAATATGCATATTTTATTTTCTATGGATCCCAAAATTGTAGCAGTTTAATTCAAGTAAGAATTAATCTTCAATTCTGCTATATTTTTCTTTACCTAATTTATTAAACGCACAAAATAAGAGAAAACTTTTATTTAAAGGAAATAATACCATGCGTTTATTGTTTTTAAACTTGCTTCGTGAAATATGACTGGATAAAGCTCTTCACCTGGACCAATTGTTCAACAGAAAAACATTTTCTAATGAGAGAGTATGCACTTGTTAATTAATGATTGTTTAAAACTAAGTTATAAAATGATATGTATTTTTTTGTTATATCACATAGGTTAAAGTCTGTATGGTCAGGTGATATTTAATAGCCTTGTAATGACAAAGGTATGTTTTAATATAATTATTATAGGTTAAGTTGATATTTAACACGAAAAAAAAAAATCTATGATTTCCAAATGAGAAATAATTATTTAGTAACTTTGTATCACTTGTTAATATTTTTTTGGTATAGAAAAAAAAAAAAATAAGTGAAAGAAATATTTTGAAACCAAGGAAAATCAACTAGAAACATTTTCGCGCTCTTTCTCAATATTGTCTGCCTTTGCAAGTAATGTAGTTACATACGTTAGAATATGTTTTGTTCACCAAGAATTGTCTGGAAATAATAATAATGATAAATAAAATTAAATTATGCACCTGTATATTTTTTTTTTGGAAAAAAATATAAACTTTCTCAGAGTAAATATAGGAAGAGTTATATAGGGGCATTCTTACGGAAAAGTTACCGTTAAAAAAAAAAAAATTATAATTCCTAAAGTATGAACAATACTAAATATCTTAGTGACTTAATGATAAAAATAAATGATATATTATATTACGCATCAGTTGGAGTTAGTAAAACTTCCTATACATGTAAATCAGCTGCAGTTATTATCAGAATAATCTCGGAATAATTGCGCATTTTCGTCCATAAGTAAGCTAGCTAATATGAATTGTACGTATCGTCAATAAAAAAAAGAAAAGAATTGTGTATGTTTATCGTCTATCATCAACTGTTCATTATGTTATAATATGTATGTTTTATTTTCTATGGATCCCAAAATTGTAGCAGTTTAATTCAAGTAAGAATTAATCTTCAATTCTGCTATATTTTTCTTTACCTAATTTATTAAACGCACAAAATAAGAGAAAACTTTTATTTAAAGGAAATAATACCATGCGTTTATTGTTTTTAAACTTGCTTCGTGAAATACGACTGGATAAAGCTCTTCACCTGGACCAATTGTTCAACAGAAAAACATTTTCTAATGAGAGAGTATGCACTTGTTAATTAATGATTGTTTAAAACTAAGTTATAAAATGATATGTATTTTTTTGTTATATCACATAGGTTAAAGTCTGTATGGTCAGGTGATATTTAATAGCCTTGTAATGACAAAGGTATGTTTTAATATAATTATTATAGGTTAAGTTGATATTTAACAAGAAAAAAAAAATCTATAAAATATGTTTTAATTATTACATACAATTGTAGGTAGAAATTTTTTATGTTAGATACGTAAAAGAAAAATATTTAGATATTTAAGGGGTAAAATAAATATTGAAAATTATCAGAAGTAACTAAAGAAAAAAAAATGCTATAACAAAATATTTCTTGTTAAAGTTTTGAAACGAATTTATACTGTATTAATTGAGGAATTTATTCCTAATTATTCTTAAATAATAAATCCACTTTATTTAGTTTAAGATAGTATGCTACCAACTATTTTTGAATGTTCCTTTATTAAAATTAAAATTATTATACTTTTATTTTATGATGTCCATTGATTTCAGATGTTGATCAAAGTATACACGGTAACATAAGTTTATTATAATCAGTGTATTTACTTATCATGGCCAGATATAGCATTGGTATATGCTTAATATTCGCATAGGTAATAATTATAATGTATTTATTTTGTGGGATGAAAAATGATCTCCCCAAAAGCTTTGTTTTCCATGAGAGAAAGATTTTAAATATAATGTTCGGGTATGTTTATAGCCCAAGTGATCGATTCTCATAGATAGGACGATCAAGAATTTATCTAGCATTTAGTATGCTTCATTCGTTTAAATCCCAGGAGAGGATTGTATTTGGTGTGTGTTCGTTGTATGCCCAAGTAAGAGGCAAGAAACCACCAAAATATTTTAATGTAGTAGATTACTTTACAGACCTTCGTGGTTATTCCATATTCCTCATGTGAAAATAAAGATAGCTCCACCATGGAAGGTGTTGATTATTGTGCTTAATTTTGAAAGTTCGGGCAAGATAAAGGTTATATTGGAGGTGTTAGTTCCTCAAGATCCACTTTAGTATAAATAGTGCGTTAGTAACTAAGATCAATATCTGTATTGTGCTGCTAAATATTGCTAGTATTTGACAAGTAAATCAATGGAGAAAGTAATTAAAATTGCGTAATTTAAAACGCTTATTTACTGAAGGAATATTCAAATGCAATCTTTAATTCTGGTTAGTAATTAAATAATACTCATATTTAAAATTATACGTATGAATAAAATTTGTATCGTAACTTAAGTTAGCATTAAGTTAAATGTAAGATGGTAAGTGTAACTTCTGATAACTGGCCTATAATTAGAATAGGTTATCCCATTAAAGACCATAAATAAAGTAAATGTATTAGAAATAAATTTAATATTTTGCGTATTGCATATGATGGGATTAATCATTAAAAAAAAAACAACAACAAAAAAAACAAAAATAGTTAGTCAATAATTTTGAATAAAAGCTTCTACAATGTTACCAAAATTTAATAAACAATGTATTGGTAATGAAATGTATTTTTAGTTAATCAATCCATATGATTGCATACAGGAGAAGTAGTAACCTCTAGTCCATAACCAAATGAGTATACAGATTAATGTCAGTTATATTTTATATGTTTCTATTACTATGGGATTATTGAATAAATGTTCATATATTTTTTTTGTGATAATAATAAATTATAGTCTTGTTAAAATTTTTTGTAGATTCATTTTTTTTGTTTTTATATGCTAAATATAAGTGTTTGCACAATATTTGCAAAACCTTTTCTTGAGTCCGAAATCATTCCAAATTCTTAAAAACTTAATATACCAGATAAATAAAGTTGAGCAGATCGGAATATGTCATTATATTTTAGTTTAATGATAATATTTATGGAGTTGAAAACTTAAGACTAAACATTCACCTTTTTGTAAAGAAAAAAAAATGAATTTATTCGCACACCATTAACTTTGGTTGCACATTATTCCATTCCCATTTAGTTAAATTGTCTAAGTAATAAATCTTAGTTATATTATTGTGTTGTCATGGATGATGGAAGGACACAAAAAGCACCCTTGTCTTTTTATTATTCTGACTGAGATTCTGAAAAAAAAAAAGGCTGTGTTATTCAAAATTATACGTCATTATTGAATAGAATTATCATCTCTTTAAATAATATAGCAGTGGATATGAGAGATGAAGACACATTGAAGTTAAGTAAAATAAATGTTTCCTACAGCCGACCAGAACGCCAGTCATATGTGACAACACAATACCGCCGAGCATTTCCTTACATGAAACAAAGAACCCTGAGATTAATATTATTATAATTATTCTTTAAATTAATAAGTGATCAATTATTGTTGTTATTACAATCGTGGCATGGCTTAAGAGAATTGAATGTACAATTGTATTATATGAAAGGTATTTTAGATTTTATTGGCAAATCAGTGGATATTTGTTGCTTTATTTTGGTTGCCTTAATTTACAACCTGAAAAAAAAAATTAGTGCAAACTAAACTAATAAATAATTACAGAATAAAACTAACTAAATGTTTACTGGGTTAGATATATATATATATATATATATATATATATATATATATATATATATATATATATATATATATATATATATTACAATCATTATTTTACTTGGCATTTTATAATCTATTTGCCAATTTAACATAAAGAAAATTTTCTGACAAAACATCATATATATATATATATATTAAAAATTGATTTTCATTATTATTATTGAGAATAAATATTCAAAAAGAAAATTATAAGTTAATCTTAGACATCATATCTGTATATACTCCTTTATTTTTAAAATAAGTTTTATGATTAAGAAAACAAAAATAAAAAAAATAAAAATCAACAAATATATAAATATATATTGACCAATTTTAATTACTACCATATCCGCTCTTCCAATATTTTCAGTCTCTTGTTTACTTTAAAAATATTTTATCTCTGCTCCATTTTGTAGTATATAAAATAACTTTAAAATATGTATACATATTAATAATGTGTGAATTTATAGATTTTTCTTCTGTTAAAACAATTAATTTCAGGCATTCTCTTTATAGTCAGCTGTAGAAATAAATTAATTTGGTTATTAAGTTTAGAATCATTAACAGAAACTTAAAAGTTATATATATATATATATATATATATATATATATATATATATATATACTCATAATATATATATATATATATATGGATATATATATATATATTTCTGAGGTTTGTTTACAAATGCAGGTTTGGTTAAATGGTTGAATATTTTGCTGGACTCCAATAGTGAAATAAGATAGGCAAAAAGGGCTGAAATTACCTTGGCTAGTAAGGTTTACTTAGACAATCATTTTAATGTTATCTTGGTCCAGGAATTATTATAATGATATCTAAAAGAATAAGTTTGTAGAAGAGATTAAAGTCAAAGTCTTGCTTTCTTTCTTTGTCAATGATGATTATTTTTTGTGTTTCTATAATAATCTTTGTCTTATTGTTATAACTCAGGCGCTAACTTAAAAATCTTTAACACTGCTGATTGTTGATTTTATAATATTTTTTTAAACAACAAAACAAAAATGATGTCAAAAAAATATTACATTGAAAAAATTATTTTTACAATCTAAAAAATAAATAAATAAATAAACAACCAAAATAATAACATTACATTTTTTATAATTTCCAAAAATAAAAATAAAATTACAATCTAATTATAACTAGCAATTTAAATGCTACTATTGATAATTAGTTAACACACTCATGAATTTATATATATCCATTGCTATTACAATCTCACTGGTTCAAAACAAAGCACATATCACAATAAATAAATCAAAATGAACCACATAACTATAAAGAACAATCAACAACAATAACAAGCTATATACAAATCCTTACATAAAAACTAAATCAAAGAGATGTTTTTAAAAACCTAAATGGCACTTTAATGGAAAGGGTGGATCCTTTCCATCCTTTACAATATATTTATATATACATATATATTGAACCGTATTCGAATATGTGTATTCGAAACACCGGTCTCTTAGGCAGAGAAGAACATACTCGGAGAGTATGTATGCCCAAACGATAGCTACAAAGTATATAACTAACGTTACATTTCCAGGACATAACTTCTTCTCGACTGTTGAGTTCAACACCAAGTTCAAAGCACTTTTTTGTTTGTGTATAAACAAGGGCGCCAGCTATCTATTCAAGGATGAATAAATAACACACTTTAAGCAATGGCCACTAACTCAACGCCTAAATCCATGACTAGCTCAGCTGTTTGTAATCACTAATAGATTATACTTAATTAGTGGTTAAAAGACTTGATAAAAGGGAATTGATAAAAAGAATTGATAAAAGAATTTGGTAAAAGAATTGATAAAAACAATTGACCGACAAATAAAGTTTAATTTTAAAGATAATTTATTAACTAACATTTATTTACTAAATTTAAACATTTTATAATTCTAGTAAAACACACGCATATTTTAAATTAACATTTCTAAATAGTTTAAATATTCCTATAGATTTAATAACAGAACACTCTAATTTAACTAATAAATATTGATATAATAATCACGCACATATTAACTCATGCACACACATAATAATAAAGGACTACATAGCATTTGAAATTTAATCACACACATATCAATAGTTCATTTATGTATGATATCGAGTTCATATAATTAGACTCTTGGAGGATTCACACGAATTAATGAAATGCAATGGCTATTACAGTATAAATGAAAATAGGCAAATGTTTTACCTAGGATTTTGAATGTTGACGTAGAATTTTGTTCTTTGGAGGCTGCTTTCGGTGAGGATATTTCCATTATAAATGCTTACCAGATGGCTGGGATGTTTCCTTGCTGAGTTTCCTGATTTTCACGATTATTGCTATTGGAGACAAATAGATACTGATGGAGATTTTCTAAGATGTTAAGCTGACATTATTTCACAGGCAGATCTGCTGTTTTCTCGGACATCTGGGCTGGAGATAAACGTGCGTTCCAAAATATTCTCAGCACTGCATTTTGTTTCTTAACTGACTCAATTAATTTCCGAACTGCACTCTCTCAATAACTTTGTGAACTGATCTCACTCAATTAATTTGTGGAACTGAATAACTGTCCGATAAAAAAAAGTCTATTTATACCTGCACGTTGTTGTCTTTCTGATATCTCCGGCAAAGATCTGTTGTCAAATTCCAATGATAATCATTTGATAAACGTGTTTTGGAAAATTGCTTAATTAGTAATAGCCATGCAGAGATGTTGTTTTATATTTTAATTAATAACCATTGCCGTGTTTTTTAATAATAATCTTCTTTAACTTTATAATAACATTTATTCTATTGTTGACAATCGCACATATATACGGTCATATATTTTTAATACAATTTACTATTTAGTTTTAACATTATTTTTTCTTTAATTAAACTTGAATGAAAAGAGATTTGTATATTTATATTTTTACAAATACTAATAAAAACTATTTAATTCCTATCTTTTTCTAAAACAAACTGAATAAACTCTTCAACATTTAATTTTATGTTTTTCTTTTATGAAAGATTACTTTAATAATAATTTTAGATAAAAATTATATGTGCCTATATCAATATAGGTACATTACACAGCCCTTCCTTTTGAGAGTAAAATGCGTCATTTTTGACCATTTTATCTCTGACAACATTAAATATTAATTTATTATTCCTTCTAAGTTTGCCTTTTTTAATATCTTTTCCTTTCCATACTAAGGGCAATCTCCAATTATGCTTTTCTTCTTTCTATGCTGGTAACATTGCTTACAATGTTTGTCCTGGATAATGACCACGAGGACAAACTAAATTTGTGGCACAGGGATCTTTTGTAAACGAAGCTTCGGCTGCCGATTCTCTTGATCGGACTTTGACTAAGAAAAGGTGGCTGCAAATGGCAGGAATTTCAACTGTCCATTTTCGACTTACGCCCTGGAAAATGATTGCCGATTCTCTTGATCAGACTTTGACTAAGCAGCTGCAATGGCAGGAATTTTCAACTGTCCATTTCCGACTTACGCTTTGGACAACGAGGTACCACTTATTCTGGTTGTTGCCAGTGCGCTTTTTAAAAGAGGAATGATCCCAGCCAATCCGTTATGGGTGCTAGAATTTATCCAGTCAAGAGCTTTAAACTTAACCTTAACTAAAACACTTCTATACTACCCTCATTCCCGTTAGATTCAAACCTTTATACACTCCTAATATAACTTAGATTGACTTTATATTATTTATCAGTAATCCTATAATATTATTTTAAATACATATGAACATTACTTTAACATATTTATTTATATTATTCTGAACTATTACGAACATTATCTTACATATTTATTTAACTTACAATACTATTCTAAACTATCACGGACATCAATTTACATATTTATTTATATTACGATATTACTTTTAACCCATTACTTTAACTTACATATTAACGTGCATGTACTCAGAAACTATTTTATTTTACTACGAATATTTTATTTATTTTCTACAGACATATTATATTTATTTATTTAACTTGTTTTTATTTTATGTATTTCCGTTATTTTATTCATTTATTTAATTCTACAAATATTATTTCTAAATCCTTAATTTGACCCATTTATTTAACTTGATTTTATTGATTTTTATTTATTTGAACTGTTTATTTACGGACATTTCCTTAATTAATATGTGCGTGGAGAAAAAAAAAAAATTTATTTTGCGAAGCCTCCGTTATTATTATTTGATAAAACAATCCATCATTTTAAATAGCGAAATTCTAATTCAGGCTTTTCACCTATGTCAAAATAATTATATTAGACTCATAGTCCATTTCCGGTCCTTTTTGTTTATTTCCTTTACTATTCTGCCCGATTACTAACTTTTAAGCTATGTCAGGCAGTTCCTTCTTTCTTTCTACAAATTCTATAATATAAACTAACTTTCCTCTCTTATCGGTTCCGTTTTTATATTTTATTGCTTTATCTCTTTCTGTTCTGTTTTCAACTTCGTAATTCAGAAAACCTTTATACCTAGACAAACTCTGAATTACTTCAATCTGGGAATATTTTTTTCTACGCTTTCTCTTTGTTTTAAATCTACGTCTACAGCGAATGCGAACGTTTACTTTAAACCTTTTATTTTTAATTCTTTGTAAAAACTTTTCTACACTATCTACTACCTTGAACTTATGTTTTTCTTCTATTTCTTGATCTACATTTGTGTCTACTTTATTTATCACAACGCTATCTGATTCTAATTCAATCTCTACCTCTTTCGTGACCCCAACTTCCTGACTTTCTTTAATTAAATCTAACTCTATAACTTCTTGGTTCTTCTCTACCTTTACCACCAACCCACACCTTATTTCTCTTACTTCTGCTCTGAGTTCTTTAATTTCTGTTTTAACCTGACTAATTTCCTCCTTCAATTCTGCTTTGAGTTCCAACTGACTTTGTTTAATTTCTTGACGCATTTCTTTTATCAATTGTGCTTTGAACTCTTGCATCATATTCATCATCATTTCATCATCATTCGCATCTCAGATACTTCTTCTTTCTCCTTTTCTACCAACTGGGGATTTTTAAAATATATTGGGCTTTCTTTCGGATCCATTTTCGAAAATTTCAATTTCAAAGTACTAGCGCTTATGTTAAACTGAATTTAATATACGACTTATTTATTTATTTTTCTTACTAATACGGAAACTCACGTTAACTCCAGCCTATTGTCCTTTTCACTACCCGCTCTTAATGCTTTAACTCCACCCATAACACCCAATTGACTCTGATTTGATAGCATAAATGTCAAAATCTCTTTTCATTTCGAAAAAAAAAGTTTTCGGTCAATTCTTTTTTTAAAATTAAAACACTTTTACATACGTAATTTAACTTTTGTATAAAACAAATTTTTCAAACAAGAAACAAAGTACCTCATTACTATTGTTTCTTAGGTTCAGCCCCAAGTTGGGTCTAGCCATTGAACCATATTCGAATATGTGTATTCGAAACACCGGTCTCTTAGGCAGAGAAGAACATACTCGGAGAGTATGTATGCCCAAACGATAGCTATAAAGTATATAACTAACATTACATTTCCAGGACATAACTTCTTCTCGACTGTTGAGTTCAACACCAAGTTCAAAGCACTTTTTTTGTTTGTGTATAAACAAGGGTGCCAGCTATCTATTCAAGGATGAATAAATAACACACTTTAAGCAATGGCCACTAACTCAACGCCTAAATCCATGACTAGCTCAGCTGTTTGTAATCACTAATAGATTATACTTAATTAGTGGTTAAAAGACTTGATAAAAGGGAATTGATAAAAAGAATTGATAAAAGAATTTGGTAAAAGAATTGATAAAAACAATTGACCGACAAATAAAGTTTAATTTTAAAGATAATTTATTAACTAACATTTATTTACTAAATTTAAACATTTTATAATTCTAATAAAACACACGCATATTTTAAATTAACATTTCTAAATAGTTTAAATATTCCTATAGATTTAATAACAGAACACTCTAATTTAACTAATAAATATTGATATAATGATCACACACATATTAACTCATGCACACACATAATAATAAAGGACTACATAGCATTTGAAATTTAATCACACACATATCAATAGTTCATTTATGTATGATATCGAGTTCATATAATTAGACTCTTGGAGGATTCACACGAATTAATGAAATGCAATGGCTATTACAGTATAAATGAAAATAAGCAAATGTTTTACCTAGGATTTTGAATGTTGACGTAGAATTTTGTTCTTTGGAGGCTGCTTTCGGTGAGGATATTTCCATTATAAATGCTTACCAGCTGGCTGGGACGTTTCCTTGCTGAGTTTCCTGATTTTCACGATTATTGCTATTGGAGACAAATAGATACTGATGAAGATTTTCTAAGATGTTAAGCTGACATTATTTCACATGCAGATCTGCTGTTTTCTCGGACATCTGGGCTGGAGATAAACGTGCATTCCAAAATATTCTCAGCACTGCATTTTGTTTCTTAACTGACTCAATTAATTTCCGAACTGCACTCTCTCAATAACTTTGTGAACTTATCTCACTCAATTAATTTGTGGAACTGAATAACTGTCCGATAAAAAAAAAGTCTATTTATACCTGTACCTTGTTGTCTTTCTGATATCTCCGGCAAAGATCTGTTGTCAAATTCCAATGATAATCATTTGATAAACATGTTTTGGAAGATTGCTTAATTAGTAATAGCCATGCAGAGATGTTGTTTTATATTTTAATTAATAACCATTGCCATGTTTTTTAATAATAATCTTCTTTAACTTTATAATAATATTTATTCTATTGTTGACAATCGCACATATATACGGTCATATATTTTTAATACAATTTGCTATTTAGTTTTAACATTATTTTTTCTTTAATTAAACTTGAATGAAAAGAGATTTGTATATTTATATTTTTACGAATACTAATAAAAACTATTTAATTCCTATCTTTTTCTAAAACAAACTGAATAAACTCTTCAACATTTAATTTTATGTTTTTCTTTTACGAAAGATTACTTTAATAATAATTTTAGATAAAAATTATATGTGCCTATATCAATATAGGTACAATATATATATATATATTACTATTTGTGGGATATTCTCTGTAGTGAAAAAGCTAAATGCTGACATTTCAGTATAATATCAAGTACCTTCCTCAGAGCATCCTCTTTCTCAAATCATAGGAATGCATGTGAGATTTAAAATCATTTTTATTATTTTCCTCTTCTCATATTTAAATTCTATTGGTTTAGATGTTTTAAAATTTATTTTCTCTTCCAATAGCTTCTTCCAAATGTTGTTAATCTTCTTCAATTGACATCTTTCATTTATGCTCTTGGGCCTTTTAAAAATCTCTATAGCTTCTCTTAGCAATCTCTGGTCATATTGTTCAATTTTTGCTAAAATATTTGTTTTTTCAAAATTGATATCATGATTTGTTAATTTTATATGAGAATAAATAGCTGATGAATTAGATTTTTCACTACACAGAATATCCCATATATATATATATATATATATTGTGCCCTTTTGTATGGGTCACCATCTAATTTTTGTGCTAATCTATTAAAAATTTTAAATTTAGGATATATTTGAATATGTGATGTTAGTTTTGCTTATGGTAATATTTCAAAAAGGTTTAATTAAAGCAATCTATGAGTATTTGATATGTGAAATTGTGCTGATATTGAGAGAGACATTTTAAATGATGATGATTATAATATATGGTTGGGAAAAATGGCCATAGTCAATACTGCATTAATATATTTAATAAATAGATATTTAAAGTTAAAAGTGTTTAAAAGATAAGTAAAATTAAATGCATATATTTATTGTTGATAAAATAATATTATAGAAGAATATAAATATTTTAATTATTGTAAATACTTAAATAAAAGACTAATATTTGGTTTTAATAATATTGGATTATTAATTTAAAATCTGTTATATTATCTTATTTATTTAAAAAATATTTATTTTAAAAAATGCAATTGTTAGTTATTTTTAGATTATGAGAAGCGTTTCTTTTATTGTAAAAAAAAAAAAAACAGATGTTAATTAGATATACACAAACATGCTTGGAAGTTATTTAGCAAAGTTGCAAAACTGTTTTAAAAATTATGTTGTAAAATTTATAAATAATACGTGAGCTATCACAAGATTAAAATAAGGATATTTAATGTAAAATATTAAGTCTGATTTTAAAATATTGTTTTAAAAATATGACGTATAAAAATACTTAGTTTATTTAAAAATAATTTTATAAAAGTTAAAATTAAAATCAAGTAAGATTATATTTTAAAAATGTTTAATAAATTTAAATAAACGATAAAGATTATTTAAAAATTTAATAATGTAATAAATATTAAATAAGTCATTATTTATTTTAATTTTGTGTTGTTGGTAAATATGTAAATAAGCCAACAAGTTGATTGTTTAATCTACCAATCAAATGGGAAGTTTCTTCCGGTATAAAAGCTCAGTTCAATTGTTAGGAGAGGACTTCGTGATTGATTTTTCAAGTTAATTGTGTTATTAAAAAAAATAGCTACGTAAATTTTGTAGACGCTTTTAAAATCATTTTCAAAATTATAAGAGTGTCTTAAAAATAAGTTATAGAAATTTTAAATGATAGACATGCAGTATTAACTTAATTTTTTCCCTATCAATCGTCTCTATATTAAGCTCAATTTACATGCAAATGGTCATGGAAACATCATATATAGTGAAAATATATCGGAAACTTTACCTTAGAAATATGACAAACGCTGGATTAGTTTGGAAAGTTACGAGATGGAGAAAAGTAGTATTTTGGACAATATATAATTTTAAAAGCTAATTATTATTGACTATTAGAAAATAGATATTTTAAAGAATAAAATACTTCTTTATGAAGAAAGTATTTTTGCAAGCTATAAATTTGAATATATATCTTAAGTAAAGATATTAGAAATGAAAGTAGCTTTGAATACTTGCCTTATTAAGTCTTTATGATTAAAAAACTGAATGTGGACAATTTTAAAAGGCAAATAGATTAAAAATATATTTAGCTAGAAATCTTAATATAATAAAGATTATTATATTGAAATAATTTAAAGGCTGGTTGTTTAGATGAAAAAGCTTATTCTTACTTGGATATTTTGTTAAGAGATGCGCAAGTGGACGTCCCAGTTAATTTAAAATAATTAAATGATAATTTTTCATAAAACTAAAGACGAAGCTAAGATAATAACTTTTGAATAATATTTTAAAAATAACTAAATCAGGATCCTATAAACTATTTTAATTTTATTTTATTTCTTATGGGAGAATTAACTTTTATTTTATTTTAAAAGAACGTTATCATTTTTCATAAACTTTTAAAAAACACGTGGTGAACCGGAAACAGGAAATGGTGTTCTAGTGAATATGTGCCTACGATTAAAGAACTTTATGGTGAAAAGGAAACATCGCTGGAATTATGTAATATGAATTTTATTTTATTTATCTAATATAAAAGTTAAATAGTATTAATCTATTAAAAATAAGATAGGTACATTTCTTAAAATAATAATTAAAGTAATATAATAATTAATTGCATAAGTTTATTTTATAATTAATATAAAACGTAATATGTTAAAGAATGATCGTGTGTGTAAATGTGAATTATTTTATGAAGCTGTAATTCCGAAGAATATTGGAAGATGGACTGTACATTAAATCATTATTGATGGTAAAAATTGTATCATAATAATAATAATTTTGATGTATTTAATATGTTTTTTCTTTAGATCAACCAAAATGATATGTTATTGTTGAATAGATGTATGAATATTTTTAAAATACACACACATTATATTGGCAGTGACAGTTTTATTTAAATATGCATAATTTGAATTTATGATATAAAGACGATGCAACATTACATAAGAAGCTTAGAAATAATTATATGATTCTTTCGTAAATAAATTTTGATTTTTTATTTTTATTATTATTATGTTGGAGTATTAGAATTATATTTATTATTCATATAAGTAATTATTTTATTTCAAGTTGGGAAGAGATCTCAAAGTCTATATTTTATTATATTTTATTGGATAAATTAAGTTAAGTTTTATGTAGAAGTTTATGTTTGAATTAAAGGTTTACTGAATATGATGAAGTATAAATAGTTTTGAATAATTAGTATTTATTTAAAGTAGATGATTGTTTTTCCGGAAAGTTTAAATAAGTTTTAAAGGATGTTTTGTAGATAGAAATTTATTAGGAAGGAGTAGTATAACACATGGATTAAAGTAATAATTTCACACAGAAAAGAATCATAAAATTTATCTAATATAGTGCTTTATGAATTTGAAATTGATGAATAATTTAAATATTATTATTTTAACAGTACATATATGTAATGCATATTTAATAAAACATATAGCATGAATTGCATTAAGTGAAATATAAAATTATAATCAATTATTTGTTATTACATTACAAGGATACATTAGTTTCTATATTATGCTATTAGAGTAATGCTGATATTAAAGTGAACACATACTAGTACATGATGAAATGAATAACAGTAATACTTAAGTGATGTAGCAATTTAATTAGTAAAGTTTAATTGTTTACATATGCTACATAAATATTATTTACATAAATTTTTCTGTGTAATAATTGAAGTTCACTGATATTTATTTAAAGTCTAAGTTTTTTTGAAAACATACTTCAATGTTATTAATACAGCATTTTAAAAGAATGTAAATTATTTCTTAAGAGTATAAGTTAATAACAGTGTAAACATTTTGTATTATTATTTTCTTATAATTTTATTTTCTTTGTTTTCATAATTTTGAACTGTAAATATTGTAAATAAATTCTTAGTTGAAGTTAATGTAAATAAATTTGTTTAATTTGTTTTAAAAGTGTGTCGAGTTCATTATTTTACACCACAGCATTTGACAGCAGATAATTTGAAGAAACATAATATTTGCACAATGTGAATTTATTAATATTATTTTAGAAATAAATACAATATTTTCCTGATTATCATTTATGAGAATTGATTAACATTATTACATCATATTACAATGGTCATAGAGTAATTATCATGCATAATATAAGAGTACAATATTATTTATTGCCACAGATTATTGAATTATAAGATTTTGATTTATTCCAAAATTAAGATGCTATATGAAAATAAAAGATATACATATGATTGTTTATTTATTGAATACTTAATAATATAACAGAAATAGATAAGATTAAGTTATACCCTAGGATTAGTATTGAGTATTATTATTATTAGTATAAGTTAGGTGTATTTAGGTTTGATATAAAATCCCATATCATACTTATTTACATGAGTTATCATTACTTTAAGATAATTAGAAGAACCTGAGATTATTTAATTGTATTCTTTTAAAAATTAAAAGTTAAGATTTATTTATTTATTACATTTAAAGATAGTTTATTTTATTTAAAAGCCATAAGAATGCTATAGATGTAATAATAGGATAGTAAGGAGGTTATAGTATTCTTATGCCATTGAGACAATGTCTTAGGAGGTATTGACTCAATGTAAATCTACTTATTGCTTTGTAACTTTACTTCACAGTCTCATGATTTTGATAAATACTTGTTAATTATTACATACTATAGAAATATATTGATTTTGATAATTGATAATAAATTTAATTAGAATATGATAGTATAAAGTAAATTAAAGATAGATATGCCAATTTTTAATTAAGCATAATAATTTAATTGAGCTAGTTGTATTTTAAACTATATTATACATCGAGAAGTAAGGGTACAATATATATATATATATATATATATATATTCTAACCTCCCCCCGCGCATTCTCACCCCAAAATATACTGTTTATTATGAATATTACTGGTTCTAGCTTAGTTAACAAATAAATAAATGAAATATTCAGCATTAATTAAAATGATTACTAGCTCTAATTTTAAAATACAAATACGGTTCAATTTTAAAATGAATTAAACAAATATTTACTATTTTCATGAGACATGGAGTGACAATACAGGGAACGAGATAGACTACATTGAGCCATTATCCACATGATACTACCTCAATGGCATAAGAACACTATCCCCCTTTTTTACTATACCAAATAACTAACTCATAGTATTCTTACGACTTTCTGAGCTCTATTCACTACGATTAAAATAATAATCATATCTTAATCTTCTTTATAACAAGAATCTAGCTCAATTAAATAAAATGAAGTAAAATAAAATAAAATCTCAGGTTCATAAATTGTATTCTAACTGATTTAAAATTACGGTAGTAAAATATGAAAAGGGAATTTTATGTCATAATCTACTACACAGCAACTAACAATAATAAAAAATAATAATAACAATAATAATATAATATAATCTTATTTCTTCCTGAAATGAAATAAATAAATACGTACGTGGTAGTATTTTAATAATCTGACAACAGAATACATATGGCAACATTAGCATATAATTTAATGTAATATTGTGGCAACCGACTTATGACCAATAAATAATATAAAATTATGATCTTTTAATTTTAACATACCAATAAATTCTCAAAATTCTTACAACACTTTTATGTTTACCTTTTGTGCAAAACTTATATGTCTGTTTCAATTATAAATGTATCGTGATTTCATGCATCCATGTGGAGAAATAACAACTCGGACACAAAACTTTAAAACAAATTTAAAACAAAGTTTATTTACAACATAAATAAATTAACAATATTTTTACACTATATACATTGGATATCCCTTACTTTTATATCTCAACTTAGTTTATTAATTTATAAAATGAAATTAAAATATTATTTACTTTTCCTAGTTAAATCTTATTTTTTTAAACACTTAAGAAAATACAGTATTATTACTTGATTTATTATTATGGTTAGCTTATTACAAAATGCATTTCTTATATGATTATCACAAACACTTTTCATCCCTAATATTATTAAAATTACATTTTTTTTTTACAAAAATTTACATTCGTAATAAAATTCTACAAAATAACAAAATTTAGTTTCATATTGGTTGTATGGAATCTTACAAAGTCAAAACACTATTCTACATTCGGTATTAGTTTTTTATTATTCATTATCCGATGTTTATTAATCCTAATATTCTCATTCAAGCCTTACTTTGGATGATATAATTATAACTATTAATATACCATGCACAAGTATATGTTTATTATACCTTATTGAATTTTCTCTTGATAAATATGCAATACTCATTCCCTCCAACATTAATATTTAAAAAAAAAAAACATTCAAATTTTATTATCACTTTTAAAATACTTGGTTTAGATTTCTTTTCAAAATCTTATATTCATTATCTGAATTAATTTTACAATGTATTATATGATTCTTTCTCTCTTTATGTATTTTGGACTTTCAATTTTAAAGTTACACAATTCTATACATTCAAGCAAATAAACTATTCTTACATAAATGATAACATATCTTCAGTTCTATTTTATTCATTATTTCTTTGAAAATATCTTTCTGACCGATGCAGATTCATGAAATAAGGATAGCGAAAATAGATACATAGGATCAAAGAACACAACTAGAATATTACTTGTCATATACCTTAACAATCATGGCACAGTGCGTTAAAAGACAATATAGAGGAGTGACCTTTACTTGTCTACTAACCTCTATTATAGGAACGATGTTAAAGCTATTTCTTCAGCTTTATTATAACATCAAAAGTTTAAAGATATACAAAACACTGTCCAAACCATATGTGTCTCAGTCATAGGGCTTAGTTAACTATACTGAAATCACACAAAACTAAATATGATCCAAATCCCTTATTCTCCTATTTCTTAAAAAAAAACACATCATCTTGGTTTCCTCTCCACTAGTACTTCCAAGTCACTATCCGATCTTATTTCTCAAGATTTTTTTTATACTGTACATCGACAAATACATATCTGCATTACTAACAATAATAAAATTCATTGATATTTTAAAACTATTCCACTGTTCTATAAGAAAATATTTTTACTACTTTCCTCCGTATATTTAATCATATACAAACTATTTAAATATCTGAATACTTTATCACATGAAAGTTCAAAAGAATCACACAATTGTTCTGTTAAATTATATTATTAATATACTTTAAATATCTTGTTGCATGCATATTCCGAATTACTCCTATCTCATTATATGTTAAAATGTTGCATAAAATGTGTACATATAATTAAGACTTTCACACTTCATTCTTAGGTCAATAGATGATCTAAAAAATACATTATGCATTATAAACAACTATTAAAATTACCAAACGACCTTTATCTCCTCGATCACATTCCATAGGCTTCACCATCCATTTGATCCTTGTAGATATAAGATTCACATCCATACACTTTATTTTAAACACTATTTCTATAATTTTATCAAGCTATTATATTTAAATTTTAATATTACTAAATTTATGTTTTATGTTTTCCCTAATCTCACATAACATTTTGTATTTTAAAATAAATTAGTAAAAAAATATTTCAAACTATATTTACTGTACTTCTTCATCAAATTTCCTTGAAAAACCGTTCATACTAAAGCTAAAAAAAAATGTTTATTATTTCTTCTTCAGTCACTTAATGTTCTTCTCCCTGCTTGTTCAATTTTAAGGCAAAACAATTATTGCTCTGTTTAATAAATATTCATAGATGACAATCCTTGGTTTTTTATAATATTTAATACAATTATTAATTATGATATCAATTAATCCCATAAAGAAAACATCTACATATTCTCTTCTAATATTTTCTGCTAATATTTTCCCGCGCGACTTTTATGATGCATCTTCTAGGTACTTTGATTTAAATATTCAGTAAATTTTTCTGTCTCCATGGATCCATTTTCATTAAGTAATTTAAATTTTCATTTTTCTAATCTCTATCTTTATTAAGTGCTTTTATAATGAACACTTTATAATATTTTTAATTCTTCTTAGATAAAGTTTTTTCTTTTTCTTTTTTTTTTTTAAAAAATAATGACTCTTTCATATCATTATTCGGTAATTTTTCTTCTTTTAAAGTTCTGGTAACTATATACTTTGTAATGTTTCCTTTAAAAAGGACAAACATTCTTTCTCTATTATAACTTTATAAACAATTTTTTTCTTTATGATATACGCATCTTAATTCTTTTCACAGAATAGAATAAAAAACTTCGGAGTAGCCTTATAAATTTGTGCGTCATAAATTTTTCTGATGGCAAGTAACTTCTCTTTTAAGTTTTCTGTATAATGTCCAAATTATATTCCTCTGAGTTACAATAATAAGTTTCTGGTTGAGCATAAATAAAGCTGTATCAAGGCACTTTACAAATATTTTTCCTTTATCATAACTTCTATATACTGTTTTCTGTAGTATTTCCATTTTTACTGCAAGGTTTTGGCTAAACTTGAATAAAATATCCTGGTAAGAAAACTTTTAAACTAGCCTTCCATTTAAAGGTAGTTCAAAATATTATATTTTAAAAAACTTTTAAAATAAATATAAAATTTTAAAATTATATCACTTTTCTAGCTTATGATCTTATACAGCTAAAAAATATGTTACTCCTTCCTTTACTTACACATTACTTCCTCCTCGCTCCGTCTAATTCCTATTTTTTGTCTGCTAAATACCTCCGTTGATTGGTTAATGACTTTTTTAGCGCGAACAAATTTACACATTTTTAGTTTTATAACAGATTAAACTTTTTAAAATAAAGAATTTATGACGTCATGTTTTAAAATATTACTTAGAATATTATTTTTAAACTCAATTATAGTTTTATCAAAATCATTTAAACTTTAAAACAATTATTAAAATAACATTCAATATTTCAACTTTTACTTTAACGATAGATAGCAATTACATTTAGTTTTATAATTCACAAACTTTGTTATTAAATTCTAACAAGCGTGTGTGTGAAGGTATATAATATACAGTCACATGATTACTAACTTTATCAGATGATTTTTTTTTAAATTTACGTCTCGGTCTAAATTACCAAAACTGATATATTTTATAAAAAATCGGAAAATAATTTTAAAAATGTAGAACTAAATATAATTCTCACCATCCTAAAGTTTATCTTAAAATATATTAGATTAAATTTGAATATTAATTATAATTATAATATTACATATAGCGTTTTTTTTAATTTATTAGTTTTAAAACATTACAATTGAATTGTTAATATACTTTTAACTATTTATAGCTGTTTTATTTTATATGGCCAGCTTTTACAACCATAAGCAAGAAGATAATTAAGCTTTATTTAATTGTTTTTTTAAATAATTCATTACACTTTTATATACCAGGTATTCAATTCAGCCTTAAATTGTACTATAAAATCTAATTATCCTACTATTATTCATATATCATACAAACATATCTTAAAATTTAAAATTTTTTTAGCAATTGACCATTCTACCTTATTATGACCTATAGATAAGGGCACAATATATAACAATTATTGAAATAATTTGTATCTATAAAATGATATATATATATATTATATATATATATATATATATATAATAAATACTAAACCTGCATTAAGAGCAAATCTTTATTAACATTAAAAATACTGCAGTGCTTAGCATACTTTCTACATATAATTGTCATAAACATAGCAATGCTTGTAACAAAAGTGAGAAAATAATACCCTGTTTAAAGGCTAAAAAGTTAACATATTATTTGCATAATGCATTAATTAGTTAGAGAAAGCCACTTTTTAAAAAGGGAAATGGAGGATTTTTTTCTATTGATGGTATAATTGTCTTTGGTAATGTGACAAGCCTCCTTAACAATTTACTTGATGCCATTGTGTTCCAAGCAAACAATGTTGAAACATATGATCTCGGAATGTTGGCCAAAATTAATAAAATTTTAAAAAAATATTTAGCGTCTGAATCAGTTATACATGTATTTAGGCTGAGATGGTTGGATAGCCAGGTTCACGTAAAATTCACCATAGTAAACAGGGTCTTATACCCCATCTCTGTTACAAGCTTTGCTATACTTATGACAATTATTTGGTCAAAAGCATGCTAAGCACTACAGTATTTTTACTGCTAATAAAGCATTGCTTTTAATATATATTATATATATATATATATAAATTAAAATCTGTTTTATATATATATATATATATATATATATATATAAAACAGATTTTAATGAAACCATAATTAATGAAGCTTTATATATTGAAAACAAACATCTTTACTATAGAAGAATAAAGGAGAAATGAAAAGATCAAAAGAAATTTTGAATACATTCAATATTTAATATTAGATGGTGGAAATAATCCAATATACAGAATACAATTGAAATGCCTTCATCACAAACATTTAGGTAAACATTAACTAGAATAAATTGACAAGGGAAAAGATATATGCAGAAAATGATAAAATTATTTTATTTGTTTTTAATTAATTAAAAATTATTAATGCATGAATTAGTTTTAAATGTTTTTAAAAGGTTGTAAATAAAGATAATGTTTCATAAATTTTAAAATTATTTTCAAGAATTTTTTCAATTTCTATGGTAATTAATTAAAATATTTTTTAACTTAATATATATGTGTGTGTGTGTGTGTGTGTTTCATGTCATTTTGTGTAAAAGTGTTTAAATTCTATTATATGGAACATAAAAAAATATTGATTAAAACATTTTACAGATTTATAAGAATGTATGTGTGGTCAGAAACAATTAGTTAAATTTTACAATTTTAGAAAATTCCTTAGTATTAGATAAATAATCAGTAGCTTTGTAAAGTCAAGATATTCAAATATATAGAAGGTTCAAGAACATTCTATTAGAAACAATAAATAATTTAAATTAAATCTATTTAAATTTCCTTAATACTAGATTTTATAAATCTGTAATGGCAGAATGCATGATTAATTATATATAGAAAGATTACAAGTCATAGGTAAATTTATTATTATTAAAACTATATATTTCATAAAAATAAAATAATTGTTTTGTATTATCTACTTAAAAGATATGTGATCTTATAGTAAAAGTCATTAATTAAGATTTAATTACCATAAGGAATGCAAGTAGACAAAAGGTATTCTGAATTTAGAAAGTGTTGATAATTAATAAAAAGTAAAGGATTAAATTCCAGATAAGCCAATCAAAATTATTAACAGAAATATTTTAAGAACTTAATCTGGATGCCTTTTGTTCAAAAATTGTATAAATACGATATAAATGTGAAATCAGGATCTCTATCAGAAAATTATTAATAAGATCTCCCTCCACAAAGTTAT
Organism: Epiperipatus broadwayi; assembly: GCA_028023455.1. Classification (NCBI taxonomy): domain Eukaryota; kingdom Metazoa; phylum Onychophora; class Udeonychophora; order Euonychophora; family Peripatidae; genus Epiperipatus; species Epiperipatus broadwayi. Next base: position 2,998,189 of record JAQFVV010006210.1, read on the forward strand.
TTTCATCAATCATTCAGCCACTAGAAGTTATGCATTATTAGAACTAGTAAGTAGAAAGCTCATGTTCACTTCCCTTTCATCATTACAGGGGAATGCAAGTTTGGAATCCCATATGTAGTTTGTGAACAGCTTACCCATCTGTTGTCTGCTGACCAGTTGTGCCTGTAAGTCAATGTTTCTATAATCATATCTCTACAGATTACTGCTCAACCAATGCCTCCAGTCAAGAAATATATAAAAAAAAACTATCCAGTCAATTATACCACCCTCATTTGCATGCTAATCTGAGTAATCAACCTGTCTCCAGAGGACCAAATTAAATATTAATATTTGAGAAAAGGACCATCCAGGATCAGGTGAATGTAAATTGTGTCATCACATATACATTTTTCTCTTTATATATTTCCTTCTTCATGAAGATAAGTGTAGAAATATTGAATTCTCACCATGAGATTTCTGCACTCCAAAAATACAGGTAAAAAACATAAACAATTCATATATATCTTGTACTCCTTTTTAATGGTTGTTATTTGTTTTTTTATATTTCTTTTTAATTTCTCTAACCTTGTTATATGTATAAAGCAAACTAATCTCTTTATGATTAAGAATATAGGGTCATTTGTTTTAAAAGTCATATATATGCTATATTGGTATTTGAGTGATCAGATGATGAAGGACTATTACATAAACCTATTTTTTATTTCTAAAATCATCTTCCTCTTGCTCTAGGAAAGAAAGCTACTTAATCAAAAGCACAGATATGCTACAAACCTCCTTCCTCACTTGTCTCAAAGATTTGGCTTTTTGAAAATATATAATTAGCTAAGTGTTTCAAGTAGAATTCTACACTTACTGCAATTATCAAAGTCATAAAAACAGTTTTTAAACAAATATAAAATAAAAGTTAAACTAATTTTTAAAATATTAAAAATAAGGTTGATTAAAATTTTTCAAAGGGACAAACATATGTCATTTAATTTGTCTTAGCCTTGATAATTTAAGGACAATTTAAAGTAAATGTTTAATTATGTTGATCTAAATTACATACATCTCAAGCTACCATATAGATATTGTATTTTTTGGTATGTGTGAGTATGATCTTTAGAGTGCACCTTCAATTAATCATAGATTATTAGAATCTTTTTATCATTAGTAAATATTCACATTGAATGAGCCAATTATGCTTTTATGTAGTAAGTAAAGTAATAGGTGACCACTTGTACAAATTAGTAATGTGGCTGTTCGTGGTGATTAATTATTGCTTATTTCTTATTTAAATTGCATTGCTGGGTTATTAGTTTTTTGTGTAATTAATTTTATATATGTTACACAAGCAGATGATCATTCCTGCTTTGTATAAACAGATTGGTTGAGTGTTTTCTAGATATGGTCATGCCAAGATGGACATCTCTATTTTATATTTCATACTCAGATAATCTTCACTGTTGTTATTAATATTATTAACAATGCAGATAAATTTTCCTGTGTGATAATAATAAGTTTGTTATCAGTTATATGAGCAGATATCTTTTCCTGCTTCATATAAAACCTCAGATCTGATGAAATTTCTATGTATGGCCTCACCAAGTTGGGAATACCCCATCTCTGTTTTATCATTAGATAAACTTCTGTTTTGCATAACCTACCACTGTATTCAGTATTTCTTAAATGTACTTTAAAGCCCAAAATAGCAATCGTGTAGTAAATCATCATTCTAAGTCAATTTAATAATTGTGATTTTATTATACAAATAAATACTTCATAGCTTAACACTACTTGATTATTCATTTATTAATTGTTAAACCACTATAGAATATCCATCCTGAAGTTTACAAAAAGGCGAGAAACATATTTCTTCTATTTAATAAAGCTAGCGATAATAAAGTCATGTAATTGTTAATTCATTATAAACTTGAAGAAACAACATAGAATCTTAGGTTTAAATCTAGGCCCAATATTAGCCACATATGAACTTTTATTTTACTTTATTCTATTTTGTTGCCTTTATTATTACTAATATATATATATAAACAACATATTTTGCGGGTTCATCCATGTTAAAAAAATTTTAAATATTAATATTCCGACGTTTCGACTTGGTCATACAAGTCATCCACTGGGGATGAACCTGCAAAATCTGTCGTTTATATATGCAACCCATGAAAATCTTCGTTTCAATATATATATATATATATATATATATATATATATATATATATATATATAATATACTCATTACCTTTCACATTTGTGTTTTGTTTACCCAATTAGTGCTTTAGTTTTAAGATTCTTTTATATCTCCCTGATCTCCACAAATATAACAAAAGGGTATATATGTTAACATTAGATGTGGTAGTTGTGTGGAAATTGTACTGTGGGCATAGATAATAAAGTTCGACTTTGTATTGTCTATGTTAATGTTTATACCAATGTTACACTCTTACATGTTAATTAGTGTTCATTGCTTGGTTTTTAAGATTGGTTTTTCTGGTTATACATATTTTACCATTACAATATGAAGAAATACTTTTTTGTTTATATTTAATTGATTAAAAAATTGTAAGAATTGGCATTAGATTTAAAAGATAAATCATTTTTTAAAGAAGATATTAATAGAAGAAGCATTTAAATTTTTTTTTATTTGCTTTCAAGAATGTAAGAATACGCCTTTTTTTTTAAAAAAAAAAGCTTATTGTTTGATCCTGCCCCCCCATATTAAGTTGTTTTACATATATTTTGATAATATATAATATTTAATTAGCATGAATAATGGAAATCATATTTTTTATGTACTTTACATCGTGCAATAATTTGTCTTCCAATTGCAATTAGCTTACAGTTTAAACTATTTTATAACCTTCTTCTCAGATGTAATATACATATGTTCATAAATATAAATACTTTATTATAAAGTCAAATCTTGCGTTTAGATTTGTAGAGGTCTCTCTTTTAATAAATTAAGCACTCAAGCACATATACTAAGGTTATAGCCTTATTTAAGTATTACATGCTGTCATTGCGCTTAATAAGAATTAATATTTAAAACTTTAAATTGATTCAAAATATTTCTAAATTTAAGATCTGACTATTAAGTCATTGTAAATCGAAAGATTTCATGATCATTAATGTTTAACAGAAATAGTGGACTTAATAAGTGAAGAATTTATTAGCTTCATGCTCCCAAATCAATATGCTTTAGATTTGCCTTTATAAATAGATAAATAGGTTGAAGATAAGAGTGGGTTGCTCTCATCTTTATAAAGTTGAATCTTGCATTTAGATTTGTAGAGGTCTCTCTTGTAATAAATTAAGCACTCAAGGCATATGTACTAAGGTTATAGCCTTACTTAAGTATTACGTGCTGACATTGAGCTTGATAAGAATTAATATTTACAACTTTAAATTGATTCAAAATATTTCTAAATTTAAGATCTGGCTATTAACTCATTTTAAATTGAAAGATTTCACGATCATATTGGACTTAATCAATGAAGAATTTATTAGCTTTACGTTTCCAAATCAAAATGCATTAGATTTGTCTATATAATTAGAAAAATGGGTTGAAGATAAGATTGGGCCACTCTTATTTTTATAAAGTCGAATCTTGCATTTAGATTTGTAGAGGTCTCTCTTGTAATAAATTAAACACTCAAGGTGCATATACTAAGGTTATAGCCTTATTTAAGTATTATAATAAATTACATATACTAAATAAAACAATAGAAAATAATTTTTTTAAATATATATTAGTACTTTATAATTTTTTTAGTTTAATTCAAACTGAAATTTTTACATATTTATATTATTCTAAATGTCATTAAATATTTAACTTTAATTAAGTTGTTGCTATTTTGCTTTTTCTTCAGACATAACCATGTATTTATATTAGTGCTTTAAATTATTTAAACTTTTAAAAAGATAATAAAAATACTTATAATGTTGGAAACATAAATACTGATGTTTTAATATATGTTATGTTAATTTTTATTCTGTAAGAAATAAATAAAGAAGGAAATTAGCATTTGAAGCATAATTTTCATTTATATGAATTGAATAAAGCTTAAGGAAAATGATTTTTTGAAACTAAAAAATCTTTTTACAGATGCACTTCTCAGAGATAAATAAAAACGATTGAATTCATTCAATCTTTTCTGATATGAGCTCCTGACACTTGTAAACTGATCTTCCAATGAAAGAGATAGCAGATTAACACTTTTAATATATGCATTTTGCATATTAACTCTGTAATCATCATTTTAAAATTAAATATAATTATAAACCTATTATTAAAACTTGACAATATTCAGAGTCATATACATAAAAATATAGTATTGAATTTTAATGTAAGCTTATGAATAAGTGTCAATGGATGGAAATGATTTCTGTTCACATTACATAACTGCTCATATTAATTCACAGTGTTTATGATGTGTGTATATATAATAAAACATTCATTTTTATTCTGTTCCTGTTATATTTAGCTTGTCTATATAAATATCTTTTGATTAATATACAAATTTTCAATTAATATCTTATTTTAATTTTTATTTTTTAAATATCCAACAAAGTAATCGATTTTGTTTCTGTCAAATGCATTTTCCTGTTCAAGAAAGCAATTATTAATTTTTCTATTTCTTTATTTATATGAGCAATTGTTCTCATTACCCTTTGTCTCTTGTCTTTTTATTCTTTCAAATATAAATGGATATTTAAATAGAAACAGAGAGATTTCAGATGAAACTTATTATTTAAGACTCAATGAAGGTAATTGTTCTAAAATATTTTTAATTTCATTGCATTAGGTATTTCCATTACCAAAATAACTTTGACAGAAAATTTATTCGTGACTCTTTTGAGTCATCACTGTGTATTACAAAGGTCAGTCAATTGTATTAAATTTCTTTCTTCAAAATTCAACTACAAAGTTATCAACAACCTTTACTTTATCATTTTTTAAAATTTAGTTCAACTTTCACAATTTTTTTTTGTTACATAATTTTTTTTTAACTTCCTGGTTTTCTATTCTATTCAACATGGGTATTATTTTTAAATCAAATTTTCAGTAAAAGCACTTTTTTCCCAATATTTTAGGATTTCTATTTTGAATCCATAGTTTGTATATTTGACTATTTTTTTTACTAAAATTGTTTTTATCGATTTTGTATTTACTTTTGCCCTGCATTTCACTTTGATGATTCTCTCTTAGATTTATCAGTTTTATTTCTAGATTCACATTTTATGATTTTAATACATTTTCCCTGATTTCTTCATAATTTTTCTTTTTCATTTTTTTCTATCATTTTTTAAATATTTATATTATTAACCAAAGACGTTTTTGGTCAACATTTTTTAAAAAATATACTACCTATATTGAGGAATTATTTAAATTTTTTATTGAATTATTCTCATCTTTTATTAAATTTACTTATCAATTATTTTATTATTAATTTTTTATTTCCGTTTATATATATATATATATATATATATAAGTAAGGGTACATATATATATATATATATATATATATATATATTGTACCCTTACTTCTTGATATGTAAAATAGTTTAAAATACAACTAGCTCAATTACATTATTATGCTTCATTAAAATTTGCATATCTATCTTTAATATACTTTTATATTATCATATCTTAATTAAATTTATTATCAATCATCAAAATCAATATAGTTTTATATTATACTAATTAAATAAGTATTTAATAAAATTATGAGACTGTGAAGTAAAGTTACAAAGTAATAAGCAGATTTACATTGAGTCAGTATCTCCCAAGATACTGTCTCAATGGCATAAGAATACTATCACTACCCTATCACTTTACCACTACATCTATAGCACTCTTATGACTTTTAAAATGGAATAAATTATCTTCAATAATACTAAAATAATTCCTAACTTTTAACTTAAAATATAATTAAATAATCTCAGGTTCTTCTAAACTGTTTTAAAATAATAATAACTCATGTAAATAAGTATGATGTGGGATTTTACATCAAACCTAGATACACCTAACTTATTTTAATAATAATAATAAATAATAATCTTAAAGTGTAATTTAATCTCATCTATTTCTATGATATAATCAATTATTAAATAAATAACAATTATATGTATATCTTTTATTTTATATGGTATCTTCATTTTAAAATAGATCAAAATCTTAGACTTAATAATCTGTGGCAATAAACAATACTGTATTCTTATAATGTGTATTATAATCATCTTATGACCATTGTAATATTTATGTTCATGTCAATCAATTCTTATGAAATAATGTTAAGCAAATATTGTATTCATTTCTAAATAATAATAACAAATTCAATTTTGTGCAAATATTATGTTTATTTCAAATTATCTGATGTCAAAATGCTGAGGTGAAAAATAATGAAAACTCGACACACTTTTAAAACAAATTAACAAATTTATTTACAATAACTTCAAATAAAATTTATTTACAATATTTACAGTTTAGAACTTATGACAACAAATAAAATAAAAATAAGAAATACAAATATAAGAGGCTTACACTGTTATTAACTTATGTACTTAATAAGCAATTACACATTCCTTCAAATGCTATATTAATATGATTATAGTGTGTTTTTCTTAAACTTAGATTTTTAAATAAATAGTCGTACATTTTAATTATTATAAATAATAATATATGTCAAAAAACTATCTCTGTAACATGTGTACATAATGTAGCTTTACCTATTAAATAACTACATTAATTAAATATCATTTATAATGTATTATCTTGTATTCACTTTATTACTAGCATTGCTTAATATCTGTATATAAAATTAATATCTCTTTATAATGTAAAACAAATGATTGGCTATAATTATATTCCACCTAATGTAATTCCTGTTATATGTTTTATAAAATATGCATTCTATATCTGTATTATTCAAACATTAATATTTAAATCATTTATCAATTTTAAATTCATAAAACATTACACTAGATAAATTTTATGATTCCTTTCTTTGTAAAAATCATTACTTTACTCTATGTGCTTTACTAACCTTTCTAATAAATTTCTATCTATAAACATATTCTAAACTCATTTAAAACATTTTCCAGAAAAACAAATATCAACTTCAAATAAAATATTCATTATCCAAATTACTCATACTATATTGTCTATACTTAGTAAACTTTTCAATCTAAATATAGGCTTCTACTCATAACGTAACTTAACTTATTCAATAAACAAAATACACAAAAATATAGACTTTTAAAATTCTTTTCTAAATTGCAAAAATAAAATAATTACTTAGATAAATAATAAACATCATTTTAATACTAAGCATAAATAAAATATCAAAATTATTTACGAAAGAATCATATAATTATTTCTAAGCTCTTACGTAATGTTGTATCATGTTTATATTATAAATTAAAAATTATGCATATTTTAATAAAGTTCGTTGCCAATATAATGTATGTGTTTTCATAATATATTTATCCATTCATTCTACAACAACATAATATTCAGTTGATCTAAAGAAAAACATATTAAATTCATTGAAAATCATTATACAATATTTTTTACCATAATAATAATATTGTCCATTCTGCTATCCAGTATTCTTCGGAATTTGCAGCTTCATAAAATAAAAATCATTCACATTTTCACTCATAAACATTCATTAGAATATTCCGTGTTATATTAATTATAAAAATAAATTTATGTAATTAATTATTATATTATTTTTAAGTTACTATTTAATAAATGTACCTAACCTACTTTTTAAGAGTTTAATAATATTTAAATTTTATGTTAAATAAATAAAATAAAATCATATTACATAGTCCAGCGTCGATTTTTGTCCTACCATAAAAGTTCTAACAAATATCCTCCGTATAAAGTCAATAAAACACTATTTCCTGTTCCGTTGAATCACGTGTTTCTTGAAAGTTTATAATAAAAAATGATAACGTTCTTTTTTTTAAAAAAAAAATAAGTTCCAATAAGAAACAAATAAAATTAAAATAAAATAGTTTATAAGTTCTCTGGATCCAGTTCTTCATAGAATATTATTCAAAAAGTTATTATTTCAAAACTAAGTTATAATTTATAAAATTATCCTTCAATTATTTTAAATTAACTTAGTTTGGCTTGGCTTAGTTTAACTTGATTTGGATATCCATGTATTACTTGCGCATTTGTAAATACCATATTCCGGTAAGAATTAATTTTTCCATCTATAACGTCCAGCGTTTAGATAACTTTAATAAAATAATTTCATTATATTACGATTTTTTAAAATACTTATACTTATAATATATTTGCCTTTTCAAATTATCAATCTCTAGTCTTTTAAGCATAAAGACTTAACAAGGCAAGTATTTATTTAAAATTACTACTGCATCTTATATCTTTCCTTAAGATACATATTTTACTTCTATAATTTGTCAAAATACTTTCTTTTACAGAAATATTTATATTTTTTTAAAATATCTATTAGTAATAGACAATAGTAATTTAACTTTTGAAAACTATTTTTAGTCCAAAATACTACTTTTCTCCATCTTGTAGTTTTATGTACTAATCCAGCGTCTGTTACTTCTATAGCATAAAGTTTCTGATATATTTCTCCGATGTGTGAGGTTTCCATGATTATTTGTACGTAAATTGAGTTTCGATATTGAGAAGATGATAGAGAATTATTAAGTTTCTACTGCATATTCATTACTTTAAAATATTATAAATTATTCAATAACACTCTTCTGATTTTACAACTGATTTTAAGAGCGTTTATAAATTTATTTAGCTATTTTTTTAATAGCACAAACGACTTAGAAGTTTTATTGTAGAGAGCCCCCCTCAACAATTGAATCCAGCTTATATACTGCCAGAAACTCCTTATCTGATTGGTAGGTTTAAACAATCAAAATTTTTAACTTATTTACATATTTATCAACTCACTATTAAAAATAAAATAATGACTTATTTAATATTTAATATTTTATCAAATTCTTTTAAAACAATATTTATCGTTTATTTAAATCTATTAAACATTCTTTTGAAATATTATTTCTCACTTAATTTAAATCTTAACTTTTATAAGATCATTTAAAATAAACTAAATCTTTTTAAATACGTTACATTTTTAAATAATATTTTTTAAAAATCAGATCTAATATTTTACATTAATATCTTTATTTTTATCTCATGATAACTCACGTATTATTTATAAATTTTATAACATGATTTTTTTTAAAAATAATTATGCAACTTTATTAGACAACTTCCACGCGTGTGTATAACATCTGTTCTTTATAACACAAGAACGCTTGCTGTCGTCTAAAAATAAACCTAACAATTGCTTTTTAAAATAAATATTTATTTTTAAAATAAATAAAATATTACAACAGATTTTAAAATAATTATCTGATATGATTAAAATCAAATATTAATCTCAATTTAAGTACTTATAATTTAAAATATTTTTATTCACTTTTAGCATATATTTTAAATTAAAAAAATATCTTTGTCTAATTTTAACTTATCTTTTAAATACTTTAGCTTTAAACATTTGTTATTAAACATATTAATGCAGTATTACATCATAATCATCATCATTTAAATATCTTCCCAAGATCAACACAATTCACATATCAAACACTCATAGATTGCTTTAATTAAACTTATGGTAACATTACCACAAGCAAAGTCAACATCACATCTTTAAAATACTTCTTAAATTTAAAATTTTCCACTAGATTAGCACAAAACTTAAATGGTGACCCATACAAAAGGGCACAATATATATATATATATATATATGTGTGTGTGTGTGTGTGTGTGTATGTGTATAATAGATGGAAATATTCAGCTTGTGGAATTACCCATTCATAATTATTTAATTAGAAAGCTCTTTGCATAGGATAGAAGCCATTCAACAACTTGACAGTTTTATTTTCATTCTTAACCTAAGCTAAGTTTTCTAATTAAATAATTATTAATAACTCCACACACTAAATATTTTCATATGCATATGAAATCCCTCTCCAAATATTAAAAAATTTCAGCTATGCCTTCTGTGAATACATATATAAAAGTCCAACTCTCAAACACAGTCAGAATACTGAAATTTTTTAACATTTGGAAAGGATTTAATATTTAATTTCAATTAATATTAAGCACTGGGCTTATTCCATATATATATATATATATATGTCATATTATTATTACTATTTGCGGGATATTCTGTGTAGTGAAAAAGCTAAGTGCTGACGTTTCAGTACACGGAATATCCCGCAAATAGTAATAATAATATTACATCTTTTATCTGTGAAAACATTAGAATTATATATATATATATATATATATATATATATAATGCTCCATTTTCAGGTTTAATTTTCAATACATTTTAAAAGTAGTGTTATTCCAGTTATAATATGTTGAATCTCTATCAACATATTAGCATAAACTAATAAATTATTAACTAATTTTTAAATCTGCTTTCTATCAAACTATAATAATTGAAATTTATGTCTATCATGTGGAATTTTCTTTTTGTATGTAAATTATCATTTTATTAATTTTGAATCATGTGTTTATTACTGTCATTCTGCTTTCTTTATAAATAACTATCAGTCTGTTACTTGTATCATTTTTACCCTTAATTTATAACCTTCTAGAACTTTGTCATATTTTCTTTGTTCCATTACTGAATTCCAACCTCCCATTATTGTTGTACAGCATTTTTATTATAGAGATTTTCTGTTTGTTTATCAAAGTTTTCTATATTATCATAGTCACTAGTCAGTATGCTTATTGAAATAATCATTAGATTTTCCAGAATTTTTTAATTTTTTTAAACAACTGACTTTTGCTTATGGAATCAAAATAATTACATACATTTAGATGCGTTTTACTACCTTAGAATAACTTTACTTTCTTCATCCTCTTTATCTCAACTTAACTGCAATCATTTTATAGAGTTAGCAATATCTACAAGAATGCAATACTTTCTGTTTTCCTGAAGGTTTGTGATGATGGTTTTTTAGTTGTATTTATATATTGGACTATTACAAAATATTTTTTTAACTTATTTATAGCTTTTTATGTTCTTTTTCCAATTATCTCAACTGTACTTTTAAATACTACTCTACAACAGAAGTCTAATGCCATGTTTTTTGTTTTTTTTTACTTTAATCTATTCTTTGTATACAAATGCAATGTCTTTTTTACTTTTGTTATATTACATACTAATACACAGTAATTAATTTTCATAAAGCTAGAAAATTAAATATTTATATATTTAAAAAAGTGCTATACATAATTTCACATATGCTAAAATATGTTTTTAAAAAACCAAAACTAATCTAAAAAATGATTGACTCTAATGATTTTTTTTTTTACGATTACTTTTGAAATTAAATAAATATTAAAAGTTGAGAAAATTGCAAAAAATAGAGTGTAAATTTATTTAAAAAATTGTAATAAATTTTTCAAAATAGTAAAAAACTTTAAAATTTATTTGCAAACTAAAGAATTTCAATGAAGACATGTCAAAAAAAAGCAAGATCATTAGTTTAAAGCTAATACAAAAACGATACAGATAAATTATACCCTTTATTTTAATTAATTATATACATGAATAAAATATCTGTTATTGACTCGATTAATATTTTTAAAAGTAATGCTTTTATAATATATATATATATACACACACACAAATTGTATTAGGAGCACAGCTTCATTAACATTAGCTGTACTGTAGCACTTAGCATGCTTTTGACTGATAATCGTCACAAACATAGCAATGCTTGTAACAGAGGTGGGGCAATAAGACCCTGTTTAATGACTAAAAAATTAGCATATTGTTGGCATAGTGCATTACTTAGTTAAAGCAAGTACCTTTTTGAAAAGGGGAATGCAGGATTTTTTTTCTATTTATGGCATAGTTATCATTGGAAATGTGTCAAGTCTCTTCGACCTTTTGCTTTGGATCATTGTGTTCCAAGAAAACAATGCTGAAACACGTGGCTCAAATCAGTAGTTGGAATTAGTGAAATGCTTGAAAAAATGGATTTATCATCCAAATTGTGTTTTTGCTTGGTTATACATGTATTTATGCTGAGCCAATCAGGTGGATAGGTTAGCCTAAGTTTCACCACAGAAAACAGATGGGCATGAAGAATCCTGGCACTTAATTTTATATAAAACTTGCCAATGAAAATCTAGTGTTAGTCTATCTTTTCAATTATTGATTAACTGGTACAGTGCAAAGTTCAACTTGATGAATAGGAGTTATAATGTTATGATTAAATGAGTGATTTTGGATATGTAGAGAAGTGGTAGCCCTGGTTTATCATTGGTTGTTGGGAGCAGGTGTCACATTTTATAATAAAGTTCTTAACAGTTTAAATGAGGAAAAAAAATTAAATTAAATATTGTGTAGGTCAGATATGCATGTGGCAATATTGTTTTTTATAATTGGCCTCACATTTACAAAGGTAAAAGGTTTTGAATAAGAATGCTTTAAGCCCTAAAAATTTGTACACTGTTGGGGTAATAGATTTTGGGTGTATAAAACTGTGTATGTGAAGAGATTTCATACATCCAAAATTTTTTACACAAACAGTTCAGAAACTTGTAGGCCTTAAGGCATTCTTATTCAGAAACTTTTATCTTTGTAAATGTCAGTACAGCCATGAAAAAATATTGACATTTACATATCTGACCTGGACATTATTGGATTTAAATTTGTATCTCTCATTTAAATTGTTAAGAACTATTATTATAAAGTACATCACCAACACCTACCAATCAATTATAAACTGTGGGCTGGCTTTTCCCTACATAACCAAAGCCACTTGTTTGATTCATAAAATTATCACTGCCACCCATCAAGTTGGATTCCACACTGCTCCCCATTTGTACTAGTTAATCAATAATTTGAAAGATAGACTGCCACTGCATGTTCATTCTAAAATTGATATAAAATTAAACATCAAGATTCTTCATACCCAGCTGTTTATTATTGTAAATCTTGGACTAACTATCCACACAATTGGCTCAGCATAAATACATGCATAATCAGGCAAAAACATTCGGATGCTAAATCCGTTTTTTTAGCATTTTATTAATTCCAGCTATAGATTTGAGCCCACATGTTTTAGCATTATTTGTTCAGAATATAACATCAAGTGAAAGGTCAAGAAAGCTTGGCACTTTTCCAAGAATAACTATGCATGTGTTCTGTTTTCCAAAAAGTTGCTTACTCTAACTAATTAATCCACTGTGCAAACAATATGCTAATTTTTTAGCCTTTAAACGGGATCTTATTTCACCACTTGTGTTACAAATATTACTACATTTATGACAATTATCAGTTGAAAGCATGTTAAGCACTACCCTATTGTTAATGTTAATAAATGCTCTTAATATATTTTTGTATTGTATAATACATTCGCGGAGATAAAGCGATAAAGTGTTTATTAATTTTACTCATAATTGAAAATTGTAACTACAAAAATATTTTGGAAAACTAAAATGCAACAAATTATTTGTATGGGAAATGGGTGAACAGAAAACAGAATGTATAGGATTTTTTTTCAATTCAAATAGATTTTTAGGACTCATTAAGTTTTGAAGGAAAACTTGTTTTTTGGTAACATTTGTAAAACTTCTCACACTTTAATTATGATACACTAAGATATTATGTAAAAAGACTACAAACTTTATTTTATTTGTGTTAACTTAAACATATATTTTGATGGCATAAACTACAGTGTTTTTATGCACAAGTTTAAACTAGTTGTTATCTGAGCACTGCAATATTACAGTATTAATTGCAAAGTATAATATCTTATGTGAATAAAAAAAATTTCTTTTTAAAGAACATTAAAAAGAGCTTTCATTTCTGAGTTACTTCAAAAAATTTTAAGATTTGATGACATTTAATATTTTCTGCTAAACTATATATTTGACACTTGACCTCAGGACAGGGAATTTAAATATTCTAAATCAGTGATTCCCAACGTTTTTGATAAAGGACATGTGAATTTTAGACAAGAGGATGGCATACCAGTAGTTATTTTGTATATTATGGAATGTAATAGAAGTTACTACAGATTATGTATTTGGTATCTTTATTTTTATTTATTTAAGTATTATAGCATTTTAACATATATATATATATATTGTACCGGACACTCAATCTATCCTTATCACAGAGGGCACCACCAGATCACTACATATCTGGAAAAATTTATTTATTGTGATCAGAATGGATGATGATGATGGTTTGCACTGACTAAATTTAGGGAGAAACAAGAGATCTTAAATATTGTTTAGACAATTGAGAAATAAAAGCACTAAGACAAACATCAGCCAGATTAAGTTTAAACATATTTTAAAATTTTATTTAAGAGAAAAATAACTTATAAGAAAAAGTTTAGAATATAACAAATAGGATTATATCAGACATGTACCAAAAAGACAAAAATGCAATGCTCTGGCAGACAGACTGGTCTTCTAATAACGAAATATAAAGGGAGAGAGCAAATTTCTTTCAGAAGAGAATTCACCTAAAGTTTGATTTTCCCATTCACAAATATGAAAACAATACGTTCTTGAAATAAATCAATGAAACCAGTGCCAGTGAGCTTTTCTAGGCCCAGAAAATGTGTTGGGACAAAGAACATCAAATGCCAGTAGAAGCTGCATCTAATACTATGTTTAAAGTAAAGATGATTGATTTACCTCAAGAACAAATGAAAAATATAATTTAGAATGAAAGGAAAACAAACAACTAAAATGGACGAATCCCCAACCAAACAATTGGTGAAAACTAATCTAAGAATAATAATTAAAGGTCTTAATAGGAGACAAGCAAATAATTAGAAAAGCAGTTATGTTTACCCCAGCATTTCAAGGAAACAAAATAATTATAATTAAAAAATAAACTTACAAAACAAGTTCTGAGTACACACTCTGAAAAATTTAAAGCCACCCATAAATACAAAAATAAATCTAGAAAGTTAAATGTAAACATTCCTAGATTTGTATAAGTTAGTTTATCGGAGAATGCACATGAGTTCGAAAATATTAAAGCATTAAATATTTTAGCAGAATGAAAGTCTCTCTCACCTGTAATTTACAAAGGGATAAATATTACCTTTTTGCTGGTGACTTATAAAATTACAAAGAAAAAAAAACAATTCCAGTTTTCACTTTCAGAGACTTAAGAAAAGAAGAAACAAAATCTCCACCTATGGAAAACTAGGACAATAAATGTGAGAAGTCACCAGCTAAAAGAGTTTGTGTTTTGCCAAAATGTAAACACAGTATTTTAAATAAATTACAGGATAATAACATAATTATAGGTAAGCATTTAAAAATATACAGGACTGCCAAAGCATTAAAAAAAAATTAGGCATAAAAAATATAAAAACTCCCTAGTCACTCTCCAATAAACAAAAATTGAAAGCAAACTTGGAATCTTAAAGCTAAGATTCCAAGACACACTACAAAATACAATAAAAAACTGCAATTATTAAATATGAGGTTAAATATTAATTAAGAATACAGGTTTATTAAGATTGAGTGGAGATTTAATTAAAAGAATTCACCCTGGCTAGAATAAAAGAAAATATTTATCTTACAGTAAAGCAATGTTCATGTAGAGTGCACATTTTTGTATTAGTTCATATTCCAGGAATTTTGACAGTGGCAAGGTAGAGATATAGAGGTTTCGGTTTCTTCTAGATGTTCATGGCATGACTGAAGGATAGTTGGAAGTTAGGGATTCATCCTTTGTTTAAATTAGCAAGACATCTTGATGATGGCAACACTCAGAGCAGTAGATTTGGACATCTTGTAAAGCAATAAAGTCTTTTAATAATTACAAGTTTTTATAAAGAATTAAATGTCCAAACTGCTATCCAAAATGGTATGAGTCTCAGCAGGCTATAATCAAAGTGTGAACGGAATATTGAATCTCTCATTTTGAAACAGCTTGTTAGTCAAGAATAAAAGCAGAAACTATCCTTTCTAAATTGGTGGGGCTATTTATACCTCGCTACATGTCCCATGAAAAACTTTTTTTGTTGTCAAATTTTATGCCTTAGGCAGGGCAAATATCAATCTCCTGCTCAATCTAATGAAGAATTCTACCCAGGGATTATTTTAAACAAAAACAACAACATACAATTAAATCTCCGCTTTTAAAATTAAATTAGAACTGATTAAAATAAGAGACAGGAATGTAGTCAACACGTTTGCTTGTTTTTAATTAAATTGATTAAAAACAAACAGTGAAAGTAAAGTATTTTAAAATCAATTCCATAAAGATTAAAATGATCTATTTTAAATATAAATGCGTGTTTTAATACATGTACTCTTTATAAATAATAATAAAAAAATTTTAACATTAGACATTTAATGAAAATTAAAAGTTTTTTTTTTTTTAATTTTAGTAATAAAACTATTGAATTGGATATCAATCCAGTTCAATATGTAAATGTAAAACATAAAAGATTGCCATACATTTAGTGAGAGGTATACTTTAAGTATAATTATACAATTTAGTATAATTATACTATGTAAATAAGCATTTATTTTATATAGCGTATGTAAACAATTGTATTATAGTCAAATATCAGCCTTTCACGCTAATTGTGCATACGCTTTTGCGAGTGTTAATAATAAATGAATACTTTCTCACCAACACAAGATATAGTATTTATGCAGGAATAAAAGGAATCCTCTTATTCCTACAACTCAAACGCGTATATATGAGCAAATCTGAAGTATATTATTAACACTCGCAAAGCGTATGCACAATTAGCGTGAAAGGTGATATTTGACTGTAATATAATTATACTATGTAAAAATATAAAATTAAACATATATATCACAAAATAAAACTTATACGATATAAAAATATAGAAAGTGAAAAAACATTTTTGAACATAAATATCACAAAAGTGTAATTGGTTAATATTTTTTGGGTAGTAACAAATTATTTTAATTGGTGTGAGGTTTGCACTTGTTTATTTTTAATAACATTATAAATATCTGGCTCAATTTTGCTTAGTTTAGGCAGCAAAGATTTGATTTAATATTGAGAAAGTTTCTATATTTCTTTTTTTTATTTTGCAATTATAGCAGAAAATCCGTTCTCACACAAGTATATGGTACTGAAATGCATCAAACATTTTAATGCTTGTTGAGAGATCCTGATAGGCAGATAGACAAAATGTAAACAAGCCAATACTTTGAACTTTCAATTTCAATCTAACTTCACTAATAAGATCTATAAAAGACTTTCGCTTTTACATTATCTGAAACCGCCTCTGTAAATGCAAAGATATTGCGAATGCAATTTTGAGCAGTAAAATATTTAGCAAAATATTTTTGAAAACAATCATACAAAGATTTTTAAGCTTCTTACATGCCATTAATGATACGGTCTGTTATTGATAAATTGTTTTCTTCTTAAAAATTATATATTCATGGAAAACACACTGTAATTCCTTTTCTCAATTTGTTTTTTAAGAAATGGTAATTTATTTTTAAAGACTTTTATTTTATCGCTAAGGTCAAAAAGAGAATTGTCAATTCCCTGCAAACTTATATTTAGATCATTTAGCCATAAGAAAATATCTGATAGGTATGCTAATCTTATATAAATAAGAATTGGCCATCAGTATGATGATTTTTTATTGAATTTCCTGAATCCATAAGATAAATATTTACCTCAAGCTTAAATCAAAAAGTCAGTTGAGGACTAGTAAGAGCCAGCGATTTTGGTATGAAGTAATAGCGTTTTATGTTCACTCCAATCTCAATATATATAGAATTGAAAATAAGCAGAAATTAAGTGCATTTGGTTTTATCAAGTTAACTATTTTTATAGCTTTATTAAGAACAGATAATAAATTCACATGATATATTTTGTAGCTAAAACTTCCCAATGATTATACGTGCATAGATTTACACTCTGGTGCTAATTCTTTAATTTTTGTTACTGCTTATTCTGAATATTTCATATGACGTTATTCTTGCAGATAACGACTTACAAAATAATATTTCTTCTTGAATTTCATTGTGGAAGTCAAATTTTGCATATACATGTAATTGCACTAATTTGGCTACATCAATGCTTTCGATCTATTTGCAAAGAATAAAACTGACATTCTCTTAGTCTCTTGATTAAAGTGTTTTCCAATATTTGATGCCATATCATCTATTCACCTTTTTACTGTGTTGTTTGATAATGACACTCTATCAATTTGCTTGGCTGCTTTTTCTCCAATTACAGATTTTGCAATATCTTTAGTTACTATTAGAAGCAAATTTCTCCAATTGTGTGTGCTTTACTGTACCTGGCTATACGCAAACTTATAAATACAATGCTAGTACATAATTGGTGTTAACACTGATGAAAGAAGATACAACTGCTTTCTGATAGCAAAATTCGCATAGTTTTCTTTAAAAAAGAATCAATTGGTTTATCTTTTAAATTTTGATATTGAAATAATAAATGCCATTTCAAATTAGAAGGTTTCACACATTCGTTTGATAAACATTCAAAACATATAACACACTGTGGAATAAGAACAGCTTTTGTGACAGATTTCATGAAGAATCCATACTTTATATGACCACAATCATATTACCTAATTCAATTATCTTTATGTTTTGATGTAGATAGTTCATCTTTGTTAATATCTGGCGATTTATTTTCTTTTGATTTGGAATAACTACATCCAGCCAGCTCTAAAAATATCTTCATATTAAGATCATTGATTGTCTATTTTAAATGATTATTAACGTAATAATAAAAACAAATAAATACGACTTGAAACTTACATTTAATATTACTACGTCAATTGTTAAATGCATAATGTTTTAAAATTTATTAAACTGTACTTCACAAAATGAATAAAAATCACTACATAATTGACAAAACAAAGAACTACTTATAATTATTTTTAATACATTCTCGTGGGATGTAGCACTACAAATAATCCTTACAAATAGACTGTATGACTGTAATTACTACTATATAGGAAAAAGCTCGTTCTAATAAAAAGACAAAATATTACAATTTTTCTTCAAACTTGTACTTCGTTTTACTTTTTACTTAAAAAAAAATTGTTGATATAAAAAATTAATCAATTATACTTTTGTAACACTTTAAAAAAAAAAAAAAATGTTTTAAAAAAAATATCCATCACCCTGCTTTCGACTGCAGTCAATTATGTATTGCCAATAAAGGTTAGTGTGACATTAATTTTATTTATAATACAATATGTTATTCAATTATTGGTCATGACATCATCAACATTATTTGTAGCTACATTTCAAGTTTGTAATGTTTTTAATCATACTTATCTAGTGTTTAGTAAAATTATTGCAAATTATAAATAAACCGATGTAGATCTGTATATAATAAAAGATATTCAATACATATACTTTACTTATCAGAATAATAATTGATTATATATTATGAATAGAAAAAAATAGTTTTTTCTGAATAAAGAACAACTATACAAGAGTTAGAAGCATCTTTTCCAATCCATTGATATATCTTTAATATCTGTGATATATTAATATTGATATTTTTGATTTGATATTTGAATTGTTATTGCTTTTAGTAAAACCTATTCTTAATTAATTCTTATTATTTTATGTGTATATCTTATCTCCATGATTTACATTAATTTATTTCAAAATAGTTATATATAAGCAATTATCATTCTAGTGACAATGTAGATGGAAGTAAGACTTATTCTATATAAGAATTAATACAGCTACCTTTACCACATGCCCTTCTTAGCTAAGATATTAGCAGTAAAAAACTCTCTATATAGTAGTGCCACCTAGTGCAAGCATTGGATGTAGAAAAGTTTGTGAATAACATACTCATCTAATACCTATTTATCCAATATCCAAAGTCTAGTTTCTAGCTTATAGTTTTCATCAGTGAGGTGCTTTGGATCTGAGATCACTGCATCTAGATCTAAGGATCTAATGAAACCATCAAATCATCACATTTTATCTAATTATCTTAATTATAAAGTTAGGAACTCAAGATGAAAATATATTAATGCCTTCAATCTAATTTGCCTGTATCATATGGTATTTTACTAACTAAGATAGAGTTGAATTGTAGAAGGAAGATTAATTCTGGAAATTTAACCATCATTATTAAATGATTGTAATGTATTTGCAAATGAAATGGTAACTGATTTTATTAACATCATTATTATATGGGTAAATTATTATTTTTATATGTGTTTATTGACTACAACTTTATTCCCATTACATGAATGGCAAATCTATTTTAGGACACAATGATAAAAAATGTTGTGGCAACATATTACATAAAGTAATAATCCAATCATGGTGCTTGATTATAAATCAACTATATGCTTAAACAAATAATGATTACATATAGAATAAATAAATGCAAATGGGTAATGATATAGTAAGATGGAATAGGCAATGCCTAAAGAACTAGATAAAATGGTTATAGGAAAGTAGGTCAGTTAAAATAATCGAATTAGAGAACATTAAATAAAATACTCAATATAGCAGATTAGATGACATAACGTGTAAGACAAATAAATATGTATGCTAAATAAGAAAACAAATAACATCCAAAAGAAAGAACTGCATGTTGAAAATGCTGGACAATATAAATTAAAAATAGTGTATAATAAAATAGAATAATAGAAAAACTTAAAACAAACAATTGAATAATTAAAGCATATGATTGTGATAACAAAAGTAAAAATGCAAGTAACCAAAAATATAAAAACTTTAAAAGAAAGTAAAACAAATGAGATAAAAATTCCATAACTTAAAAACAATATCAATCAATGAAAGTCTACAAACTTCAAAGGATAATCAAAAGTTTATTAAGGTATTTAAAATAATTAAAAAATTGTCTTATACAATAGATGATATCCAAAATAATATGAAATGAGAATAGTCAGAACAATATTAAAAACAAATTGAAAAAAGTCTTATAAATATATAATAGCATGAAGCCAGTAAAATAAGGTATAAAAGACTTAAACCTAAGGATTAGAGAAAATCACTCAAAAATAAAATATGATAATTAAGATGAGATTAAAAGATAAAAAAGCCATTATAATGTAGATTTAAGAAGTGATTCAAAAAATAAAATATAACAAAGAAAACCCAAAAAAATATTAGAAAGAAAAATAAAAAAGGCATCTGGAAAGTATAAGGAAAGATTGAAAAAATAATGACAGCACATAAAAGAAGTGTATAGAAGATAATGAAAAGCAAGAGACAAGAAAAAAAATGTTGAAAGAATGTCATCAAGAAATCAAATTGTAAATATGACAACTTATGGAGTTCAACAATAGGAAGATGAGTAAATATATGGACAAATCCATCTGTTTAGTAGAGATTCACATTCACAGAGAAATGTCAACAAATAATCTTTTCTAAAGAAAAATTATGAGCACTAAGCAAAAAGAAAAATGGGTTGAAAAAATTTAATTGCATTTGAGCCCAAGTAAATCTAATTACTTCTCAATGATAAAAATCTTTAGAAACCAATCATGTGAAAGTTACAATATAACTCCTAAATAAGATGTGATATGTTGGACTATTTCCATCATTTTTGAGTGAATGTTGAATGTATAGAAAATTTTAAACTTTATTTAAACTTTCCAAATACAAACAACTTGTTAATAATAACACAAATAGAAAATACAGGTTAGTAATTACACAATGTTTCAAGTTGTCTTATTTTCCATTCTTCTTCAGGTAGTACTGGCCTACATGCACAGTGACAATATTCACTTAGAAGTTGAACTCACACTTTTAGATTCTTGAATATCAAATTTAAGGCAAACACTCTACCAACTGAGCTATTCTGTCAAAGGCAACATATACTTTCCAGGGATATACCATTCATGATAAGTTTTTTTTTCTATTTGCAAAACTTAGCAGATATTAAGGATAAGAAGAAATATTTTGAAAAGTTACTAGAACATAAGCCATCAGAATAGAATTATATATAAGATATCCCAAGATAAACACAGATGGAGAAGCATGCGCACATTTTTCAAAGCAAGTGGTTAAAGTGTGAACATTGTCTTTACACCTTTCATCAGAAATCCAGATTGTAAGAATCCTATGGTTTTAATCTTACCAGGAAAATGAAATTAATGTTTAACACTATAAACAAACATATAAGTGAGCAGGTGGATAAATTATAAAATGCCACAGATGAGATTGGTTAATAATAAGATAAAAATAATGAAGAGAGAGAGAGAGGATTTGTACAGCAGAATAGATTCTTTCAATGTTAAAAAGAATCACATATAAACAATATAAATATAATAAAGAAAATACAGGTAAGCCATTCAGGTATTTATTAACAAAGAAAAAAGATCATGGATAATCTGAAATGGTTTCAGATAATGGAATGAACAATTATGAGGCTAGGTATTAATGGAACCAATTGGGAAAATCTAGAAGCCTCAATCTATATGAGCAACATATTGTAGCAACTTTATAACAACAAACATTTATATGAGACAATAATACCAAATACAAGTTTAAATTTAAATAGAACTTTAATGTATAATTTATGTCTTTATATTCAAGCTATTTGACAACTGTTCATGTGTTTAAACAATAGAATTAAATTTGAAATCCCCATTAAATTCAGGCCATTATATATGTATCTTTCCACTTTTGTCAAGTCATGGTATTGTCTAGAAGAAATAAAAACTTGCCAAGATCTAATGTGGAGCTTTAGACTGTAGCCAATGCTGTATCAAGAGATGTGATAAGCATGACCAATTGAGTCACTCTGATAACCTTTTATATACCTATCAACCCAAGACCAGAGAATACTAACAAGTTACTGATATTGACCTCCAAAATATCAATGAATAATTTACACAAGGATTTAAAAATGACCATGTTATGAAAGAAAATCCTATTGTACATTAATAGAGAACCTTTTAGCTCAAGAAAATAAGTTATCTGAAAAAGGATTGAAAAACCTCAAGGTATGATATATGTAAGATGTCTCTAATAATATTTCTATCTGCGTAGATCGTCTAAGCAAAAAAAAATACCAGTAAAAAATAGTCATTTCAATTGGAAATACACTAGGTTAGACAATTTATTAATTTTAAGGAAGTTATTATTCTGTGTAACGTGTTTTTTTTTTATTTTGAGAATTTGGAGAGAATATTTTTGAATCTTTATTTATTCGTGCAAGATGCTAGTACGTGAAGTTGACATTTAATATTTCTACCTCTTTGCACTATTTTTTTATATGTAAACATGTTATGTTATAAGGAGAATAAATCTGAAGTATTAGTGAGATGCAGACATCTGCTATTCAGTAAAGAGTAATACCATGGGAATTGATTATAATTAAGTAAAGTAAAAATAAAAACTGATAATTAATTAAAAGGTGAATTTATAATTTGTTCAAAACTTAATGTATACATGTATAACAATGGCAATATTATATTGTTTTTATTTTTGGTTTAATTTGCATTAATAAAAATGCTATCAATTTGTTAACTTTGTCTATTCTTATTTCATCAATGATTAATTAGTTAATAATATTAAGAGGTGTTATTATTATTTTCTTAAATCTATGTTTATGTTAGCTACAAACTGAAAGCAACAACAGTGGAAAGTTAAAAAATATAAAAGTTAGTGTCAAATCCACAGAATAGCCTTTAATCTGAAGATAATGCCAATGCCCCTATTATCACTTTATATGAATATAACAAGATAGTAAATTACAGCTTTACTAAAAATTTGGGATTAAATCATGTATCTTGAAATAAAACCAGTATTTTGAATAGAGCTTTATAATGAATAATTCTAAAATATTGCACAGTATTAGATTTGATCATCATCAGTACTAGTACCTCAAAACTTGTTATCATAATATCTCATAATACTACAAGCTTATATTTAGTACGGTCATCTTGCCATTACATTTTGGGATTATCAGGTATTGTTTTTTATCATATATTATTTATGTATATTTAATGTTTGCCTTCACATCCCACTAATAGTACTTTTTATTTTATTTGGTATCTCAATATTGAGGCTTGATGAATTACTAGTAGTGACATACTGTGTATATTTCTTAAGATCAAATCCTAGAGCATCTTGCTAAAAATTATCTAAATGTACATTTTTAATTATATATAGGCCTTGAAAATATGAGAATGGACAGCAATTAAGTAGAATAATCAAAATTAAACCGTAGTAGAGAAAGCCAATTTAAGTCAAATTATAATAAAAAACAGGCAATAAATAATCCATTAGTTTGAAAATTAATGGTGATTGAAGATCCTAAAAAAGAAGCTACATAATGCAAATGACAGCAGACACACCTTTAAATAATAAAAAAAAGTTGGCAAAAAAACTTGTTGTATAGCAAAAATGCAAGCTGTGGAAAAGTAAACCAAGAAATAAATATCAGAACCAATAATAATAGCAGATAATAAGATTCAAAAAATTAAGGGTAGCAAAACATAAATAAATAATTGATTATGATGATAATAAGAATGATTAAAGAATAGAGAATGAAATGGATAACATATCCACTATTAACAACCAAATGACATATAACTTGAATCAAATAAATAACATGTCCTAACATATGACATATTTTCAAAGCCAAATAGAAAATTTAAGAAAAAATAAACAGTTAATAGTATTAAGCCATACAATTGATGAAATAATTCAAGAAACAAAGTAAAATGGCAAAAAAAAAAATCTTCATCTACAGCTTTAGGAAGCTGATAAAAACACACAGATGAAAATCAGAAGACTATGAGCTAAGTGCATGAGGAAGTAAGAGAATTATCCATTAATTTGAAAAGAAACAAATCAGAAAATGGCTCTAATATAAGACTGCTGAGTTGAGATTAAGATAGAAATAATAGAGTAGAAAACAATATACAAGAAAGTTCAAGAATTTGGAAAAAGGTAAGATAAATAGAATAAATAAGATTGAAGCTGACCAAATGAGAAATAAACACATGTTATTTGCAACTCTTCCCTAAATGAGAAGAAAATAATATGCCAAAAATATAAAGATGACAGGTTTAGCTTTCAACAGCTATGTGTTTATGATGGTTAATCAATTTTTAGAACATTTTCAGGTCATTCTGGTGCACTATAATAATGTAATAGTCTTACAAGAGTAACTTCATATAGCTGAGTGACAGATTAAGGATGAGCAAACAGAAAGTTTTAAATAATAGTGCTATCTTTACTAGATCTGATCAGAAAAAATTAAAATTAAAAAAAAAGATAAATAAAAAAGTTTGTTGCTGGTGATTACTAAAAAAGTGAAGAGAGTCTATGTTGTATATTGAGATGTCAACAGTATGATTTGGTAGATATCTCTGAGTCATTTATCAGTTGCATGTTATAGAATTATATATGCAGGCTAGTCATGCTATACTTTAAAATACTTATTGCATCATAAAGAGTGGTATGCCTTTTAATAAGATAAAAATGTCACAAAAATTGCCAAACTTAGTTCATTTTGCCAAATGGATAATATCTGGCTTATTCAGAAAATTTTGTGATATCACTCAAGTCTTTTTGGCCTACTGTGAAGTGCCCAAAGTTAAGTGTTCTTAGCTGGAAACCATAAATAGGCATAATTAATGTTGTAATATTGATTCACAATTTTGCAACACAAACAAATTGCTGTATCTTCACAGAGATTATTCTGCTAAAATTTCATCTTTCATTTGAATGGACAGTGAAATTGATTTTAACATCACATGCTATTTTATTTTCATGATGAGTCTGCTCAGTTACAAAATGTAATTGCCAAATATATAGCATTTTAATTATCTAGAAATCATCTAAAAAGATATATTAGGAATAACCTATCCGTTATGGGAAATTGGTTAAGATCAAATAAATTCACTATTAATATAAATAAAACTAAAGTAACTATGTTTGCTTTTGCATAGAGATAGTGGAAATCACTCATAAGGATGATGAAACTGAGGCGGTGCTACAATAATAATAATTGTATTCACAACAATGTTACATTTGTTGAGGAAAATCATTATCTTGGTGGGTCAATAAATTAATATTTGTCCTGGAAAAGTCATATTTTTTTCTGTCTTAGATTCAGTAATCTGTTATATTATTTATTTAAATTTCTTTCCATTATTTCCTATCAAGATATTTTGCCTTATACACTTACAATATGGGAGGATCAAGTAAAAGTGTAATCTTTATTATATGTTTTGCAGAATTATATTTTACATGTTATACATATATTATATCAGGTAAAAAAGATTAGATATAGTAAAAAAAATGTTTCCTTAATATAGTATATATTCAATAATTCAATTTTATCTATATAGAATTAATCTAAAAACATACACTAATTGCACACTAGAACATATTACTTTTGTCATGTCTAATACAATGATATGTTTATCTCATAATGCACAACTAGGTGTACTGGATATGCATAAATTACATGAAGACAAAGAATGTATTTCACTCATTATTTATTTAATGTATTATGTCATTTGGAGTTGAGAATATCAACCATCTCTAGTTTCAAGAAGCTTAAAACATTTAATTCTAATAGAAATTGATAATATATTATTATTATTTGTTTAAATTTTGATGTTATTAATGCTGATATCATTATTAATTATTTGATCATGTAAATTCAAGTAGCTATTGATCTATTTTTATGGTCTTTATTGCTAGACACACAATTCTTATGGTCAGCTATAACATTTTTTGCTTAACTTTAAATAATATATATATATATATATATATTATTTAAAGTTAATATTATTTGGCAAGCAATATATATATATATATATATATATATATATTGCTTGCCAGGGAATGTTTTGGAAGAATCATTACGGGATAGATCTCCAAAAGTTTTTAAAGAAGATCACACTCAACGTAAAGATGATTCTTTAAACCCTTCATTAGATGATATAATTTGTAACATTTCCAAACAGGAGAACTTTTTAAGAATGACTATTTCTGATGTTCAACAGATTGATGGTTTTGCTGCTTCAGATCAACATATAGATGGTGGTAAAGGAGATCTGGGTAATTTAGAGGTGGGTGTAGTTAACCAAATAGATAAAGGATTGATAATTGGCACTGATTTTAATACAATATCTAGCGTAGATACAGAGTTTGATATTAATAGGGATTATTCTAGTAAACAACATTTACAGGGTCTAACATTAATTAATACAGGGGCAATCCCTAAACGTTTTTCTAGATGTCTAAATAATAAGCAGGTTATAAGTAATTGACAAACATTACATAGTACATCGTTTCTTAAACTTAGGAAATTATATGATAAGATTAGTTAGATATAGACAACATATTAGTAATTTTGCATATTTTATTAACAATAACATAATTGCTAAAGGCCTCAGAATAAAAATTATTGCTAACATAGACCAATTTCCTAGGGAACTTGCATGTAAATGGGATAATACAATAAGAGAAGCATCTATTGCATTAATACATATTATGAAATATGCATTTTTGGTAAGATTTAAATTAATTGAAAAAGAAATTATACATTTTGGTAGTTGTAATTTAATGAATATAGATGAACAGAAGGAATTACAGGAATGGGTTTTTTTGAGAGAGAAGTTATTGGTGAAGAAATTTCATAATAAAATGTATCATTGGTTCAAAGTTATGGGTAATGAGCCAAGATTTGAATTAGTTAATAATCAGTCACAAACACTAATTAATTGTATGACTTCTGATAATCATACTGTGTCAGATATTTCTACATTGGATATGATTCCAATTGATACTGATCAATCATTTATATCATCTTCACATTCATTAGATTGTGCTGAAATGTTACTATCTGTTCTTGATAGTGATGCTGTTTTAGCATTGGTTCATAGAGTTACAGATTCTTCTGAATGCACTAACAATATTTTAGTTTCTGGAAATACAAATACTAATAAATCTAACTCAAATATTTATAGCAATGGCTTTTTATGTTTAGCTAATAAGGAAAACAATGTGATTAATCTAACTAACATTAATCTTAGTGAGGCAGAATGTTCACTGTTAAATAACGGTTTATCTTTTTGCCCTACAGTTCAGTCATTTTATCAAAAAAAAAAAATGAATTTAAAATTCATCAGGATTTAGATAATTTTTCAAGAAGACTTAGATTAAGACAGTTTTTTGGAAACCAAGAATGTGATACTATTGGGAAATTACGATCTGATTGGACACGACCAAATCATAGGAATGTGTTATTAGATACATACATTGATAATGTATATCAGGATATTATTAATGAAATTAGACTTAAAATACCTAGTAAGTATAAGAGTAATTTAACATTGAGAGAGATGAATGCATTACGCAATTTAGTGAAAAGACAGGATATTATTATAAAACCAGCTGACAAAGGTGGATCAATAGTAATTATGAATAAAGATGATTATGTTAAAAAAGCTCTGGAGCTTTTAGATGATAAAATTTTTTATGAGCCTATTTCACTAACCACTATTAATTAATTATTCAAGGGTATACTTTTTAGTTTAAAAGATATGAGAGCTAGGGATCTTATAAATAATAATGTATATAACTTTTTAGTACCAACCAAAATTCATCCTAGTAGTTTTTATGTTTTGCCAAAGATTCATAAACCAGGTTGTCCAGGCATACCTATTGTAGCTAGTATTGGTAGTCCTACAGAAAATATTTCAGCATATGTTGATAATATTATTAAATTTATTCCACCACCATTTAATTCTTATGTTAAAGATACTACTCATTTTCTTTGTGTGTTAGAAAATATTAAATCTGAATTACCAGTTGATTGTTTTTTGGTTACTTTGTATATTGTATCATTATACACAAATATACCTCATGATGATGGAGTTGAGGCTATTATATGTGCTTTACAAGATAGAGAGTATGATCATGGTCTTATTACTACTTTGGTTGAATTAATATATTTGGTTTTAAGAAATTTTTTTTTTACTTTTCATTCTAGATACTATTTACAGAAACAAGGTACTGCAATGGGTACAAAGATGGCACCAAGTTATGTGAATATTTTTATGTCAAAACTAGAATCCTCTATACTTGATAATGCTAGGCTGAAACCTCACACTTGGCTTAGATATATAGACAACATTTTTATGATATAGCCACCTAGTGAAGTTGAACTTCATAATTTTTTAAGTTATTTAAATAATTTTAATAAAAATATTAATTTCACAATGAATTTTTCAAAATCAATTGCTCATTTTCTTGATGTTGAAGTTATTTACACTAATAGAGTTCTTACTACTACTGTATATAGAAAACCAACTGATAATAACTGCTATCTACATTTTTATAGTAACCATCCTAAACATTTAAAGGCTAATATTCCTTATAGTCAATTTTTAATGATGAAGAGGATTTGTAATGAACAGAAATTTCTTCAACAAAATAATAGTATTTTATATAATAGATTGCTCAATATGAGGTATCCTAAGACATTGTTGGATAATGCAGTAAGGAGATCTTCTTTAATTGATAGAAAGAAACTTCTTTTATCTGAAAAGAGTAAAAAACAATTAGATGTTCCACCATTGGTTTTTACTTTTAATAGAGATTTACCTAATATTAACTGGATATTGGTGAAACATTTTAACATATTACAGTCCACAGATTATTTAAAATCTATTTTTTCTGATCCACCTAAGGCTGTATATCGAAAACATAGATCACTTAGAGATATACTTGTCGAAACAAAGTTTATTAGTAGTTCTGTACAGGTAAAAGGGTGTTCTCCATGTGAGGATAAAAGATGTTTTACATGTAAACATATTGTTGTGACCAAAGTGGTCTTTAGTACTAAGAATCATAATTTTAAATGGTATATTCCTAATTATGTGACATGTAGAAGTGTTAATTTGATATATTTGAAAGAGTGTAGTAGATGTTTAAACCACTATATAGGCAAGTCAGCAAATAGTTTACATGTCAGAATGACTAATCATAGATTTGACATTTTGCATAAGAATAAAGATAGACCGGTTTAAAAACATTTTAACTTACCGAATCATTCAATTGATGATTTAAAAGCAATGATTCTTCAGGAAGGTTTTTCTTCTACAAGGGAGAGGAAACAAAAGGAGAGTTTTTTTATTTTTAATTTCAAGACCTTAGAACCACATGGATTGAATTTAAACACTGGAACTATTACATCTCTGGGTTACCTGGTCTCCTAAATGATTTCTATATGTGAGTTTTTTATGTGAAGATTTTCTTATATGAGGTTTTTTATGTAAAGATTGGTTATATGGATGTTTAATATCTGTGTTTAATTGGTATATAGATAAATAATTAGTTATTATAAATTATTGTACTTTGCACTAACTATAATTTTTGATTAAAATGTATAAGTATTTTAGTTTTTAATGAATATTAATGTGAGCACAGCTATTTTTTGTATGTGAGCATAGTCTAATTTTTGTATGTATGCACATATGTATATTTTAGTTTTTAATTTTTAATTTTGGATTTTTTATTTTTATATTTATTTTAATTTAAATAGAATTTAAGCTTGATTAGGAGTGAATGTAGTTTTTTTTCTTTTTTTATTTGAATTTTGTCATTGATTGGGTAGATATTCTGTGTTAGATTTTGTGACCAATTGGGGGGGTTGTTAAATTTTTAATCTTTTACCAAATCTGTAATTTTTGATTATTGCCATTTTACTGTGTATTTTTTTCTTTCTGATGAAAACCAGTCCTCTGGTTGAAATATAATATTATTTCTTGGATTTATAAGTCTTTTTTTGTTTATATATATATATATATATATATATATATATATATATATATATATATATATATGCATGCATATAATTTCTGAACATATTTGACTTGCCATAAAATAAACATTTTTAGTTGTCACCTTTAAATGATTAAAATTTACATGGGTTTACACATATATCCCAATATGTTTATTGAATATATATATATATATATATATATTCAATAAACATATTGGGATATGCAGATATGTATATATATATATATATACAATCTGCACACATATGTGCAGTACAGTAATTCATTAATTATACAAATGAATTTCATTTTCTATCATATTTGATAATAGCAAAAACTCAGTTTCATTTTTATAGGACAAGATTTAATATATATATATATATATATATATATGCATGTATTCACACATTGACATTTACAAATTTTAATTTGTTACAATAATATTATAATTTTTCTAATTGATTCCATTTGAAAAACATGCATAAATTTTACACATATACATGTGTATAAACAAAATGTAGACATAATTTAAAATTAGTTATCAGATTTTTTTTCTTTTAAAAAAATATCACTTTATAAGTTTCTTTTTTTGCTTTAAAAAAGTATTATCAACTTTTTTTTCTTTTAAAAATATAACAATCAACTTGACCAGAATATTGTTGATTGAATAATTAAAAATGTCTTTAAACTGCAATTGTAAAATTGTCTATTAATCATTTACTTTTACATTTTAATTCAAACAAAATTATGCTTGCATTTTAAGTTATATATATTTTTAATGTCATTTTTTTATAAAAAATTATCAAAACAATTTCTTTAAATATATATATCAAATCATCTTTCTTTTAGACTTTTGGCTCAAGCAATTTATTCATTTGTTTTACTTTAATTTATTAAATTATAATTTTAAAAGTCATTTTAAGGATTTTAAACTAACTCACCAGCTATATATATATATATTTATCTGTGCTTCTCTCCATATAGGTACATCAGCTTACATATAATTATTTCCTAAGCAAGCTAGGTTTTTTTGGGCAAGCTGGTAGAGTGGCTTGTCATCATTAGAGAAAGAATCAGGTTTGTTGGTTTTGATTTGGTTCCACATATACTTCAGATCATCCAGCTGTACTGTCCACATTTAAGCCTAATTGATCCATTAGGAATTGACACAGATTTTAGGCAAATTAAAACTCCACAGTAAATTATAGGGCAACTACTGGACTTATTCTCCATTAGATCTCTATGAAAGCTCTTTTTGTATAACTCTCCAGCTTTGCAGCTAGCTTTACTGTTGCCATTCTCTGCGACACTTTCCAACAAACTGCAGTCAATCTTCACAAAAAAATTACGATAAGAATTGTCTTCAAAAAAGTTATCCATAGTTTGCAGCTGGCCAATTTGGCCACTGCTTCTCAAAATATTAAAACCAGTCTTAACTTTCAAAAAATGCTATCCAAATTTTGCAGCTGACCAATTTGGCAAACTACTTCTCAAAATATTAAAGCCAGACTGCTCTTTTCAAAAACCGAAAACCAGACTGTTCTTTTCAAAAACTAAAAACCAGACTGAATTGATATTTTTGTTAGTCATTTTTATAGAATCATCTGAGGTAACAACAATAGTAATTTAAATACAGAATTTTTTCTTATCTCTTTTGATTGGAAACAATTCTAATCCCTCCAAATGCACTTTTAATTAAAATGTTACATTTGGAAATCTTATCAAAGATTTTAAAAATAAATAATAAAAATGCATATAAGCATTAATTAAAAAAATATATATTTTATACAAGTCTTAATTAAAAAAAATTCAAACATAAACCCTGCTTGTTTTTAAATTTCAAAATCAGAATAATATTATTTATTTAGACCTTTTTTTTAAAAAAAAATATTTATTTCATAATAAAATTGTTTTAAATTCAGAATTATTTGACCCTTTATAGTATTATTATACTCAGTGAATGTAGAATATATCTACTAAAATATTTGTCTGTGTTTATTTCTACTTTTCCTTTACTTTATGAATATATATGCACACACACAAATATATTTATTTGTGTTATGTAACTCAGATAATTACAATATATATATATATATATAACCATTAAAAAACAGTCAATACTTAGACAATCCCAATATAGATAACAATCAACAATTTTAAACTGTTGTCAAGGCAACCTTCTTTTAACAATAAAGGTGGAATCCCCCCTTCATTTATGGTTCCATATATTTATATAGACACAAAAGATTGTAATTTGATGATACAGTATAAAATTATTGATACAAACAAGTTTAAATAAACCTTCTTAAACAGGTAAATATAATCTGGTCTGAATGCAGACTAATAAATAATTATAACATGACAAATTGCAATTGTAATTTTCAAATTGCACCCAAAGTGTTACTTGAGTAAGTGTAATAATGTTCAAGGCCAAATGGGTTTATAAGTAACCATTAAAAACCAGTCAACACTTAGATAATCCCAATAAAGATAACAATTAATAATATCAAAATGTTGTCAAGACAACCTTATTTTAACAATAAAGATCAATTCTCACCTTTATTTATGGTTCCATATATTTATATTGAACTGGATGCTTAATCCAATTCAATGGTTTCATTGTCAAAAATAAAAACTTTTATTTCCATTAAATCTCAAAAGTTAAAAAAAATTAAAATCATTTAAATGTTGTTTATAAAGATTGTGTATTAACATACATACTTAGTTATGTTTAAAATAGGTCATTTTAAATTTTTATAAATTTGATTTCGAAAATAGTTTTCTTTTACCATTTGTTTTTACTTTCTTTTATCAAATTACTTAAAAACAAGCAAACTTTTTAATTACATTCCTGTTTCATTTTAATTATAATCTAATTTTATAAATGGAGATTTAATTTTGTTTTGTTGTCTTTCTATAAGTTAATTCCTGGTTAGAATTCATAATTAAGGTTGAGCAGGAGATTGAGATTTTTTCTGAGCTAAGACTTAAAATTGAACAACAAGAAAGTTTATGCAGAAAATAGGGTGAGGGTATAAATAACCCCAAAAATTTCAGACATTTTTGATGATTTTTGGCTTGACAAACCTAGCTGTTTCACCATAATTGATTCAGTCTCTTATAATTATACTTTTCATTTCATATTAGTCTGCTAAGATTCAGAGTGTTGCCAGTTCAGACATTGAATTTCTTTTCTTAAAATTTGCTGTCACATAAATGTCAAAATTCAATGCTTTATGTATGATAATCTACAACATGCCACACTAACTTAACTAAGGATGGACTCCTGAT
This sequence comes from Epiperipatus broadwayi, assembly GCA_028023455.1. Taxonomy (NCBI): domain Eukaryota; kingdom Metazoa; phylum Onychophora; class Udeonychophora; order Euonychophora; family Peripatidae; genus Epiperipatus; species Epiperipatus broadwayi. Next base: position 3,032,335 of record JAQFVV010006210.1, read on the forward strand.
TCCCATCTGTTCTCATGTAATGCCATGAAAATCTGAAAAAAAGGATCCCAAAATATGCCTCTACACTTGCTGCCATGAAGAGAAAATACTGGGAAAATGAACTCAAAAATATAAATGTGTGCACTTTTGAAAAACCACATGAACTCTGCTTTATCACACAGTTAAAACATTTATTATTTTTTCCAGGGTAAATAAATCTTTTAATTAAATATCTGCTCAATCTAAAAATAAATCTATAGTTTTGATTAATTACTTAATCTCATATTTATTATATGTATTTGCTTTTCTTTGTGTTTATAGTGTGTCTTGAAATCTTAGTTTTAAGATTTCAAGTTTGTTTTCAATTTTGTTTATTAGAGAGTGTATTGTGAGTTTATATTTTATATGCTTGTTATGCCTTCTAGTTTTATTTTTAACTCATGTTAAATGCATTGGAAGTCTTGTGTAAATTTTAGTTTGATCACCTGCTCCTATTTTATCCTTCAATAATTAATTTAAATTACTGTGTATGCACTTTTTGCAAGCTGCAAATTTTTTGGCTGGCGGTTTATCGAGTATATTGTCCTGTTTTTTATTGGTAGAGATTTTATTTTCTATAGTTGGTAGAGATTTTATTTTATATGGTTCTTTTGTGAGACTAACCTTGGCTGCTTTAAACATACCTGAACATGAGCATTTTGCAGAATTATGACATTCTTAGTTCTAATATTTTTTTATGGGCTAAGGAAAGCTCATCTGCACTGTTCCATTGGTTTTACACACACATCCATCTTTATAAATCCCTGTAGAAAAAAATGTACTTGGTATAGGTGAACAGCTAGCAGGAAGATATACGCTCTTCTTATATTATAGGTGAGAAATGAACTTGTCTGCTTGGGTATTTAACATATTAATGCTCATATACACTCTTTGATAAATTAGCATATGAAAATCTAGGTCAGACTTTAGTATTTTGTTGGCCAGATTTATTTGCTCTTTTAATTTTTTTTTCTTTAAATTTATTTGTCTGAGTGATTACTGAGAATTTAGTGTTAAGTTATTTGTATTTTAATTATTTCATTTTCATGATATATGCCTGGGAAGATATAAATGGTTTTCTAATTTCTTACAGGTCTCCTACTGAGACTTTTATTTATTATATCTCAACTTGCTTTTGGTGAGTTGTTTGGTTGGTGATTTACCCATATTATATGTCAGTCTTCCTTAAATTAGATATTTAATGGGTTTTTTTCCAATTTTAAATAATTTATGCTGGAATGTTTTCTAATTTTACTATTTCATTAAACTGGAGATTTCAGTTTTCCCCATTTTATAATCTATACTCTGTCATATTCATTTACTATTTGTTGTGTTCTTGCATTTTAATCACCCACGGAGATCGTAAACATGATTTATCCATGCAATAGTTCTGTGGACATTATGGCATCATTAGTCAATAAGCTAGTGAGTGCTACCCATGCTGGTTCATTGATTCATTCAAGAAACTTTCATTTGCTTTTCATTTTGGAACTTTTGAATAAGGAAACGTGAATTGCTTAGGTGAATCATCAGCTGAAGCAAAATCACCCCCTCTTTTTCTAAATAACTTTTAGAAAATTAGCCTGTCTGCCAGCACATTGATGTTTAGTTTTGTTAGTACACATCTGACAGAAAACCATATTTATTGTGTGCAAATCTCTACTTTAAAATTTTATACTCTTCTTAATAAAATGTTCAAATTATTTAAACTTAATTTGGCTGATATTTGTCTTAGTGCTTTTGTTTTCTCAATTATCTAAACAATATTCGTGAGCTCTTGCTATCTCCTTGAGTCTAGTCAGCATAAACCATCATCACCATCCACATTTGATCACAGTAAACAAATTTTCCATGTGATGTGATGTCCTGTAGCTTCTCCTTAAATGAAGTCAAGAATCTCTCAGCAATTATGCCCAGAGAAATCTGTTAGCTTCTTTATTTTACATTCTCCACTCTAAGTCTTCCCATATTCTGCCCCATCCCATTTCCACAACATAATCTTTGTCAACTCTATGACCTTTATATCTTAATCCCCCTTATCTTTTCCCAAACCCAACAAAAAAACCAAAAATCCACTTTCTGTATAATATTTTTTTTCATATTTATTCTTCCATAACTTCATTATATGTGCCCTTTTTGTTTTCAAACATTTATATTCAATTAACAGATGCCTAATATTTTCTATTCCTTCCTTACATAATTTACAGACTAAATCAACTGTATTTTTCCATTTACATGTATATTTTTTTGGTGCTAAAGATCCTGTTCGAGCCTTAAACAATAAACTACTTTCCTTACTATTATCATATATTAACTCACACCTATTATTCTGTTTATTTCTATATATTGAAATGGAAACCTCCAATCCCTTTCTGTTTCACCATCAACCTAATGACCTACTCATCTGAACTAGTTTCGAACCTATCTTAAATATAAAAATGTTAAATGTAAAAATGTTATATATAAGTCGAGCAGGAAAACTTTGCTATAATGGCTGCTTAAATTGCATCATCCATTTACATACGAAAACACGCTATAATTAGACAGGTTTGATAAAGTTATAGCGGAGAAATGCTCATAATTTATTATAAAATGTTTTATTAATTTTCAGTCGATTCTTAATTATATTCGCTATTATTTCATATGTGGATGGATAATTTAAACCTGGGAATAACGGCAAAATGATTTGTATATATATATTTAAGTTTAAATAAAGAAGATATAATGTAAAACATTTTTTTTAAAACATATTTAACGGTTTTCTGATTTAATGTTTTACATATATAATTGAAACTAAAGTATTTTCTTTAAATTTGCTTTTTTTTTTAATAAACAAATAATATTGTAAGAACAAATACGTTAAAAGTTATTTATTTCAGTAAAATAAAAATCATCCATTTGTAATTAAAAATGAGAATTTTGTGTAAGCAAGAGATCAATTAGTGACTGCACCCCGGGTAAAAAGTAAAATCTAGTTTACTGATTGATTTTTGTTTGCAACAAAAGACTTTATCATTAAATCAGAATATCGTTCCTTCTTTAACACCTAAAAAGGAATTTAATTAATGAAACTGAATCAAATTATATAATTTATATATTTTAATAATTTTAAGTAATTAAATGTAACACCTCGGAGACGTTATCTGTTGTAGAAATTGGATTATATTATTTTGTTTAATTAAAAGTCAATTGGTCCCGAGGCTAATGAAATTCCAAAAAGGTGTTAAAGTTTAGTCGAAATGTATAAATAGGGCTTATTTTAAGCGGGAAGAGATACTCCATCTTGCTTTTGAAGAGCTATTACTATCCAAGTTATAAGTTGTTTAATTTTACCATGTCCGGCTAAAGTCAGGCAAAATTTTGCTGACATTCCCGTGATGGAATGCCAAGTTCAATCCATCAAATGCCGAAGCAACAACCAACAAGCTTACACCAAATAAAAGATGTCATAAGCCATTAAAAGGGAATTGCCTTCGTTCCAACACCATTTTAAATCGTCTCGCAACTGAACAAGAACATGCCATAAGCCGCCAAAGAACTCACCTTCGTTCCAGCTCGAATCTATCCAGTCCAGCTATAGAACTGTTATAATATTATTTAAAATAGCAGAGCTCTGTGAATTTCAAAACAATCATGATTTCTTCAAAAACAGGTTAGCTAACCATATTATCGAAACTTTTTTCTAAATTGTTTCTCAAATAATCTTTAAATTCTATAATATGAAATACTTTTGTAAATTTCTGTGTTAATTAATGTTTTGCTATATAATTTAATCACTGCAGTTATATTTTGCTTTTCTTTTGCTTATTTTTAATTATTATGAGTTGTGCCTATGTTTCAAAACAGCGTGCATTTAATTATAGAATATGTTTTTAAACATATAAATTTAACATCTTCGTATTATTATTTATATAGCGTCATTTCGTGCGCTGTTTCGAAACCCAAATTCATATTTTGTCATTTAATAAATTAATTAATATAAATATAAAATGTGGCTTTTCAACCTTTAATTATTATATTATTAAAGATTAACCTAGCCTGGAGTGCAATCATAAGTATATTTTTTTTAGTAAAGTATTCGTAAGTCCCTTATTAAATATACTTTTCCTCCTTTTTAAAAGTTTAGTAGTTATAGATAACTAAAGAGATTGAACAGGATAAAGTAAAGTTTGTATATATTCCCATCAGTAGCATATACATATTTCTCATGCTACAGAAGAGTTGGCTCTTTTGATCAAGCTGATAAACTTGTTCATTTAATATGTGATATTTCATTTATAATATCCTTCGGCTTGGCGGATGTGAAACTTATTAATATTTTTCTCGTTGTGCTGTTTTATATATAAGATGGAGCCACAGCATTGCCAGCACATCTTCTCTTATAGGGTAGTGCAGTAGCGAAGTCTGAGCTATGGGCCAGATTAGCACGTAAGTCCCCCACTTCTTATGAACCAAATAAAGGTTCCCTTTTGCAGCATGACTACCGGTTATTGGGTAAACCGTTGTTTGTCACAAAAACCCTAAAACTATTCTTCCATCTGCAGAGCCACTTTATTATTATATTTTACTTGTGCCTAGCATATTAGTAAAATTGTTATAGCCAACTCTTTCCTCCCTAATATGCAGTCTTCGGCGTTGATCCGAAGCAATCTTGAAAACCCGTTCAATCTAAAGCTATCTGGGATGCTTTATAAGCCCATAGTTGATATATAAAATTATTATAGTCAGATGTATTATTAAGTTTCACTCCAGACTTTGTTAGATTTCACATACAATAGCCACATGAACTGATGATGAAAGGGCATAACTGGGAAAAGTTAATATAGTGATTAGTTATATCGTAGGGCTATTTGTTTCCATTAAATAATATTGGATCAATTAAATTATAGCCAACGTATCAATTATTGTTTAAATGGCCCAGAGTAATGTTATTTTATAAATAAAATGCCTGCGTGCATTTGCCAACAACAATTGTCAATAAATATATTTTAATTCATCATATATCAGTTTCTGTTTCATTATTAAATCAATCCAATTCACTAATTTCCCATAGCTATTTCATTAATAAAACCCCTATTAACTAATTATCTTAGATTTATCTTTGAAATGTCTTTAGTGTTTAAGTTGTTTATATAGATGTTTAAGTCCATGAGTCTTTTGTTTCTCCGATTTGCTAGTGGGCCGGATTAAGAATTAATTCTCATGGGCCATCATTATTATGTTGTCCATTAGGTGTTTGATCTGGGGCTTGGAGAGTGGGTTCAAATCCAGGCTGGTCCCTGACCAAAATCTCGGGCTCGACTGGGTTTGAAGTACATTTTGTGAGTTCCAGCTCGTGTTAGATGGATAAGCATATTTTGACCGGCACAATATATATTTAAACTCTTTTTACTCTCCATATTAGTTCTCCATCTCTCTGTCTCCCTATTCTTTATTAATAAATCTATTGTTTTATCATATTTCTTACCACTATAACACTCAACAATCCTCCTAACACAATCATCCCATCTTTTGTACAAATATACTGATATACATTTTTTATCCAAATCTTTTGTATTATATATATATATAAAATAAAAAGTCGGATGTCACATGACTTATATATATATATATAGCTTGCATTTGCTCTAAACAAGCTTTTTTATATTTTTATTTTTGTTATGATAAATGCTATAACAAGAGAAGGCATTCAAATCATCTTTATTGATTTGAATGCCTTTTCTTGTAGTAGCATTTATCATAACAAAAATAAAAATAAAAAAAAGCTCGTTTAGAGCGTTAGCATGCTCTTAAGTTTATATATATATATATAAGATTACTGACACCAAATGATAATTTCAGCAGCAATCCTTTGTGAAATAAACATAAGTCTCAATAAAATGGCATAGGGCCTTTTACCTTCGCTATTTTATGTAAACTTATGTTTTTGAAATTAATGTAATGTTTGGTGTCTGCAATCTTTCATATTTAATTTCAGCTGTTGATATGAAACTGCTTCTATTTCTTATAAATATATATAGAGAGACATTTTTAACTGATAGGAAATTAATAATTTATTTTTTTATACAAAATTCAGTTTTGTTATAATGATATAAAAACTATATTTTTTATTTATATATATTTTTTCAAATTTGTAAAAAATTAATCAATATATTAATTAAAAGCTAAAATTTGATAAATAATTTATTGTCCACGGAAGCCACAAGTAATTAAGGATTTGGAGAACAAAATGAAAAAAATGAGACATGATTTTGGAAAACACTCTGCACAATTGTGTGTGTGTGTGTGCACCAGAAGTTTAACTTCCGACATATAAAATTAGGAGGTTTATAAAAAGTATTCTAAGAAAATATTTCAGTCTTTTTTGACAGTTTACATATTGTAATCTTTTACAAATTTGCTGCTGAGGATGAAATTGATCAAGTAAAAGAAAATTAACATTTGGTACCTGTTTATAATAATAATCTGGACTTCATCAATAGAAAAAAAAAATCTAGCTCTTCATGTAAAGAGTTAAGGAAGCAAATACCAATATTCTGTTACAGTGATGATAAACCGTATTTTTTGCTTATAGTTTTTTCAAGATGATCAGATAAGTACCATAAAATATACATTAGCCTATATCTTTTCAGCCATGTAATGTTTAGAAGGAATGAATAACTTCCCAAGATTTATAGTAAATTTTAGCCTGTAACCTGATATATCATGAGGTGTGCTATCGAGATATTGAGTTGTTAGGCACAATAGTGTCTACCTACTAACCATGAAGAAAGTATATAGACATGTTAGAGAAAACCTGGTAAGTTTCCAAAGTATAATTTATATGAGGTTTTGAAAAAAACTGGGCAAGAAAAATGAACCTTATTGTGTATATATATATATATATATATATATACACAATAAGGTTCATTTTTCTATATATATATATATATATATATATATATATATATATATATTATCTAGTAATTATAAATGTACATACTGTCCTCGTAAAAAAATACCAATAAAAAGTTTAATTATCGCAATTTGAAAAAGTTTACATTTGTGATATAGTCAGTTTGCAAATATATAGCCTAAACTACTATTTATTTTGTAGATAGAACTTATTTTTTTTGAGCAATTGGAGAGTGGACTCTCATCTCTTGAGAGTGTAAATTAAGATTTTATATGTGAAAAGAAAATGTAATGGATTTTTTTATTTCTATACACTCTTAATTTTTCATCGTACTTTTGTAAGTTAACATAAGATAGATAAATACGTTATTGGATATTGTCGAGCTATAAATTAGTCAATAGTAATTTCAAAGATATCAATGTATAATAACTAATATCCGAATATATATTAGATAAAGATACTTATTCAAACCATTTACGGTATACATATACAATTGTGACATAATGGTTTGTTGTTGATTTGCATATATTGCCTACTTTTATTGTCATCTCATATATGGTTATGTTTTTCATCCATAATTAATTAATAATGATATTTAGTGTATGTGAATATTATTCTTCATTTTTATGTTTTTCAGCATTGATTCATTACTTGAGATGAGCTAATGTGCATGCTAAGCTTATACTATCAAAAACCTGCAAAAAAATAAAAAAGAATAGTAAAAATGCAGAAAGGATTGAATCAAGTATGGAAAATAATTCTTCATTAGAACGTGATACCCAAGTATCATTACTTTTATCAGTATTATATATGCATAAAAAATTAACTTAAGTAGATTATATTTTTTACCAAAAACCTGGAAGTGTAATCAGTTCTTTGAAAAGAACTTTGTGATAAAATAATTGTAAAATATTTTTAAAATGTTTGGCTTGATCATCATTGGCAGCTTCAAAAGTAATTATTATAACTTTTCCATAACCCTGCAAGTTACCATTTACACAATCATTTTTTATTATATTTTGAAAAGTATCATCAAATAATATATTATAGACTTGCTGATTTTTGTCTTTACATCCTACCAGTGGCACTTCCTTTTTGGGTAAAACCAAAAAATAATTTACTTCCACCATAAAACCGTGAAAATATTAAATATAATATATATGTTGACACAAAGATTTTCATGGGTAACAGATATAAATGATATATTTTGCGGGTTCAAGTCAAACGTACACGGATGAAACCGCAAAATATTTCACACACACACACACACACACACACACACATATATATATATATATATATATATATAATGATTGGTTTAAATGCGTCTGACAATTTTGTCAATAAAGGAAGCAATACCATTTTTTTACCATCCTCTTTTTATATATAGAGAGAAATGTTTCACATACTTGGGCCACAAAAATGAATTTTTAAATAAATATTTTAAATTGATTCATATTTTTGAACTGAAAAGTTTGAAAACTCAACGAGACTTCAAACTTCTCAATTAAAAAATATCAATCAATTTAAAATATTTAAAAGTAAATTTCTTGTTAAAAATTCCTTCCTTTTGGTTTAGGTGTTTGAGACATTTCTCTATATATAATAAAAGAGGAAGGTAAAAGGATATCACTTCTTTTAATGGCAGAATTGTCATATGCTTTTACTAAAGGGCATTGCAATTATATAAAACAACAGTAATATTGAAAGTTAATCTGACACAATAAAGTAAATGTTAAACACTATAAATATAATATATATATATATATATATATATATATATATATATATATATATATATATATATATATATATATAATATTCGAATATAAGTATACTGTCTATACTAAATTTAATGTAATTATAAGGGACTTGAACTCAGATTTTCAAGAATTCTACAGCTATGCACTCCATCTTGTACACAGGATGCACATAACCTTATACAGGTGAAAAATAAATGATCTCCAGTATATGTATTTCATGCTAAACTAGCATTCATCAGTTGGGCCAGATTACCATCTTCCACACATATATACAATCAATGCTCAATTTATATTTAGCAGCAACTATTCAAACTTTAATGGACAAGCTTTGATCTTCTTCACCTTTCTACTCTTCATCCATCCACATCATTGAAAATGATGTAGCACTCAAAGCTCTTGTTTACACCAATATTTTTGTCAAACCCATGTTGACTTTAAGTCACTCTGATCTCTAACATATAGAACCTTAATATGTCCATTTAATTACACAGAAGATGGATGGGCAGAATATAGGCTTAATATGTAATATTCAAATATAAGTATAGTGTCTATACTAAATTTAATGTAATTATAAGGGACTTGAACTACCTTAATATAAACTGAGTACTGATTATATATATATATGGGCATTTAGTGATCTGTATCAACTGGTGAGTGCTGGTTCAGCACAAAATACCAATATTGGAGATCATTTATCTTTTTTACATGTATGTGGTCATGTGTACAAATTGTACAACATGGAGTGCATAGATATAGGGAGCTTAAAAGTCTGAGTTCAAATCTCTTATATATATATAATTTCACCAGGAGATAAGTCAGACATATTTTTTGGGAATATGATTTATTACTCATTAATTCAATTATTAGTATAAATTTTAATTTAATTATTTGATAATTATTCTTGTTGTAATTAATTTTAATTTTATCTATTTATTATATTAAATAATTTTTACAATCAAATATTTTTAAATATTAAGATATCGATATAAACTGACATGTAAATTAAAATTTATTCAATTAATAAGAATCAAAACTCACCATTAATTTATAAAATATTATGCAAAATTAATTAAAAAATATTAGCCACATTATTAATTACTATCATTATCAACATTAGCAGCCATTATAATTCTACAATTAAATATATGGAGAAACATAACAAGCAAAAGTTGAATGTTTTATAAAGAGTAACAAACAAACCTGTCAACAAATTAATCACATTTACATATTCCCATATTTCACATGCAGGTCCTTTAATCTGCTTTTATATATATATATATATATATATATATATATATATATATATATATATATATATATATATATATATATATGTCTGTGTGCGTGTTTCTTAAGTTCTTTTTACATTTTCCTAATTGTGGTTTTCATTATATATTATATTTTCAGTCATATTTCCTTGGTGAAAGCAATAATGTTGTGTGTGGTTTTAAACAGTAGTGAAGTGATACACTAAGGAGTTAAAAGTTTTTGAGTCAATAGTCAATCCATCACTTCTATGAATTAAATATTATGTAATCTAATATGTATCTAAACACTTTTTAATTATTATTTTAAAGCAATTAATATTGTATACTATCCCTCGCGCAATCTTGCCCACATTAACATGATCTGTTTATTTTTTTCGAATCCATCACACATTCTTCAAACATATGAATAAAGACACATGAAATAACAAATGACCCCCCCCCCATGAAGTTTTCTCGTAAAACAATGCTTATATTTATCATAAATATATTTTAGAGAGTCTGATATTATTTATTTACTAACATGTTTAATCAAATGAAGATGTGTTTTTATAATATCACATGTAGATGTTTGATCTTATATTGTTTTTTTTTCATGCATCAAAGCATCAGCCAAGAAGCAAACCCACAAAACCGGGACAACTGCTTGTAAGGCAACTGTGCTGACTACTTGACCACCGATGCTTGACTGATCTTATATTTTTGATAACATATTTTTATAATCTTTCTAGTAAACTTGTATGATTTTTTTGTAAACTTTTTAGGATTCACTATGCAATGTGTATACACATATATGAAGGATAAAAATAGGTGCAGAGACAAAACATTTTATGATAAGAATAAATATTTTATAAAAAATATTTCTTTAAACTTATTTGCATTTTATGAAAATTTTAAAATCCAAGTATTAGTTTTCTAAAGCTCATGCAAAATATATTACATGTTGCAGTGAAATCTATTTGTAAATAGAGATATATTTTTTTTAAAAAAATATTGAAAAATATCTGTACATTTTATTATTTACCAAACATGATTTTGCATAATTTATCCATTATATCTTGCACTAACATATCAAATTATTAAAAATTGTTTTACCAGAGAGTAATTCCAACATTTATAGAAAAAAATTCCACCAATGTATAATAAAATTTATGGATATACAGAAGTTCTCTGATTTTAAAATTTTATTTACTTTTTGTATAAAAATAATCATGATTTTCAAATTTTAGAAAGTAGTTTTGTTTAAAAATTTTCTAAGATTGTCTTATTCTTTGATAAAGGGTAGACAAAGTCATTCTAAATTTATTACTACAAATAGAGACAAAAATCAATACAGATTTATTACAAATTTGTTTATTTTAAAATATCGACTGTCTTTAAGATATACTTAAATGCTCATTAAATTAATATATATATCCAAGCAACACATTAATGTAACTGATTTTATTTCCTTTTAAAAAGCTGTTTTACAATATTTTTTTAAAGTTCAATTAGTAAATGAAATTAGTTAAATTTAAATAATTCTCAAGTGATTAATTTTCCAAATAATATATATATATATATATTAATATCAAACACTGTACAGTTTTACATAGGCATAACTTCAAAGTCAATTTATTTGATATATGCAATATATAGTAACCAAATCAATTGTAGCAATTAATATTAAAATAAAATTATTGAACATATTTTCATTTTTTCTCAATTTTGAAAATCAATCCAAAAATTATATAATATTATTTTGTTTTAGTTAATTATTTTTTATATTACTTTATACATAGTTTAAGGAAAAATTAATAATGCATTTTCACCTGCAATGAACACACAGTTTTTAAATATATAGATCTACAAGCAAGTGGTATTTACTACCACTCTGGAGAGTGTGTGTTTATATAAAGATAACTTCAAATTTGATTTTGTTTATTATAAGCATACAATATGGACTAAAATATTTATGTAAAAAAATAAAACATATATAGCCATTAAACTGCAAAAATGGAGAAATTTTTTTTTTGTTTAGTTGATTCATTTCTTAAGATTAGTTATTATAATAAAATAAAATTGCTTTTTATTATTGTATTTATTAGTTACCATAAGTTTTATATTTATCTTAAAAAATAGAATAAAGTGGGCATGTAAAAAGCTGAAAAAGATTTATAGCCATTTAGACCACAATCAGTATGAGATACTGCTAAATGAGAAAATGGGTGCATAAAATTTATAATACACAGCCTAAATTCAAATTATTTTTTTAAAAAAGTAGACAAAACTATGAAGGATAAACATCTGTTTGATATAAAATTTAAAATCTAATATAAAATTAGAACATTTAAAAATTGATGGCAGTATTACATAACACTTGTAACAGTTGAAAATAAAATATCAATATCTATGATATACCACATTATAAAAATTTAGCAGTTAAATTGCTATACATGTTTCTGGGTTTTACTTTAGCTGAATACAACAATAAAAATGTCATTATGCTAAATAATCTTGTGGAATCTTTGAAGTAAATATAAATATGAAATCTGGATATTGGAATTGTAGCTCTAAAAAGAATTTTGTTCCAGGAAATTTATGGCAAAAAGATCTAGTTATTGATATTTTTTCTGTATTAGTCACTAGAATAATAATAATAATAATAATAATAATAATAATAATAATAATAATAATAATAATAATAATAATAATAATAATAATAATAATAATAATAATAATAATAATAATAATAATAATAATAATAATAATAATAATAATAATAATAATAATAATAATAATAATAATAATAATAATAATAATAATAATAATAATAATAATAATAATAATAATAATAATAATTTTATAAAAACATTTTTATTTAATTTGAGGAATAATATATTATATTTAACTTGAAATAAGAGTATGAAGATTATTTAATTCAATCACTAAAATTTGTTATTGAATAAATTTATTAATTGACATCCCATCTTTTATTTTAATTTAAATATAACAATCCAGATTGTGGGGAAAGGAAAATGTGATTTTTTTTGCTTTTAGTGTTTTCTCCTCAAATTAAATAGAAGTGTTTTTTTATAAAATATTTTTTAAATATATATTATTTTTTAATCTTTGAATATTATGCAATGGAGTTTAGTATCTATTTCATATTCAAATGTAAAAACTGATAAGATAAACAGAGCTACCATTGCTCCAGTATTTGAAATAAAATTTTGATATGCTAAAAAGGGAGCATTTACAAAAAATTATGCTTTAGTTAAAAATTAAGATTTTATCCTTCATTTCTTTTTATTTTAACTAACTTTAAACACTTTTTACTGATATATTTTAAAAATATCCTGCCATCTAATGCACTTCACTAAAAACATACTGAAATAATATTAATGTGGTTTGAAATTTAACCCACCAAAACTGTTACACCAAACAACACACTAGATAATTCTAAAATATTGCATTGCTAAATTGCTTTGTTATTAGAACCTAGCATGTGTACCAAATTTGAAAAAAATCCATTCAATAGAAATATAGTAACTATTGGTTATAACATTTGATCCAGTTAAACAAACAAACATAGTACAAAATATATAAATTACTTTTTTCCACTATAAAAAAATCTCATTGCCTTCTCTTATTATGACAAATGAAAAACTAATATTAACCATAAATATGTTAACATTAAATGTTTCCATGGCCATATCCAACAATACATGCTATATAATCATTTTATGTCAGTGTAGATAATATAAATGAGTCCCAAAAAAGAATAATATGTTAAAGTCTACATTAAGTCAATCATTAATGTAGATAATCTGTTTAGTATTACAGATAGTCAAAATATAAAATTATATATACCTAAGTTTGTCTATAATGAATAGATTTATATATTTTGTTATGACATAGATTTCATAGAAGTTCAAATACATTACAAACTTTTTAGAAAGATTTTGATATGACATACATAATATGCCACATTTAATAATAACATTCAATCTATAACTGCCAACAATAATACAACAAACAGTTTACTTACAGTATATTCTCTAAAATTGTATATCTTTACAACACTGTCTTAGATAAACATGAAAGTAAATTAAATAAATGAACAAAATATTAGTAGCTAAGCAATGACCAGGGTATCATTCATAACATCAATATTATATTTGTCTGTATTCAAAGTAAACTTTTTATGCAATCGAACAGATTTCAAAATTAGATTTAAATATTTTTCTCTCAAAATTCATCTTAAGCACAATAAAAAAAATTCCTTTCTTAGTAACACAGCCATTAAAATAAATTATGTAGCTGTAGAAAATATTTTATTTCTTTTATTTAAAAAATATTTGTATTTTGGATGTATGAATTTTAGAACTATCCGCAAAATACTGTTATCGGTTTGTTAGTTCAAATAGCCAAAATTCATCGAACATATAAATCTATCTGCATTCAGCAAATGATTTGTGAAACAAACAGCAAATAGTATATTCCGACTTACAAAGAACTAAACATTTAAATTATTGGAAGATTAAATTTTGTGTCTGCTACTATTAAATTTAATTTTAATAAGACAGTCATAGCAATATAATTTCAACAATTGATGTGATGATGATGTGATGTGATGTATTATGGCTTCTCTTTAAACGAAGTCAAGAATATCTCAGTAATTATGCCCAGATAAACCTATTAGCCACTTTATTTTACATTCCCCACTCTAAATTTATCCAATATTTTCAGTTAGCGCCCTCTTTTAATAAATCTTAATAATTTTCCAATAATGATTAATATTTTTTTATATTTACTCCATATTATGTTTCAGTCAATTGGGCTTTTGCAAAACATAAAAAAAAAATTAAAAAATTTATAATTAAAAAATTCTATATATTTATTAAATTTGTAGTTAATACTTAGCATAAAAATAAACCTAGTTTAACTGCTAAATTAATATTTTTCAAACTTTAATTAATTAATTATCTAATGCTTAATTAATAATGAAATACATTTACCATCCTCGCAACACAAATAAAAGCTAACGATGACAATTTAAGCTGCATTATTCTGTCAAGGGATTAAAAAAAAAAACTGTCTTAATTTTTGCAGCAATAAAACTAAATTCCCAGTTGATAATTTTAGTCTTTTAAACATAGGCTACATAAAACATTTCAACTTGATTAATTAATATAAAACAATATCTTATATAATTTAAATAATATCATTATGTTATATAAAATCAGCATGAGTCAGTAATATAAATATCATATACAATTACCCTAGATGAACCCAATAGTAAAGAAATTATTAAGTTATAGAATATATATTGATAGCAAATTTTTTTTTAAAATAAAAAACCTTTATTAAAACAATAAATATTTACAATTTATACAAGTAATTAAACAAATGATAAATATGTTACAGTTTTGTATACTAAAACCCAAAAAATTTGATATATTCCATTATTAAGACAAAAAGTCTGCATGCAATTAACTAGTTATCTTAAACTCAAGGAGATTGACTTGTATCACTGTACTAGAAGGATATTCTAAGACATGCAACTCAAATGAGCAAAGCATGTAACAAAATGATTGATTAGCCCAATGAATAAGCCACACATAAGAATGAAACCTTTATTCAAGACAAATGTTCATCTGATAATCTCACATAGAGTTATTCCAGGACCACCCAGATTCGATTTATCATCTTCCTTGGCAAGTTTCTCATACATTGACTGAAATAAGTTTCCCAATCACTGTAGAGTTTTTTCAGCCATTTGTAGAACTTGGAAATGAGACAAAACAGATAATAAAAATTCAGACCATCTAAAGAATTGGAAGCAAGAAAAGTTTATCAAGTTATATGGGAGTTAAGGAAAAAAGATCATGTATGTATCAATGATAATAGAAGGATGTAATACCTTAAAGTTTATGAAGGCATGAAAAAAGACAACATGGTAATCCAAAAGTTGATTCATCAGAGAATAGATGGATTCATGATGTATCTTTAGAAAAACCTATGCAACATCTAAAGAAAAGATTTAAGAAAATTATAAATCATGATAGAGGAAATAATCAAAATTCTTACCAAAATATCTCACAAACATATCTGAGAGATTTCCAGACAAATCTTAAATACATCAAAGTTAATGTAATTTTAACTATTTGTGACATTAATGAAAAATTTTAGAGTGTTTATTTCAACAAGCCTGAGCAAAAATATCTTAAGGAAAATGTGGAGAATAGTGAAAAAATGTTACATGATTTTTTTTTGTCACTTAGAATGAAATATAAAATAGAAACAATTTGCAGTTTTTAATAAGTTGTCAAAATCATGCAGACAAATAGTATATAAATTTGGTTAAAAATGAAGAGATCTAAAGTATAGCTTATTTGGTTATAAATTTAATTTAAATTAAACTTTATGATAATAATTGAAGGCTCAATATTACCTATTTACACATCTACATTTAGAGATGCATTAAATTATTTGTGGGTGCATGTTTGAACATCTATGAATGTTTAAATTTCCAATTTAATTAATAGAAAAATTTTAATTCGGTTCTAAATTAAAACAAACATTTTTTCAAAATTATTTATTTTATTGATTGAATAAGGATTGTTTTGCAATCTTAAGGCATAATCAAATTTGTTTCAGTTAATTTTTTTTAAAAAGGTAATTACTTAATTAACTTTAAAACTGGTTTGTATGTGAAGGTGATAAATAACCTAGAATTATTTTTGATTTTTATATAAGATAAAAAAATAATACAATAAAGAAAAAGTGGTATCTCATAGAATTATCTAAAATTTAAATGGATCTTGTGTTATTCATTTATCCTACTTCCAGTTCCAGGAGGTAGTCTGATATCGGTTCATATATATTAGGTTATCTCATTGTTAACTAAAACACATAGTAAATAAAAAGAATATATGAGAAAATAAGTTAAAGATTCCTAGGATTTCTTTTTCTCAGATTAACTACCTCAGCCTTAAAGCCGCATCCTATGTATTACCTTCCATAATTATCTAGTATTATATATCCTCAGTTCATTTAAAAGAGTTAGTTAATATAAGAGAATTTTCAAGGTTGCACTTTTTACAACAAATTTATTTGCTAAAAATATCAAATTGTAGAAAAAATTTTAAGTACTTGTCTTCAGAGATGGTCAAAATACTAAGGAGGAGTCACAAAGAGAAGTGAATTAGAAACAATTTTAATGCAATGGTAATGCATAATTAAGCATTGCTGAGAGAAATTTCATTATGATAAATTAAAAAAAGATTGTGAAATGTGTTTCTATGAGATTACTATGTAAAAATAATGCATTATTTTATAAGTTACTTTTATGAAATTTCAAGTAATTTTTTTTAAGAAGAATAAGTATTCTTTTATATATAAAAGAAATAGGCAGAGTTGAAATAAAATGAGTGTACTGAATAAAAATAAGGTGATAGATTTCAAAATTTAAAAAAAAACATACTTTTATATGCACATTAAAATCAGTTATAATTAAATAGATTTCTTAATAACTAAAATAAATTTCATTTAACAGTAGAATGTGAATATCTATATGTGAATGTACCTTTATAATGCAGAGTTTGATTCCCTAGATACATGCTTTTGTAAGTGAATTATATTAATTAGATATAAGGCTAAATCATTATGAATTATTAGTTTTGAAAAGTTAGATTGATATTTGAAATATCTAATCTGTTTATGATGTCATTTTACTTAAAGAGAAAGAAAATATTAAATAATAAAAAAATATTTTGATAGTATTAATAATAGTTGATACTTCATCACTGTGATAGTAATCAATTTAAACTTCATCACTGGTATTGCATACAGTTTGGGTTGTTTATAGGTGAATACTAACAGAATGATTTAAAGAGTTATATGTAGAGATGGTACTGCATTTATAATATGGAACGATATTGATTATAATGTAGTCATCAATCATTTCTTATCATTGAATATATATATATATATATATATATATATATATATATATATATATATATATATATATATATATATATATATATATATATATATATATATATATATATATATATATATATACTGTTAGCCATGTCCAATGATAATAAGTTAAAAGAAGAAACGACTGGTAATTTAGCTCTAATTTCTTTTCATGGTCAGCTAATGTAGTCCTATAACATGAGTTCAATTTGTTTCTAAAGGAGAAACACATTGTTCTGTGACATGAACCCTACTGTGTGTTTGACTTAATGAGGTTAGAAATAGTGTATTTAGTGACACATTGATTTACATTTTGACATATGTAGTTAATATCATACATACCATTGAAGATGTTAATAATTCTTATTTTAACTTGGATTGTATGTATTTGGTTATACTTGATGAATGTTGTTTGATGACATGAGCATATTTACTTCTTAGTAATTTTATTAATTGATTTGATCCCTAGGCACTTCAACTGTGATATCTTAAACATTGTGTTAAGCAGTATGAGCAATGTTTCTGTAATTTATTTAGATTTACCATTATTCATTACATTAAAATGATGAAATGATTAATTATGAGAATTAAAAAAATTATATTAATAACATGAACTTTTATACAAATCAGAAAAAAATTCATTTTCCAGATAATGTTATTCCAAATCCATCAAAATATCATCCATGAGTTAAAACAGTATGTGCAATGTTCTCATAACATTATTAAAATCAAAAAGATAAAAAGTGTTACAGTAAATACCATTGATATTCAAGTCTAAAAAGTAAATTATTCAAGGAAAAAAAATATTTAGCTCAATATATGAAAAATGAAATTCATTAAATAGTCCCTTTGTGAAACTGATATAAAAGAAGATATTTACTTTGAAAAGTAGGTGTATTTTTGTTATTAAGTTGAAATGAAAGACATTGGATCATCACCAGATGATGAATAAATCAATTGTTATATTTGTTAAACTAATATTTCCTTATGTGGATTTTAGTACTTTATTCAATGTGTAAATTGAAGAGGTTTGTGATACTCTGACCTGAGAGAGATATAAATGATGGTTATATAAGAAATTGGAGATGTATCAGGAGAAAATCCTGTAAAGTAAAAGTTAAATTAATCTTTATTATAAAATATGGCGACTATCCCACTCAGCATAACAGAGGAACTTGAGACATAAAAAACTTTTATTAGAGGCTTAAAGTTTAAACCCATTGTAAACCTTTTTCTAGGTTTTGGAAACAGATGGGGGGGGGGGGAATCCAAATCTCATATGCTTCAAATGACAATACTAATCTGTCATATAGATCTATGGTTTTATTCAAAGTTTGTTGTTAAAAAAATACTATCCCTTATTTCTAAATTTATATAAAAAAGATAACTGAACTAATGTCAATTAGTTATATTTACCAGCTATCTTACACGTATCTATAATTACATAAAACTAATTTATATTTTGTTTCGACTTCTTCAAGTCATATTTATAAGCACTGTTTTTCTTATCAGGCTTAAGTGCCAATTCTTAACTAAATAAACAATTATGCATTGGGGGAATATATATATATATATATATATATATATATATATATATATATATATATATATATATATATATATATATATATATATATATATATATATATTCACTAACTCCCAGTATGGCAATCCTCTATACTATAAACAATTGAAAATAAGGATGCAAAATAATATTAATCTTTGGTAATATTCACTTATAATATTTATTGACAAATAATGGAAAGGGTTGACAAACAAACTATGCACTTTATTAATACTATCAATTGATTTCAAAACATTTTTTATTTCTAAATTGTCATTTCAATAAACAAACAATTATTGACAAATAGGATGAAATTTAATTTTCTCCAAATAAATATTTTATATATCTCCCTTCTAAAAAAACCTGAATAAATACTACTACTACTACTACTACTACTACTACTACTACTACTACTACTACTACTACTACTACTACTACTACTACTACTACTGCTACTGCTACTGCTACTGCTACTGCTGCTGCTGCTGCTGCTGCTGCTGCTGCTACTGCTACTACTACTACTACTACTACTACTACTACTACTACTACTACTACTACTACTACTAATAATAATAATAATAATAATAATAATAATAATAATAAAATAAATTCTCTTTAACCACTATCCGGCTCTACATTAAATATAAACCTCTATCATCATCATCAACAACAACAATTATCAATCCACTGCAGGATGAAGGTCTCTCCAAGTGCAACCCATCTTCTTTGATCTTTAGCTTTTCTTCTCCACATCACCCCTGTACAGTATCTTATTTCATCCATACATCTCACATGCAGTCTCTTTCAGAGTCCTTTAAATATCTTGGAATTCAGTTTAAAATTTCAACTGTCCATCTATTATCATCAGTTCTATCAATATGTCCAGCCCACATCCACTTCAGTCTTTTAATGTTTTCAATGAGGTTAACACCTGTTTGTTATCTTAACCATATATTGTGTTTTCGATCTCTTCTTGTTACTCCAACATGCATCTTTCCATTTTTCTTTGAGTGGTATGAAGTCTCTGTATTGCACTTTTATTAATTGTCCAAGTCTCAGTAAAAACTGGTGAAACACATTTATTAAAAGCCTTCCCTTTCAAACACATAGGCATATTTACTTTTAGTATCAAGTTATTTTTACTAAAAACACTCCAACCAAGTTTAATTCTATGATTAATATCACCCATTATGTTTACATCTGTATTAATAATCTGAATAAGATATTTGTAACTGTTAACTTCTTCTAACTCATCATAATCAATATTTATTTTCATATTTTGAGAAAATCCATTAAACATACTTTAATCTTTTTAACATTTATCTTTAGTCCTACTTTCATCTGATAATTTCTGCAAGATTTCCTACAGCTCTAAAGCATTATTTGCAAAAACAATTACATCATCTGCAAAATCTAAATGACTTAAATAATATCCATTTACTTTCACTCCTTTAGCTTCCCATTTTAATCCACAAAATACTTCTTGCACCATTGCTGTAAAAAGTTTTGGAGATATGGAGTCACCCTGTCTTATACCCTTCTCAATGTTAACTTTGCTGTTGCATTTTTATAAATATTCTTTCAAATATGACAATATCCTGGATCTATATCTTTATGATTGAATGCTCTAATCACTGAAAAACTGTTTATAGAATCAAATGCCTTTTTATAATCTACAAATCAAAGCATAATAGCAACTCATATTCATTTGTCCATTCAATAACTTCTCTCATTACCTGGATATGACCTACATGTACTAAAACCACTTTTAAATCCAGTTTGTTCTTTTGGTTGGTGGAAATCCAATGTTCTCTGTAGACGAGTTGTAATTATCTTGGTAAAAATTTTGTATAAAACTGATAAAAGACTGATAGGTCTGTAATTTCTAATATCTTCTTTATCACCTTTTTTAAATATTAATACTACATTCTTCCATTCAGCTGGTACATTTTAATCATTTAGACATTTGGTATATAACTTTGGTATTTTTTTTCTATTTCTTCACCTGCTTCTATTAATATATCAATTATAATTCCATCATTACCTGGAGCCTTTTCTTTCTTTATACATTTAATTGCATGTCTCACTTATTCATTTAAAATTCTGGGCAATTTGGAAAATGTAATAGATATAAGAGGTACTTGTTCCTTATTATTATATAATTCTTGATAAAAGTCTTCTACCCATTTCATGATGTCATCTCTCTTTTTAGTAATAATTCAATTTTTTTTAATAGCAGATATAAATTTCTTACCAATACCAAAATGTTATTTTACACTCTTTAGACTTTTATTATTTTCTACAACTTTTCTTGCTAGTTCACAGTTATACTTTCTTATATCATTTTCAACTATTTTCCACACCATTTTACAGAATTTGAGGTATTTAATCCTTTTAAATGCATCATTTTTGTATGTCTTCATATTCCTTCTTTTCTTCATAAATTCTCTAGTCTCAGTAGAAATTTTATTGGTCAATTGCTGCTTTTTTCTACCAGTTTAAAAACTGCAGTTTTTAAAAGTGTATTACTTATTTTCATATTAATTTCATTCAAATCTGAATCATGTTCAAAATATACTTATACTTGAAACAGATTTGTAAGTTGTAATTTAAATTCATTAGAATGTTTCTGAAGATTAGGAATATCAACAGTAAATATTGTTTTTCTTAGTAATTTTTGTCTCTCTAGTTTTGCATTACCATGTATCTTACATCTTACTAATTGATGATTACTTCCTGTGTTAGATTTATTAAGAACATTACAATTTTGAAATAGGCATTTTATGTTAGTCAAAATATAATTTAATTCTACTGTACCTTAATTTGGATGCTTCCACGTCCATTTTTTTTAACATTTTTCTCAAAAAAAGAATTCATAATATAAAGTTTTTCTTTTTCTGCAAACTCCACAAGTCTCTGTTCTCTCTCATTTCTATTACCATAACCAAAATTACTTACAGCACTTTCATCTTTCATTTGTTTACCAATTGTAGCATTAAAGTCTCCCATAACAATTTTAAAATGTTGTTTACTCTGATCAAAACCTTTTGTACATCCATATAAAAATCTTCTAATACTTCATCACTATGAGAACTTGATGGGGCATAAATCTGAATTATCTGCTTTGGTATCTGCTATTAAGTTGTATGAATAATTTTGCCAATCTTTCCAATACACCAATCTTCACAATTGTTCTTCCATTTTTTATTTATAATGAATCCTACTTCACTTGTATTTCCAATATTTGTACCTTTATAATAGAGTACATGTCCACTTTTTATATCAATTGCATCTCCACCTTTTCTTTTAATTTCAGAAAATCCAATAATGAACCATTTAACCCTTTAACGACTAATTATATTATTGGTTGTATGAGGTAAAAATCAAATCTTTTAATTGGCCAACTCACAAACTGAAGACAAAGCCTATTGTTAAAACATATTCGCCTATAATATTAAATTCAACTCAGATACGTTTATAAAAAGTATATTACTAATTTTTCAGGTTATGAAAGAGAATGAAAGTTCTTTCAAAAATAAATTGCTATTTATTTATTATAAAATATATTCAATTTTGGCAAACTTAAAGCGAATGTCTAAACAAAAAAGTGCTGACGCAAATGCTTTTTTTCAATTTTACGTTATGGAAAAGTAAAGATTTCTTTTTGCTAAATCTTAAATATTTTTACTAAAATCTTCAATATTTTTTGAAAATAATTTTGTTTTTTTAGTATATTTTATTAAAAAACTATTTTAATTTCTCAAATTATATTTTTTTAATACTTAAATTGCATTCGAAATGAAAATCTCAGTGTTTTCTTTATTTTCTTTGATCAGGCGGTTTCTTTGTTCTTTCCAGCCAATCAGAATGTCTTTTTCGGCTGAGAGCCGGCTGACAGCCAATCACCAACAAACTTCTTTCTTTGTTTAGTTTTAAATGCGTTTTTTTTTTTTTTTTTATTTGTAAAATAATTCGGAAGAGGGCACCATCTTACAGAACTTTTAAAAACCTAATCAATAACTGTCAAACGAATATTCTACCATTAAAACTAGCAGAATTAGAGTGACGTCAGATGTCGATGAGATGCCTTGTAAAAGGTGGTTAAAGAATTAATATAAAACAGTTCTTCTAATTTTTGCAATCTTCCTACACTTGAAAGTGATCTGCAGTTGTAAGTATCTAAATAAAAAGTCATCATCAAATGGCAGCATGGTTCCACAATTAGGGGATTCTTAGCACCATCTGCCTTCAGCAACCAAGCAACTGCCTTAGTTGATGACTTTACGGCCTCCTGGGAATAAGGGTCATGATTTATTTTTGTCTGTCATATTTGTATATATTGGAAAAATAATTATCAATCACACAAACATTCATTCTGCCTTATCAAGCAACTGAGAAAAAAGATCATGGTGTTTCTTGATCATAAACTCAGATGTAAATAGCCAATAAACTCACTACACTGGCTAATGTGTGTTTATGAGCAGCCCATCCATGTTCATATACTATATGAATAATCTCATAGTAATAACAGTTTCAACAACAAGAGCATATGGAGGGGGCATTAGGAATTTGTCCTGCTTGGTTTCTTTAAGGTCTCCAAGAGAAATCAGAGGGTCTCCTTTCAGTTCATATCAAACTCCTTTCTGCAGCCATAAACCTCTATATATCCGGTTAATTCAGAAACCTGTTCTCTATTTTCATTTACTCTTCATGCATATATAACTTTGTCTGTGGAACAAAGTATGTTTGCACTGATAAATATGAGCTTTTTACATTCTTTCATTCGTACAATAATAAAGAAACAACAAAAACAGTAAACAAAATTTCACAATCAGTTATGAAATTAATACTACAAAAATCAACCCAAATTGAAATAAAGCAAAATAAAAGATAAATTTACAACTTATCTCTCAGTATTATAATAACAAATGTTGATAAGCTTAACAACATATTTAAAATTTATGTGGCTTTCTTGTTTACCCAAAGAACGTTCATATCTTTTTAAATCAAAGTCAGTCTTGTTCTTAGGTGGATTAAAGGCTAACCTTCAATAATAAGCAATCCATGCATTTACAGTTCACACAAACCTTTAATTACTTTTTTGTTAGATGTTTATATTGGACTCTATTTTGGCAAATTGATCATTAGACAGTATACTGATGGCAATAGAAATAACACAATCACATTGCTAATACATATGATGAACCGTATCCTCCAAATGATGTATATATATTTCACCAGCCAAAAACATTTATTTATAATAGTTTTTTTTTTCTTTGTTCACTTCTATCAAAATACCCTGATTAATTATTCCACTCCACATAATTAATATTTCACTTTAGCAATCAGTTAAAAGCTCGATTTTTCTCAACAGAAGTTTTTTATTTTCCCTCTGAATAACGTAAATACAACAAAACTGGAAGCACTTGTACAAAAACAAATCATGGGTAAATTAAGCAAAGAAAAGAAAAGGTTTGGTAAAGAAATTAACAGTGTTTTCATATAATAAATATGATGTAGCTAGAATGGTATGGAAGGGAGTTGCAATAGCAGAGTTAACATATAGTAATGATGTGTTATGTATTAGTAAAGGGGTATTAGATTATTTAGAGAAAGTACAAAGGGAAGTAGGAAGACATGCATTAGATGCAGAGGTGTGGACAGCAAAAGAAGCAATTCAAGGAGAAATGAGGTGGTCAAGTTTTTATATGAGAGATGCAAAAAGTAAAATGAAAATGCTTGGTAGGTTACAGTTTATGGATAATAAAAGAATAGCCAAAATAGTATTTAATTGGTTTATGAATAAAGAGCAGGCAACAAAATGGGTGAGAAAGATAATGTGGTATGCAAAAGATTTGGTTAAAGAATTTATATCAGTATACAAGAAATGAGTTTAAATATATATAGAAGTAAATGGAACATTGGGTGTGAGTTAATTTATGATAATAGTAAGGAAAGTAGTTTATTGTTTAAGGCTCGAATGGGATCATTAGCAACAAAAGAATATACATGTAAATGGAAAGACCCAAATGAATTTTAAAACAAAAATTCTCAAGTCAATGAAAAATTGTTAATATTATATACAATTTATTTAGAGTATAAAAATAATCTATTAAATTTGTAATCACATGATATATATATATTGAATGCTCTATTTTTTATCATTAACATTGTTTTGTAATAACAAATTATAATTTATTGTAAAAACACACATGTACAAAAACACATTAAGGTCACATTTAATACTATTAATGGTTTCTTCATGTATAAAATAATATTAACTCTTTAATAGTTCAAAATTGCTATTGGCAGATTTGATTAAAGTTCCAAACTTTCGGTTGGTCAATTACAGAATCAGCAGTAAACATATATCTATCTTTTAAAACTATATTTGTTTTAGTTTAGTTTCTAAAATGCAAATTATAATTCATTAGATTATTAAAGTGAATGAAAGTTTTTTTAAAAAAATAAATTTCTATTTGTAATTGATGAAAATAAATTATAGTGGTAAACACAAATCATATGTTTGTTATCCAATTATAAATTGAAGCTGTATATTGTTGATCTTTTTTTGTCGATTTGCTTTTATGTAAAAGCAAACTTTTATTACTAAAATCTGAATTATTTTTCTAAAATAATTTATATTTCACACATATTTTGTGGAAAAAAACCATTAATGTGTCAAACAAAGGTTCTAAAAATATGTGTTCACATGAAAGTCAAAATAAAAAATTGAATTGGCAAAATTTATTGACAGGTGAACTCTGGTGAAGAACAGAAGAAACAACCAATTGCCACCTTAAAAAGCAGTGCTTACACTATTGTTATTCCATTAAATTTAAATATTATTGATTAGTTGTAAATAAATTCTAAAGGTGGCAGCATCATTCAGTATTATTTTCTTGATAAAATCAGCAAAATAGCATTAAAAATAATGGTTTGAGAGTGTGATAAAGACACATACAAAAATGACCATACAGTGCAGTTCACAGGTTAATACTTATTTTGATATATATATATATATATATATCAAAATATCTATTTGTATAATATATATATATATATATATATATATATATATCAAAATTATACCAAATTCACAATTCAACCAGACTATCCAAAGAAAATTAATTCTAAAACACAAGCAATAGTTTTACTGCTACAAAAAACATCTCAAATGTAAAGAACTACAAGATAATAACATATTTATACTAATGATTACCCACAATTTCTCTTACATCCCATATGTCATTAATATTAAAAAAAAACATTTAAATAAGTTTCTTGCTCAGAATCATAAATTTTTAATAATAAAGATTCTTGAATTCTTCTTATTGTTTCATTTCTCTCACAGATGGCAACTTTAACCCCATCAAAATTAATACTGTGGCCTATATCTTTTTTATGCATTTATAAAGCAGAAATAAGATATTTATTTCTAGCCTACTTTATGTACCTTTGTTCTTTCATTTAAGCTCTAACTACTCTGACCTAAAAATACCTTCTAACAAAAACAAGAATAATATACACTACTCCAGGAATAGTCTTTGTATCAAAAATTTCCTTTGTATTATTTAATAAATTATTCAAAGTAATATGTCTATTCAGGCAATTTTTTTATTTCCAAATAAATTACTATTTTTACATACAGTTCTATAAGAAGACAATGTAAATGGCAAAGAAAAAAAATATTTTTATTTTATTTTTTACATCATTACACATATTATTACTATTAAACAAAATACTTTTCACAAATTTATCAGAGTAATGAACTTTCAAATAATCTTTATAAAATTGATCTTTCTGAAACAAAGCTACAACATTAAAATTATTTAATTTTATATTTCTATAACAATAATTTTTTTAAAGCAACTACTTTATGAGATACAGATTGATAGCTATCAGGTTTAATTATAGACTTTAATTCTGTATTCTTAACTTAATAACTACATATCAAATGATTAATTTTTACATTTATATTCACCAATAAGTCAAAATTTTAATTTAACAAAATTTAACCCCCCCCCCATCCTTCTACAACATATTTTAGAGAAGGATCAAAACAATTAAACTCATTTACCAAGTTTTTTTAATTTATTATTCTCAACTACAAACAATCATTCATACAGCTAACAAATAATTTTAAATATAAACAGTCCTTACTACTAATAATTTTTTTTCCAAATAATTAATATAAACTGAACAAATTAAAGAAGAAATAATATAACCAATTATCCACCCTTCCTTAGTCTTATAAAAATTACCATTATAATTAAAATACATAGAATCAATATTGATGTTTTTATGTCTGTGTTGGCTAAATATGGGTCTTTGTTAAACAATAAGATTAAATTTATTAAAGACATGCTTTTATTATTCTATGTTTTATACTTATAATGATAATTGTTATAAGATAAAGGAAAGGTAGATAATAGGTTATATTTTTTTTCTCCTTTAATTTAATCAGTTTATAATGACCACTTGAAAGATTGTATTTTTATTGTAATATTATATTCATTTATTTTAGGCAATGCATCAATATTTTTGCTATATTAAAAGAATCTGAGATTGCTATATATTTAGACACATTTTACAGATATACATGTAAATTGAAAGTAGTGATTTTTTTATTTCATATTAGCACACATATTTAGATTAAAATTTAAGCATAATGAATTCGATAGTAATAGCATAAATGATGTGTGTGCATTGTTATTTTACTTTTTTTAAAAGATTAACTTTATTTTTTTTTTACTAAATTATGTTTTAAAAAAATATTTTATAATAAAAAGGAATGAAAAAGAAAGGAAAATGTATTATTTCAAATGTATTAAGTTGTTATTTAGATGTAAGATAGTATAATTTATCATTAAAACATTTTTTTACATATATATATATATATATATATATATATTTCAAATTTTAAAATAATTATTATTTAGAAATCTATTCATAAAAATATATTCTAATTATGTCTTGAAAATAATTTCAAAATGTTTTAGAATACAAAAAAGTGCTAAAAGGGCATTTTAAAATTGCATTCCAAGATTCTCCTACTGTTGTTTATTTTGGTAACTTGGAAGCATTGACGTAAACAAAGATGATAAATTCGCTGAAATTTCTTGGAAATGGTCATTCATGCATTTTTAATTCATTTTGTTTAAGTGGTAGCTGGTAAAACAAAAGGTTGTTGAGGCAAAGTTAATCTTCACATGTTTTGGTCACCATTTTCTAAGCTCTCAAGCCATTTACTTCACCAATAACACCTGGGCAAATTACTATCTAGATCTTATCATTCCTCATTGAAATTTAAACAGTAAAATAGAACAACAAAACTTGTGACTTTTAAATTGTAAAATAATTTTTATTTAGACAATTAATCTTTGAGGCTTTTTCTATTTTATGTAATCTGGAGGACTTATATATTTAAAATTATATAGTTACAACAATTAAACTTTATTTTACATAAATGGTCTCTTGTTACTCATATTTTGGATCAACAGTACTTGTGGA
The DNA here is from genome assembly GCA_028023455.1 of Epiperipatus broadwayi. Lineage (NCBI taxonomy): Eukaryota > Metazoa > Onychophora > Udeonychophora > Euonychophora > Peripatidae > Epiperipatus > Epiperipatus broadwayi. The sequence goes on from JAQFVV010006210.1 coordinate 3,061,321, forward strand.
TATAATTTTAAAATAAATAAAACTATATGGATATTTACATTTATTTGGGTTAGCTTTAAATTTTAATTTTATACAACCATGAATTATTTAAAAAATAGTCATTCCCCCTTCCCTGAAGTATTGAATAAATCCTATAAATTTATGAAATATAAATAATTATGCTACTGAAACAATTCATGCCTATACATTTGTTCTTTAAACTTATATGGAATTCATATGATACATCATTTAATTTGATCTAAATTTTGTTTTTAAAACTTTTCATCTATGAAGGAGACCCAAGAAATCTGGAATTTTGAAAAAAAAAATGTATTTATTTAGTTGTTACAAATTAAGTCTCTTTAAAAATACAGTCCATTTAATGCAATTCACCAGTCTAATTCTACTTTTAACCTTTCCATGTAGCCCATAAATTCTTGTAAATCGATGAATTTAAACCCCTGTGTCATTTTTTCTAAGTCTGCAATAAAACTATTTTGAGGCATTTCTTTATTCAAGGAAGTGAGATGAGGGTAATATGGGTGTTACTATTTTTATTTATCATTTCACATTCAAGACTTTGTGCACTAGCATAGGATATATCATGATGAAGTTCACAATTCCTACTTTCCACAAATCAGGACATTTTTATTTTACTGCATCACACTAATGTTTTACAACTTGTAGGTCTTAAATACTGAATCATTATGAACCAATTCTGAGTGAACTATGTCATTTGCATGAAAAGAAGATCAGTATCATCTTGACATTGGACTTTACTCACCACACCTTTTTGGGACATGGTTAATTTGACATTTTCATTAAACAATATGTAAACTTGTGTTTTTCCAGAGCAGTTTGCTCTTAAGCTGTTCAAGCATTGCATACTATTACCTGCTGTTTTTCCTAACAGAAAACAAAATTTCATGAGATTCCAACTTTTCAACTATTACAAAAATTAAACCACTAAACATCACATGATCACCATTTCTTATGCTTGCTCATAACTGTTATTAAAACAGGCAAAACTCTCCATACAGTAGTGCCACTCAGTGCAAGCCAGAGTAATCAATGGATGTCAGAAGGCTTGTGCATAAAACTCCTATCCAGTGCCTGCCTACTCATCCAATATCCCCAGTATATTTTCTGGCTTGTGGAAAATGACAAATAAGTGAGGCACATTTACATTTACTATGTGCAGCCATGAATTCATTTAATAATGATGGTCTACAAACTAATGCAGAGGTGTCCTCTCAAAAACCATCCAGTAGCAGAATAATATATTACAACATACTCATCTTTCAGAGAATGATTCCAGTTATTTTTGGGTAACCCCTTGTAAGAACTTACTACATTAATGCACACCTAGTTTTCTTTAATTTTAAATCTAACTGATTTACATAATCTAACACTATTTTTAATTTTTTGATACATAACATTGTGACTTCATTCTCATTTGTCATAATATGTATTTATTTTAATTTGGATTGTATTTATAAAATATTCTATAACTTAATTTTATATAAACAAAACAAATAAATAAAATTTACAGATTAGTTTCTTACTATTTTAAAAAATCATTGCAAAGTTTGATAATTTGACTGATAATCTTCATTCTCTAATAATGTTCTTTTAAAAAAAAATATTTGCTACAAATTATAGCACTAGAAAAAGTAAATTTTATTTTAAAAACGAAATAGAAACATGCTGCTCATCACAATTAATATTACAAATTTATAAGCATTTACATGAATTTTTTTGTTTTTAATTTTTAATTGAATATTTAAACAACACCATTCTTTAATGCAAATATACTTTATATTAACACTATGATCCCAAATGAGCTAAGAAATAGAAACAAATTCCTATTACTTATATCAAGTACATAAGTTTAAAATCAGATCCAGCTTTGCATTAACACATGACTAATGTTAAGTCATAATATTTAAGCAATTAGTTTGATTATAAAGTATGTTTCATAGGAAAATGTGATATTTGATAGTAAATTGTATTTGAGAGATACCATAAATTCCAAAGTCAATTTTATATAATTGTGAAAACATTTTCTGGATTATAATTTAAAATAAAATTTAAAAAAAATATTTATTTATTTTTGTATAAATATAAATTTGCAATGTTTTTATTTTTAATTTTTTTTACATTTCTGAACCTACTAGTAGTGAATATATCTCTCTAATTACAGCCACAGTTTTCTTGATTATATATTTTTAATTTAATAATGTCTAACATATACTTTTATTATATAAAGAGTTCTGATTATGATTCACAATATAGTGAAAAATACTCAGCATGAAAAAAAATCAATTTTTAAAACTACATATGTCTACCTTTTCTTTATAAATATCTGAACATTTATATGTCTAAAATTAAAATATAATAAAGGCACATTTACAGTGTTTATAATTTCTTTTTTCATTCCAGCACTTACTACTGTGTTACCCTGAAAATAAGATTCAGTCTTATATCAATTTTTACTCCAAAAATGACTTAAGCATTATTTTCAGGGGATATTTTTTATTTCTCATATACAAAAATATATATTTATTCATATAACAAAATCTACATTTATTTAATTAAAATCGACCTATTTTTATTCAATATTACCAATTTCAACAGCATGTAAATATCTTTTTTTACTATGGTTTAAATATGTCACATTTAAGATTATAATTATATAACAGAATATTCTCATTACATAAAAGAATATTAGGAGTAATTTACATGTTGTTGAAATTAGTAATATTTAATTTAAAATAATATAGGAAACATTGGCTTAATTGGTGAACTAAAATTGCCTGCTAGATTTATTTACAATATAAATGGTTGGACATCAAATGAAAGGAAATTTCATATCAGACTTAATGAATGTGCATTAATAAATGCAGAGAAAAATTCTGCTTGCAAGTTTATTAAAATAATTAGTTATGAATCTGCCTGAAAAACAATTTTGATTAATGTTTATTCAAATACAAATATCTACATTTGTATTTATTTATACATTCATTATTTTAATTCAAAATTTTCTTTTTTTTTTATGCTAGTTGTAATGTGTGTGTATATATATATATAATATTATTCCATGTCGGTATTTTTTCAAAGCAATGTACATAATTATAATTATCGTTTAAGACCTGTAGAGGTCCCTACTATCACATTTTTATATGCATGTGCTTGAGGCTACAGCCTTAATGAATATTATATACATAATTATATAATTGAATATTTATAAATACAGTAATTATATAATTAAAAATTTTATCCACATAGGAGCGCTTTCAATTATCCTAGTAATATTTGTCAACTAACACTTTGAAAGGCTAACCTTCCCACAATTCTGTGATCTTAACATTTTCTGCCTGCCTGTTAATTAAGTCATGTTTGTCTTTGTATATTAGTATAGCTTCCTGTATTTTCCTTTTATTATTATTTTTTTTAATTTGCAATATTTTTACATTATTAAAATTGAAGTCAAAACCATAAATACATGATTTATTATGGTCACAAAAAGCAGATGCTGAAATAATATCTACTTTACAATTTTGTTTCGATTCTGAACACTTTTTAATATCAGCAAGTGCTCTTTAGTTCTTTTTTCCAACATGCGTCTTGATTCACCTATATATTCACTGCCACACCTCACATCCATTTATAAATGACACAATTTTTATTTATAAATTAGGTTTTACCTTTAGAATTATTTATTAATTTATTTAATGTAGGAGGTGCATAAAATGCAATATTATATACACCTTTATAAATATTCCTTATAAAATTTACTTGATTATTTGAAATATATGGTATTGATATCCCTATTTTTTTATTAGCAGGAAAATCAATATTATTATTAAATTTTTTATTCTCATATTTTGTATTAAAATCTCTAATAAAATTGTATATATGGTTATAATTGTAGCCAACATTTAACAATACATTCGAATATATTTCAATATTTTTTTCTCATGTGTCATAGCATCAGCCAGGAAGTGAACCCGCTATCCTGAGACAACTGCTTGTAAAGCAGCTGTCACTGACCTTTTGTCTTTCTCTGATGAATATTTGCAAAAACTATTATTTCTAAATAAGAAGGACTTCAACTTGCCATTTTGTGTGACATTGGCCCTCTTGATTTATATGGAATATAATCTTTTTTTTACTATTGCTTTAATGCTCATACAGTAATCCAGAATACATTGATTTCTAGTTATTTTAAAATCAAGAAACTGAATGCACATTAAATTTTCATCTGTTTTTATCCATTTTAGGCTTTTTAAACCATTTAATTCTTTAAACAATTGTATTTGGTAGGCCACATACAAAAACATCATCAACATATCGATAATATGCAGTAATATTTATATATATATATATATATATGAATGTAATGTGCAAAACATATATATATATATATATATATATATATGTTTTGCACATTACATTCATTAGTTTATAATTCTATACATCTGTTGAGTGTTTCAATTGATGAATGATATCTGGGCATCAGGCTGACAATCTTATCTAGATCTTATATTTGGGGTAGGGCTTACATTATCAAAGTCTAAAAAATCATGCTTGGGCTTATTTTCTGATTAGGTCTTATTTTTTGGAAAAACACAGTAGTAATGATTGCATTTCACAAATATATGTCACCATCACTGCAATGGTTTTTTTAACAGATCTCTGCAGGGTTAAATAAAAATATTAAACAAATTCTAATTCAAGCTTAAATAATAAAGACTCTGAATTAATGTTACCCTCCCATCTCCTTAAAATTTTATTTGGATGGTAGCAAACTTCAAATTATAGAACATTGGATTAATAATATTCTAACTATAATTGTTTTAGCAAAAAAACTGATTTAATGTTATTGTATAAATTTATAAAAATGTGCACATGATAATTTTTGCTGTGATCAAAGATTTCAAACAGATAACTTAAAAATTTCTTTCTTTTACGTGTAATAAAATTCTCAGGTTAAATTTGAGTCTTGTTAAAAATAGAATCATAATAAAACTAATATAATACTAAAATATTTTACAAAATAATGAATTAAGGAGTTTTTATTTTCTGAAAAATATTTAAAATAATTAGAACAGGCAAAGTCTTTCAAGTTACAATGCTTTATCTTGCATATATATTACATCTACAACTCTCAAATCTTATAAAAACTGAGACAATTCTTTCACTGCTAGCAAAGTATTGTATTTGAAGCTTGCTCTAAATTTTATTAATTAAATATATGCTGTATTAAGTTACTTTTTAGTTTTACTAAATATCTAATGAGATTTTACGCTATTTTATTTTATAGCTAGATAAACTATTCATAAGAGTAATTACTTTTTCTATAGTAATGTTTAATTAAACCTAAAAAATTTATATTTCACATAAGATATACTTGTTAGGTTTTAACAAATCTTTAATTAATAAATACCATTGTACTATCTGTTAATAACTATGCAAGTACATTAATGTACATCCATATAAATACACACAAACACATATATATAAATAGATTTATATTTTTAATTATTGACTCAGTAACTGAAGAATTACACGGTATCTCAGAATTTAGAGATGCATCATAGATTTTATATTAATATCTATATGTATATAGTATACTTTAAACAGTTATAATATTAGAGCCTATTTTGGATTTGTTTATATTTCAACTAATGCTTAAATATTAATAATCTTATGTATTAATACTTTTTGATGATTTTCGTTTAGTTTTTTTTTAAATTAATAATTATAATTAGATTGTCCACAAAAGCTTATATAATAATAATTGCAATATGTTTTTTTTTTCTTTTTTTATTTACAAGCTGCATACAACAAATAACTTATTGAATGACCTAGTATTTTTTGCTTTATATTTATTTTTTCTAAGATGGTGCTGGTTGTCTCCTTTATGTTCAGCATTTAAATTTTTATATATCTTTATGTACTCACTCAATCTGATCTCACTGCAAAAAAATTTTGTAATGCAGTGTTCATTTTCTCCCTCTTTTTTAATATAAATATTTGAAATGTTTCATTCCTCCTCATTAAGCTTCAGATAGCTTTGCTTTCTCATCAACTTAAGGAATATTAATATCTCCAATTAATTACAAATTTGGTTTCATTTAATTGTTTATATCAAATAATTGGAACAAAAATATTTCTTGAAATAAAATAATCTGTAATTACTATCCTAACAGAAAATACAACAGCAAACTAAAAAAGAAGAAATTTAACAAAAAATAAACCTATTATTATAAAACACTGGAAATTTTGAAATTATTCAAACAAAAGTCAATCTCCTATAATGCGCTATTTCTTAAATATTATAAATCTACGCTCACTCTCCCGCCAGTAAGAGTTTAAAAAACTATGAATCATTTAAGTTTAGAGAGTACATTCTATATACATCAACTCTTACAGACCATGCTTAAATCATGACTTGAGTCTATTGAGTGCCTGATGTTATAATCAAATATTCAATTGTACAAATCAATTATTTAACCCTCTGCAGGAGAAAGACAGTGTTTCATTTTTAACCATCTATTATTAGACAAACACGACTTATAAATTATTATAAAGCACTGAAAACTTTGAAATTATTCAAACGGAAGTCAATCTCCGATAATAACTCTTACCAGTGGAGGAATGCACTAGATTTATAATATTTAAGAAATAGCACATTATGAGAGATTGACTTCTGTTTGAATAATTAACAAAAATAAATAAATTCATACATTTCTTTAGGATAATACTTTTAAATTCAATTTTTATGATGCTTTTTCACAATAAGACTAATATTTATTTAAATAAAATTATTCAAATATTAAATATTTTAAAATTAAAACCTATACATGTGTCTATATTTAAAAAATAATATCAAATATTCAATTAAAACTTTAAAATACTGTGTGTATATATCCACATATAACAAGCATTTTGGCCTATACATACATTCATATATATATATATATATATATATATATATATGAATGTATATATATTGGAAGATATATATATATATATATATATATATATATATATTAACCAAGTATCCATTGTTTAATGCTGTTGCATATCGAGAAAAGTTCTTCAGCAATAAATTATTGAGTAACAGAAGGCATCATATTTTAGAAATATTAATAACAAGACTTAATTGATATTTTTGTAAAATTATTGTCTAGCAACACCTAATATATATATATTTATAATAATCAAAAATGGAAATTAATAAAGCTTATTATGTTATTCTTTCATATAAATTATAATAAATAATAAAAAATCATATAATATATATATATATATTCTCTTAATTGATAAATACATCAAATTAATAGTCTACTCATTGAGAATGTAATTTAATACAATATATTTAATTTTCGTTCTAATATGATCTTTCTCAAGATATCATTTTTATTATTTATCATGTGACAAAGAATGTTCTTCAGCTTTATACATTCCCTATTGGTCATCATTAACAATAAACTCATGATATATATATATATATTGAAACAGAAAGATGTGCTCTGCAGATCTCTGTTTCACCTTTTCTTACATCCTGCCTACCCTCATACACTATTTCAAACCCAAAACTTATTGTAGAGTGTGCATACTGTGCATATATACCAAAATCCTGCCTAATTTAGACTTCTAATGGGTACCTGTGGATTTTATCATAATCACATTTCTTTAACAGTTTTACTTCTAACTGTCAAATATCTACATAATCATTTAAAAGTAGGTCACATGTTCTCATCTACACACATACTGTGATAATATATTTTAAAACTTAAGTAAAATAATATTTTGTTGTTTAAAGTTATTTTCTTTAAATTTGTTTCTTTTAGAAATATTACATCATAATATTTTTTTCATTTAATATAAAATAATATTCAACTTTAAATAAATTTAAACATTTAGAATTTAAAAAAGTTAAAAATTTTGTTGTTTTATTTTAAAAATCATGCCACAAAGTTTTATGTAGAAAATAAATGAAAGTGGGTAAAGAAAACAATAGTAACTAATTTGAACCTTTTCACCAAGTTTTATAAATAGGTCCGATCAAGATTAAAATAGCAGAGGTTCACTAGCAAATTTTGGGAATGTAACTATGTTAAAAATAATTAAAATCTACGTGCATTCCTTGGTTTCTGATTTAATTAATGTTATTAATTGATGAATTTTATCACCGGATGGTTATAGTATTGCATAGTCTTGGTATATAAGTAAGATAGATTATTAATTAATTATTATTCATCTGCTAGATTAGAGTAAGTTTTATTATTCTGTTAGATTAGAAAAGAGAGAGTTAGTAGATTATTCAGCTGGCATTTTTCATTGTATTTCTTATGATTCTTTATTATTATTCTGCCTTTATTCTTCTGATTCTTTCATTATATGTTTCTGCATTTTATTCATGAAGAATTATCGATTGAGAGTTACCAGCAAGATATAACAAGTTTGTCAAAAGAAATCACCGAGATGGAAATGAAATTTGTCAGTTTTAATAATAGCCAACTTTAAAATGATGGAGTAAAAAAAAGCAGTGTGCTGTCTTCCCTTGGGAATGACTAGCTTGGCCATCCATCATTCATCATCTGACATCTTATTATACCATCTAATGCCCAACAACCATCTTAATTGGTCAGAATGCTGCTGATAAAACACATCTTTAATGCTGCCTAAATACTGCTGCTGAAGCCCACCTAATCCATAAATTAAGAATGAACTGAAACTGCTCAAGGAATCCATTGAAGTCTTCAAAGTATGCATGGATTCTTTTCTTAAAAGCCAAGGTAATAAAAATTTAATCTGAGATATCTCAATAATCTCAATCTGTAGCTACTTTTGTTATATTTAATAATTATATTTATTCTTTCAGTTCTTTTAATGCATGTTTAATTCCTACTTGGGTTAATATTTTCTTTATATATCTATTTATGCCTCATTTTAGTTTTGTTGTAATGTGCTTGAACAAACATTGCTGATTGATCCAACTATTGCTTTTTTTTTTTAATATAATACTATTTTACAAACCGCTATCTTGATGTGGACTCCATTGTTAAACTACTTTTATTAATTGTTTTAAATAACTCTATGGCTTGCTCATCTGAGGCTTTATTCTCCATAAAATTTTTTACTTGGAAACAAAAGTACTAGATAATTCATTTTATCCAAATATGTATTTTTTCTATAAATTCTTAATTTTCTTTAAAAAATATTTTAAATTAATCCACTTAAGCATGTGTGAGTTATGTAGGGAAGTTTTATATAAATGCTTGGTTGCCTCACTATTCATTAAAACTGCAATCACACATTTCCCTCCCTATTTTAATTAATATTAAAATATATTTTATATTTCATGTAAATTAATTTTCAGCTAGTTATATTATTCATTTAATTTAGATGGGGAGTATGTGGGCCATCAGAAAATAAAATTTAAAAGCTGCCCATTTATAAACTATCTTTTTTAAATTATTTATATATTTTATAATTAATTGTGTGTTGTCGGTAAACATGCTGGGGTGTTGGGAATTACTCACACTTTCCCAAGGGCATCAATGGCTAAAACCATACCCTATTTTTCTTCTGCGTTTCCCAGCAAAGTGTGACATGAAATGTCTCACATGGAAATGAATCAGGTATGTACATACAAACTCAAAGCTTCTGGGTGTGGTCCAGGCTTGGGCTGTTCTAGGTGATTAAAGACTTTACAGATAAATGGTAAACTGCTTATCCATATTTGTAACAATTTTCTTTTTTCTTTTGATAAAGCCATGGTTTCAACATACCACATTCCATCCTTAGTCCTATATCTCACTGGCACCACCATATACTTTTATTATAAATTTAGTATTACAAAAATAGCTCTGTATATACTTAAAACTCCATGACTCACCCAAGTTATTCTCATATCAAATGCAAATATTTTCCCTACTATTTTAATTAATTATTTTGTTATCTTTAGTGCTTAGCATAGCTCACATATATTTATATTATCATATTACAATTAGGCACATAGTAATAACTTAACTCAAGCATGGAATATTGTAAAGTAATCTTTATATAGCTATCAAATTTGTATAGAAATTTTGTTAATAAATTAATGTCAATAAATATTATATTTGAATTGATTCACCACACTTCTTTATTTGTTTATCTCTGCAGTTTAAATTACATACTATATTCACTGATATGTATCTTTGGCACATATATAGTCTTTGTTAGGCAAACTTCGGGCTATTTAGTTTAGAGTCTCATGTTTCTCTTTCAGCACCGGCACTGGAAAGAAACTATTTCTTAGTAGCATTAGATGCATTATTACATAGGTGGCACTATGAGTTTAGATTTTGGAAAAGAAGTTGGGATTTCTGGTAGGCAATTCCTAGAGTGTTGAGTTTTATGTCCTTGGTTTGATTTATGCAGTGTGTTAATGAGGTAGATGAATCTGACCATTACAGGATTTTTGTTTTGGGTCCATGGCTTGCCCAAACATGGCACTGTGCATTTTATCATCAACAACCCCTGATAGTGTTTTGCTTTTCATTATTTAATCTCACATTTCCCTGTATTCCAATAGATACTTTAAAAATATATATATTTAGGTATTTCGACAACATTGTGATTTATATTTATGTATATTATTTTCCATGTGTATTTTGTTTGGCTCAGGCATTTAAATAATTACGTTAAGAATTTTAATTTTCTATAGTGCGATATGACCAATATATATATAAACTTTTGATAGCTCTGCTCATATTATAAGTATATGTGCACTAATTACTGTAAACTAGAAAGATAATTCCTAAATAAAATAGCACAGCATATACATATATCATTTTGAATAAATATAATTTTGAAATATAACATATGATTTTTTATTTATTGCTGAATGCCTGAAGTCAAATAAAATAATTAATTGGATGCCCTGGGGGAGGCCAACAATATAAATGTTGCCACTGCTGGCATGGTGCTTTGCAATCACATTAATAAACTATGTTGTTTCCAAACATAAGTGTCATTATCAGGTTCAAATTGGTCAATTTATTTTATTTCAAATATCAAATTTTGTATGTAGTGTGATTTGGACCAAATAAGGGATATGAAAAAAAGGAACTATATATATATATATATTGTAATGGACAAAAGATCTTTGATTCACATATCCTGATCATGAGGGCGCCACTAGTCTAAAAATCAGAACTAGACATTTATTTTAAGGGTGGACAGGATATGCGAACCGAAATGCACCAGACTAAACTCAGGGAGAAACAAGATGTCTTAAATATTGTTTAGACAGTTGAGAAATCAAAGCACAAAGACAAATGTCAGCCAAATTAAGTTTAAACAAATTTTAAACTTTTATTTAAGAGCAAAATATCTTGTAAGAAAAAGTTTTCATGAAAATCAATAGGGTTATCTCAGGCGTGTACTAGAAAGACTAAACACATTGCTCTGGCAGACTTACTGATCATTCAGCAGAAGATTTACCAAAACATTGGTTTTTACTTTCAGATACTTAAACAATACATTCCCCAAACAAATCAACGAAACCAGCACTAGTGAGCTTTCCAAGGTCTGCAAAATGTGTCGGCCCATGAATGTTATCTGTCAGTAGAAACTGCACCTATTATTATGTTTAAAATAAAGGTGATTGATTTGCCTCAAGAACTGAAAAAATATGATTGAAAATCAAAAGAAAACAAACAATCAAGACTGGAGAATCCCCAACCAAACGATTGGCCAAAACTAATCTAAGAATAAAAGATCTCAATAGGAGACAAGTAAATCATTAGAAAATCAGTTACATCTGCCTCAGCATTTAAAGAAAATGAATTACCAATAATTATAATTAAAAAAATAAATTTATGACCCAAGTTGTGAATATACGCTCTGATAAATTTTCAGCTATACATGTAAATACAAAATAAATTTATTGGAGAGTGCACATGAGTACGAAAATAGGAAAGCTATAAATACTTTAGCAGCTGAAGTCTCTCTCACCTGTAATTTACAAAAGGCAGAAATATTGTCTTCCTGCTGGTGGCTAAAAAAATTACAAAGCAAAAACAATTATAGTTTCCGCTTTCAGAGATATAAGAAAGGAAGACTATGAAAATAAAGTCACCAGCCAAAAGATTTGGCGGTTTGCAAAAGCGCAAACACAGTATTTAAAATTATTTCAGGCGAATAAAGTAATTACAGGTAAGCATTCAAAATATACATGACTGCCAAAGCATTTAGTAAAAGTTAAGCATAAAAATAGAAAACTCACACATCACTCTCCAATAAACAACAACTGAAAGCAAAGCACATGGCAAAGTACAATAAAAGAGAATAAATATAGCTAATCAATATGAAGTTAAATATTAATTTATGAATACAGATTTATAATTAGATTCAGTGAAGATTTAATGAAAAAGAATTTACCCTGGAAAGAATAAAAAAAATTTCATCTTACTGTAAAGCACGTTTGCATAGAGTGCACACGTTTATCTTTAGTCCATTTTCAGGTCCTTTGACAGTGGCAAGGTAGAGGCAGTGTTTATTTTAGAGGCTCATTGCATGACTGAAGGAGAGCTGGTAGGCATGGGTCCATCCTTTGTTTAAGTTAGCAAGACATTCTGATGATGGCAAAACTCATAGCGGTAGATTTTAACATCTTGTGCAGTAACGAAGTCTGTCAATAATTGCAAGTTTTTAGCAGGAATTAAATGTCAGAACTGCTACCAAAAACATATAACTCTCAGCAGGCAATAATCCAAGTGTCTCCTGGAATACTGAATCTCTCAACTCCTAAAATTGATGGGCTATCCTTGCCTTGCTACATTTCCTGCGAAAAACTTTTCTTACTGTCTCTTCCTATATCTCAGGCAGGGCAAATATTAATTTCCTGCTCAATCTAATTTAAGAATTCCAACCAGGGATTATTGTAACCAAAATAACAAATACAAAACTAAATCTTCACTTTTTAGAATTAACTTTAAAAATGATAAAAATAAGCAACAGAAATGTAATCACATGTTTGCTTATTTTTTTAATTAAATGGATTAAAAACAAGCAGTGAAAGTAAACTATTTTAAAATAAATCAATTCTATAAACAAAAATTAAAATGCCCTATTTAAATATAACTGAGTATATGTTTAAATACATGTACGCTTTTTTTTAATAATAATAATAATAAATTTTAATGACATTTAATGAAAATTAAGTAGTTTTCCTTTTTTAAATTTTAGTGATAAACAATTGAATCGGAAATCAATCCGGTTCAATATATATATATATATATGTGTGTGTATTTGTCAAAGATTATTGTAGCCAGTCTGATGTAACCATGCTGTAAAATTTGTGTAATAATTTGTCTGTCTGCAACCATTACACAAGAGGTGATGAAATCAAGATACCTGAATCTAGCAAATACCAAATAAAACACAGCCCAATAGTTATCTCTTGAGAAAGCAGCAGAAGAAACTTCTTATAGTAAGTCAGCAAGCAAAAAATAATATAATAAAGAAGCAGCATATCCAAAGCAGTTATAGGACATAATACAAAGATGAGTGGAAGAGCAAAAAAAAACCAAGAGGGAGACAAATAATAATAAGTTCCCTAAAAAATTATTGCCAAAGCAGGTCACTTTCATCCATAACAAATAATTTTCCAATAAAATAAAAAAAATCAACAAACTAAATATTAAAAAACTGTTCGAATAATCAGAAATCATCATTGTCAGCAAAAAAAAAATAAACAAAACATAGAGGAAGTAATGGAGTTCAAAGCCAGGATGAGCGAGTGCAGGAAGACCTCAACTCATCTAGATTTTCAGAGTTTCCACCACAAATAGTAAAAACAACACAGCAGACAATAAGTCCAGACTTCAACCTGAATTACATAGAACTCTTTAGACAACAAAATGAGAAAACTGGATAAGAGATGAAGAAGCCTGAAAAGAAAATGATTAACTTTGAGAACTGACTATGTTTCTCATTGCTGAAGTAAAACAAATAAATCAGGAACAGGAAATCCTCCAACTGAGAGTTGAAAAAAACTATGAAACAAATGAAGCTCTGATACTAAAAACAGATGAAGTCACCATACCATAATTAAATAAAGAAACTTTGATCCTAAAAATAGAGGCTTCTAACCCTAATGATTTAAAATGGGTGGTAAATATGGACCAAAACAAGGTCAACCTGAACAATCTACTGCCATTCCAAACCAAGAATGATACAGCAAATACCGAGGTCAACAATACCTGCAGAATCCTGATGGCTGTCCCATGAATTCATACCCAGTTAGCTAAAGTGATACTGTAATCCAGGAACAACTTGTGATCACCAGCCACTATTTACATGGCTACACTAAAGACTGGTAGAGTATAATCAAGGAAAAAACAGGCAACTTCACAGCATTCAGTGAAACATTATTAAGACACTACTGGAGTGAAGCACACCAGAATGGTATCTTGAATACCATATCACAGGAAAAATATGGAGACATTAAGGAAATGCATACTCAATTCTATATCCACCAAGTTAACTGCCTGAGATTGCTCACTACCTTAGCATTTTTGGATGTGCATATAATTTGCACCATTCAACAAAATATGACATTGCCAATCCAACAGCTGATGGCTGGGAGCAAAATTTAAAATAGCAAAAAAATGGTAGAGTTCCTGTTTATGTTGGACTTTATCTGGTGGGACACAGAACCGAGAACTGCAATGATGATGGAAAACCTGCAGATATAATGGCAAACTCTAGGGACTATCATGGCAACAGAAATAAAAAATGGTGAAAGTAGAAACCAAAGAACTAAGAAAACCTAAATGCATTTTAAACAAGCCCTCTTACTTTCATTTTCACCCAGGAGAAAGAAGCCTGTTGGGCAGTATAAACTCGATATCTACTATTATACAAGAAGAGGATCCCACCTGGGGACTTTACCTTAGTCCCTGCCAAGTGGTAAACATTATAATAGGATCCATGAAAGCACAGGAACTCATTGACATAGACAGCCAAGTTTCATAAATATCAAAATAATGATTGATGCAAATGGAAGAACAGAACAGATGTGTACCTAGATTACCAGCTCTTCTAATTCAAATGAAGTTGGCTGATGGGACAAAAATGAAAACTGAAGGATACCAGATATAGCTAGAGATCAGATTTGGGAAAACAACCCTTGGACACACATTCCTAGTGATTAAGGGCTTAGCGCATGACATCATCATTGGGTTAGACTTACTGATTCAAAATAAATGTGTAATTGACTGTGATCAGAATTTTATGACTATCCAACAAGAATGCATCAGCTTAAGTAAAGCCTATAAAATCCTCATAAATCCAAGTTAGGTGTCTGAAAGTAGACAATAGATGAAGTCACCATTAACAATAAAGTCCAGGAGTCATCCCTAAAAATAATGGAAGAACAATCCCAACTGCAGCAGTTGTTAACAAAAAATCACAGGATATGGTACCAGATCCCTGGGGAAATCAAAGTCTATGACCACTGGATATGTGTAAAAGAAGAAATCCATTTCCTAACCTGCATCCACCCCATTCTTTTCCAATACCAGGAAGAAGTAGATACTCAAATCAAACAGATGAATGAATGGGGAGTAATTCAGGAAGGATCATCACCCCACAATAACCCATTAGTGTCACTCCATAATAATCCATTGGTGGCTGTAAGAAAAAATGGGTCTATAAGATTGTATCTAGATGCCAGGAGGCTTAACAATATCACCATACCATGATGGTACATTCCTACCCCTGCCCAAGAAATTTTTATCAAGTCATCAAAGAAAAATATATTTTTGACCTTAAATTTAACTGCTAGCTATTTGCAGATGGTAATACACCTCGAGGAACAGAAATATACTGCCTTTCAACATAATGGTCAGACACACATGTTCAAGAGAATGCCTTTTGGGTTAATAAATAGTGGGGCTGGACTAATGAGATGCCGATATCAAGTTTTATCAGAAGATCTAAAAAAAACTGATCTATTATGTCGATGACATAATAATTGCATCCCAAGACCTTCAAAAACTTTTAGTACACCTGCAGCAGTTTTTTATGAATGTGCCTAAAACAATATTATAATAAACTTTAAAAAGAGCTGCCTTGCTCTGAAAGAAATTTCATTTTTTGGTTACATCATCAATGGACAGGGAATTCGCACCCACCCCAATAATATAGATGCAATAAAGAATTTTCCTAGACCTGTTAACAGGAAGCAGATTCGATCCTTTTTGAGTCTCATGAAAATAAGTTTTATGCAGGCTTTGTGAAGGATACTTCCAAGTTATTAGAAATGTTGAAACCCCACCATCAATGGAAGTGTATCACACAACATGAAAAGGATTTTTAAAAAAATAAGGAAAACTTTCTCCAAACTGTGATGCTATGCTATCTGGATTTTACATGCCCATTCTATGTTCAAACTGATGTCAGCAAAAAAATGTTTGGGTGTTGTACTGTTTCAGATTAATCATGTGGGCCATCACCAAATATTATCTTTCAGAAGCCACACATTGCAGGGAGCAGAAAAAATACTGTCACAGAACATGAGATATTGACCATCATGTGGGCATGCAATAAGTGCACACAGATCTTGCTTTGTTCAGAAGTGATTATAATCATGGACCACTGGTGTCTACAATTTTTAAACAAAAGCTATCTAAATAATGATCGTTTTATACAATGGAGTCTCTCACTGCAGAAATTCCATTATAGAGTAATTTACTGTCTCAGCTCTAAAAATATTGTGGTGGATATATTGCATTGTCACTCTGCAGAAATGAAACCATGCAACCTTTATTCAAAGACCAGCCATTATCAATTATGACTAATGTGCTACACAATAATATTGAGCAGAAACTAAAAAAATTGTGACATTGACAAGAAAAGCAATCTCAATATATGGATTTAATAAAAGAAATCCAGTGACAAGGAAAACTTATTTAGGGATGTACTATGAGAAAAGGAAAACAAAATATAGATTACAAAGTGGGCTTTTACAACAACAGGTGGAAAAGGATAACAGGTCAGGAAAAATTCTGGTACCATTGCAGTTGACAAAGTCAGTTAGTTAATTATATGCACAGCCTGGTAGGGTATTAGTGTCCTAAAAAGCCTGAAGAAGGCTTGCAGCAACAATCCCACTGGCCACAGATGGACCATGACACCTTATGTATCCTCCAGAAGTGCCCACATGTACAAGGAATAAACCACCAAATAAGATCTTCAGTTGTGCCACAACCTCCATTATTCTATCAGGGCCCAACAAAATATTGGCAATCAATCATTATGGCCATTTCCATATTGTCATAATCCAGAAGTGCCCCACATGTACAAGGAATAAACCGCCAAATAAGATCTTTAGTCATAGCACAGCCTACATTATTTCATCGGGGACCAACAAAATATTAACAATCAACCATTATGGCCATTACCATCATATCATAGATTATGATAGCTCCTGTAACCTACCATTTGTTTTCAAAGTATGCATGGGCCTACCATGTTTTAAGAGCAGACACATGGAGTGTGATTAAAGTGTTCCAACAAAGACATTTCATAAATATTGGAAAGCCAGAGATGATTTTCTCTGACCATGGTTCCACATTCACTTCACAGGAATTGTCAACTTGGATAAAAAAATCAAGACCTCAAGCACATCATGACACTGATCCAGCATCTCCAATCTAACCCTTGCAAGAGGGTCATGCATGAAATTAACTGGTTATTTAGAACATATATCAATCATTAACCATTGGGTAACTATTTATTTAAAACATATATTAATCATTAACCATCGGTGTTGGCTAAACCAAACCACAAATATCACTTCATACATCAATGGAACCATTAATGATGCTACAGGACTGATACCAATATGCCTGCATTTTGATAAACTGGAGCCATCATTAATCAAGACACCCTTACCAAAAGATGATCAGAAGATCAACATTGAAGAAGACAGTTGTGAAATACACTGGTGTTTGACCTTGAGGACTGAAAGGAGATGGCTCAAAAACATAGACTGTACCAGTTTCAAATCAGAGATCAAGTATGGGTAAGAACACCAAAACCCAGTAATCAGGATAAAAATATATAAAAGTTTTTCCCACCATATCAAGGACCGTATGTAATAAAATATGTATGTGGCCCAGATATGTACTTACTGGAGGACAACAGAACACTTAAAGGGACATATAATGCCAAAAGCTTGAAACCTTTTTTGACCACCCACCTGAAATTGAACAATCTCACAAACACACATAAAAATATATGTAAAAAATAAATTATTCATCAGACCAAGATATTTGCTAAAAACAGGGCCTTGAAACATGATTTGGGTATATCAGCAAATCTCATTACCTCCTGTCAAAAGTTTTTTTAATCTATTTTGTTGATGGATTTTCAAAATATGCTAGTGAACATCTGTTGTAAAACATTTCTTTTAATTTTTTTTTTTGTTTTGTAACTAAGGGAATGTGAAACAGTAAGATGTGCTTTGAAAGAAATTTGTTTCACCTTTGCTTACATCTTCCCTACCCTCATATATTTTTGAAACACTAAATGTATTGTTGTGTGTGTGTACTGTGCATATGTACTGAAATCCTGCCTAATTTGGACTTCTAATGGGGTACCCATGGGTTTTATCATAATAAAATTTATTTTAAAAGTTTTATTTCAAACTGTCAAATATATACATATTCATTTAAAATTGGGTCACATATTCTCATCTACACACATGTTGTGATAATATATATTCAAACTTAAGTAAAATAATATTTTGTTGTTTAAAGTTATTTTGTTTAAATTTGTTTATTTTAGAAATATTACATCATAATATATTTTTCATTTAATATAAAACAATATTCAACTTTAAATAGATTTAAACATTTAGAATTAAAAAAGTGAATAATTCTGTCATTCTATTTTAAAAATCACGCCACAAAGTTTTATGTAGAAAATAAATGAGGGTGGATAAAGAAAACAATAGTAAGTAATTTTAACCTGTTTTGCCAAGTTTTATAAACCTATCAAGATTAAAATAGCAGAGGTTCACTAGCAAATTTAATTAAATGATTGTAATCAGAATATCTGGGAATGTAACTATGTTAAAACTAATTAAAATCTAAGTGCATTCATTGGTTTCTGATTTAATTAATGTTATTAATTGATGGATTTTATCACCAGACAGTTATAGCATTGCATAGTCTTGGTATATAAGTAAGATAGATTATTAATTAATTATTATTCATCTGCTAGATTAGAGTAAGTTTTATTATTCTGTTACATTAGAGAAGAGAAGAATTATTAGATTATTCTGCTGGCATTCTTCATTATATTTCATATGATTCTTTATTATTATTCTGCCTTTATTCTTCTGATCTTTTCATTATACATTTCTGCATTTCATTCATGAAGAATTATCGATTGAGAGTTACCAGCAAGATATAACAAGTTTGTCAAAAGAAATCACCGAGATGGAAATGAAATTTGTCAGTTTTAATAATAATTAACTTTAAAATGATGGGGTATAAAAAGGCAGTCTGCCATATTTCCTCAGGAATAAGTAGCTTGGCCATCCATCATTCATCATATGACATCCTATTATATCATTTAATGCCCAACTTAACCATCCTAATTGGTCAGAATGCTGCTGATAAAACGCATCTTTAATGCTGCCCTAAATAATGCTGCTGAAGCCCACCTAATCCATAAATTAAGAATTTACATGAAACTGCTCAAGAAATCCATTGAAGTCTTTAAAGTGTGCATGGACTCTTTTCTTAAAAGCTAAGATAATAAAAATTAACCTGGATATCTCAATACTCGCAATCTGTAGCTACTTTTGTTATATTTAATAATTATATTTATTCCTTCAGTTCTTTTAATGCATGTTTAATTCTTACTTGGGTTAATATTTTCTTTATATATCTATTTATGCCTTGTTTTAGTCTTTATTATAATGCACTTGAATAAACCTCAATGATCAATTCAAATATTCCCCTTCTTTTTAATATAATACTAATTTACAAACTGCAATCTTGATGCAGACTTAATTGTTAAACTACCCTTTTATTAATTGTTTTAAATATTTCTGTGGCTTGCTCATCCAAGGGTTTATTCTCCATCAAAGTTCTCACTTGGGAACAAAAGTACTAGATAATTCATTTTATCCAAATATATATTTTCTCTATAAATTCTGTAAAAATATTTTAAAATTAATCCACTCAAGCATGTGCGAGTTATGTAGGAAAGTTTTATGCAAATACTTGGTTGCCTGACTATTCATTAAAACCACAATCATGCATTTCCCTCCCTATTTTAATTGATATTAAAATATATTTTATATTTCATGTAAATTAATTTTCAGCTAGTTATACTATTCTTTTAATTTGGATGGGGAGTATGTGGGCCATAAGAAAATAAAATTTAAGACAGAACAATTCTGCCCATTTATAAATTACTTTTTTTAATTATTTATATATTTTCTAATTAATGGTGTGTTTCCAGTGAACATATTGGGGTGGAGAGAATTACTCTTACACTTTACCAAGGCATCAATGGCTAAAACCGTACCCTATTTTTCCTCTGCAGTTCCCAGTAAAGTGTGACATGAAATATCTCACATGAGAATGAACCACATACATCCCTACAGTCAGAAAGCTTCTGGATGAGGGCCAGGCTTGGGCTGTTCAGATGATTAGAGACCTTCTGGATAAATGGTGAACTGTCTATTCATACCATAATAATTTTCTTTACTTTATTTGTTTTGGTAAAGTTGCAGTTTCAACATACCACACTTTATCCTTAGTACCATATCTTGCTGGCACCACCATTACCTATTATTGTGCTCTGTCTTGTACTTAAAACTCCATGAGTCACCTGAGTTATTCTCATACAAAATACAAATATTTTCCCTACTATGTTAATTTATTTATTTATTTTCTTTAGTGCTTTGCATGGCTCGCATATACTTATATTATCATAGTACAATTAACACATTGTAATAACTTAATCCAAGTATGGGATACAATAGAGTAATCTTTATATAGCTATCAAATTATAAAGCTAATGTTGTTAATAAATTAATGTCAATAAATATTATATTTGAATTGATTCATTACACTTCTTTATTTATTTATTCCTGTGGTTTAAATTACACACTATATACACTGATATTTATCTTTGGCACATTTATAGTCTTGTTAAACAAACCTAGGGCTATTTAGTTTAGAGTCTCTTGTTGCTCCCTGATCACTGGCACTGGCAAGAAACTATTTTTAGTAACATCAGATACAATATCATGTAGGTGGCACTATGGAGTTTAGACTTTGGATTCGAACTTGGGATTTATGGAAGGCACTCAATTCATGTCCTGGGTTTGAATTCTGTAATGTGTTAATGAGGTAGACAAATCTAACTGTTACAATATAGATCTAGTTTCTATACTCTATCCCCCACTGAGGAGAGCAAACCAGCTTGAAATCAGCTGATCTGGGGGTGAGCAAATGAAAGAGGTAGTTAATTTCTGACTCTTTTTTCGTTTATGTAAACAAATCTTACACTTGTTCGGTGGTTTTGGTGAAGCGCCATCTTTTGAACATATATATATATTTCACTTATAATGGTCTTATTTAGGTCTTTACTATCTTATAACTACTATCTATAACCAAACAAACAATTCATGTCTTATACTATCAACACACACATACATGCACATATATACATACATATAGATACATCTTTGTTTATTACATCTTTCAATTATCTAACAGTTATTTACAAATTATGTAAAGATTGTATAAAACTGCAGAACATTCCTTGTAACATGACAAATTTTAAAACTGACATCTTAAGAATGTTCATATTAGAACAAGTATCAATTAGATGATCCAATAAATTGTCTATTATTTTGATTTATTTATAATTTATCATTTAATTAAGAGTTTATAATTTTTTGACAACATTATGATCATATTATTTACTGGAAAAAAAGAAATGATATATATATATATTAAAACAGACAGATCGAAGAATCGATCTTAGTTTCATGGTTGTCATTTAAGAATGGTAATTCTAAACCACTATTTACCCGCAATGAGATTTTTTCTATTCCAAGCCACATAAATTTTAAGTTATTTATTTTGTGTTTGTTTAAAAAGAATTTAATGTAAAGAGTATGAGTATAAATGTCACAAATCATGATGAATAATATTCGTGTGTGTGTGATTTGTGGATTTATATTAGCTCAATTTAAAAGTTTCAATTGCGTGTATATTTTCTTTAAATTTTAATTTTGCAAATTATACAAAGTCATTTTAAAATGCTGATCAAAAGTCACATTCCTTCGATCAGTATTTTTAATCAAAATCTTACTTGTACAAAATGTATACAATAATTAATTTGTACTTTGATAAATTAAGATAATGAATTTATATTTTTGTATTCACGAATTCCGATGTAATTGTTTTGTCAATTTAGAATCATGTATTAAATTTAAAAATAAATGAAAACCGAACAATGGAAATGAGAAATGTAGAACTCTTATCAAGAAAGGCAAATGCTATTGTAGAGTCGACAATTAGATATTGCTGGAGGCCGGAAAATCGAAGGAGGCGGGGTCATGAACTAAAACTAGGCAGAAAGGTCAACCGTAGCCATCTTGGAGATGATAGAGACACTCTAACTTTTGACTTGGCTGTGCTTATATCGTCTCAAGCTACAGCAAAGTAGTTGTTCCAGAGAAATCACTTCAATCGTTATTAAGAAGTTGCCCGGTAAACTACAATCATGATGGGCTAAGTCCAAGAAGCTGATCCCTGTTCTGCCAATTTAAATCTTTCATACCGCTGATCTGTAATGTTTTCCGTGCTTCCAGTCTTCCAAATTCCAACATCTAAATTAACCATGCCTTTCTAAGAAATTCAAAATGCACGCCTACGTTCTTCATACATATTAACGCAAGAAGAAAAGCCGGACGAAGAAAGAATGGTAACTTTTGTTACATGAACTTTTTACCTTTCCTCTCGGTAATAATTTTAAATTTAATCTGTTAACCTACTTAATTGCATGTAAATTTCTTGTTTTCCATTTGAAAATGTTACACAAAAACCTGTCAGTAAATCTTTTCTTTAATATTTCTGTGCTCTAGTCTTTAGATGATAATTATTAATATTTGTGCCTACTAATAATCCCTTTGTGAATACATTTATATTTTTACTATTACTTATTTTACAAACAAACGATGCCAATAATAATATTTCTCAACTCTAATTAAAGTCAGTAAAGTTTATCTCATAATATTTATTATATTCATTTTAAAAGTAATTTTCTTTTATCGAACTAAAAATTGTTTCATTTATGTTGAGTTGAGAAATATTCAAATATTTTGTTGTTTCTTTTACTTCGTTATAATATTTTAATCTATACTCCAAATCTCAATACTTAAAATAGTCTAAAATTTTATTATAACTTTTTTTTATATATTATTACGGAGTAAGAATAATAAGTGAATATTTTTGCTATTATTACCTTCCGAACAATCTGGGGAGTTATGGGTTTCAGAGTGAAATTAATTAATTATTACTTTTGCGATCGTTTGATTTCGCCATGTTTTATTTAATAGTTATATCGGACTGTTGCGTAGAAAATGTTACGGAGAGAAAAGGTTTTATATAATTTCGTTTTAAAATCCACTTCCGATCACTCTTCCTCGATGTTACTGTGGCAACACCTTTACCTTCGCCTAAGTTGGCGTCTCGTTTTACTACCACATGGAGAGAAAGAAATTCTTCTCCAGGTATTCTCTTGGATCACTGGGGTTCGAAAATGAGCCCGGCTGTTTGTAGTGTCCTGGATCTACTTGGGGGCATTAAGACTTGTCAAAGTACAAGCCGCCCGGTATTCCGTCAATGCACCGCAAGTTATTATTTGTAGTATACCTTAATCCCTGCAACCATCAGTACATCAATATTATATATTATATTTTTATATAAAACCGCCTCCCATTTATCCGTATACGCAATGGTTTGAATCTATTAAAATAAAACAACTTAATATAAACTAGTAGTTAAATATTTTAAGTGCTCCAATTACTCTGATTCTCATATCAACCTGTGCAACCATTTAAACATATAAATATTGGCATGGGTTTGTTAATCAGTACAAACCCATTATTGATGACTAGCAGCAATTTATTATAAATACATATGAGAGTTTTACCATACCTGTAAATAATATTATTCAATGCTTTCAATAATTTATTAAAAATTTATCTAACCTAATTTTGTCTCTCTTGCATTATTACTCTCGAAACCTAGTCAACCACCTGCTGTCTGTATCGACAACTTAAATATATACATTAAATTATTAGCCGTACCAATATCCCGACTATAAGATATCTATGAACTAGCTGATTGTAGGTAATTTAGTCTGTGTTTTTCGATGAGCTAGTAAAGGGAAAACCCCGTACCGTTGTAATATTGTCATCGGTGGGTCATGCCAGGGTTGGGTTTGAATTTAGTTTGCATTTTGGAATTTATTCCTAGACGTGGACTGGGTTTGAATTCGGATTACTGTGTGTGATGAAGCATGGTGATTTTTTTACCGGTACAGTGTTTAAAATTTTGGACGCCCTCCGTGGTGCTCGGATGAAGAAATCTCCCACACCCTGCAGAGTGAACAAGAGTAAATATTAAATTATAGAAATATTCGATTTTTTTTTCATACCGTTGAGATATATATAGTTTGCGTTATTAAAATGCGCATTTTTAAAACGATGTTTTGAGAAATCAAATATACTAATTTTTTTTTTTCACCCTTGCTTGCAAGTAGTTTCAGTTGAATAGATTGCCTTCTAATATTGTTAAGATAATATAGTGAGATTTTTTTTTGAAAAAAAAAAAGTGTGAAAGCGATTTTGAAGTTTTGTTTTAACGACAAAAATATTGAGAATAGTTTCAAAGCAAGTGAAAACCTGTATCGATTTTGTGCGTTTATTTAATTCAAAATAAACGAATGTTATTTCATAAATCTTTTTGCAAGTCAATTTTGTTGTGGGAAAAAAAAATAAAGCAAAGAAAGTAGGATTACTTTTCATGTCTTACAAATAAACGTGTGTATGTGTGTATATATATTGTTTAATATAGAAGTCTTATCAAAGCCACTGCATAAAGTAAATATCAGTTGAATAAAGTTTGGCCGGAATATGTGCTATTCGATATTAAGTAGAGTAACCGTTTAGGTTAAGTTTTTTGTATAAAACCAATCAGCCAAATACAGTCGTCAAAGTGTTAACGGTATATACACTTACGTTATAGAAACTTGAAATTGTATGATAACCCCGCAGAAGTAGCATTAATATTAAACGTTCTACATAAAACATTATGTTCTTGAATCAAATGATTTTATTAAGTCACGTAAAAAGTATATATTTGGGGATCAGTGGATTAAATTATCTATTGGTCACATGTTGCTGGCTGGCGCCTTTCAAATAAATTTGTCAGCAAATATGTTTGTCCATACAGCAGTGGTGAGTTTGGTTTGGTCTATAAAAGAGAGAAATGGTGATATATATATATATATAGAGAGAGAGAGTTACTGACAGTATTATAAGAATATTATTGTATTATATACTAATTGTTAATATGTTGTTTTATAGGACTGAGGAGAATAGTTCGAACTGGGTGAAATAAAGTTTTTTCTCTTCCCTTATTAATAATTTAGATACATGTTATCATATCATATATATACAGGTAATAAAAAAAAAAGTGAAAAGGGGTTTTATATAACAGAAATCAAACGGAACGTAGGCGAAAAAAAGAAAGGAAGGAAGACACACAAACTGGATGAGAAAGGTGGGAACAGTATCAGCAGCGGGGAAGGATTTGGCATATAGGATCAGGGATCAGTATCTTTTATGAATATATACATAAATAAAAATATTTCGCAAATAACTAATTCACCTGCTAAAAAAAAAAACACACATATAATTAATAAAAAAAAAATACCAAATGGCAGAAATAGAAGGGTTCAGTAAATCATCTGAAAATGGTGCAGAAACATCAGACACATCCAGTGATCATGAGATTGTTTTTAAAAAATATCCTGATAAAAGAAAAAGTTGTAGACGATTAGAGAAGAATGCCAAGCAGAGGGAGCATGATGATGATGGGAAGTTTTAAGCGATTCTCGAGGAGATGAGAGAGGATAGAAAACTTATGATGGCTATGATGGAGCGGATGTTGAGAATTGAAGAAGGACGTATGGGGATTGATGGTAAACCAGATCGGGAAGAGAAATCCAATAGCAATACAAAGAAGGAAGAAGATGACCAAACCATACCGAAGGAGTTGGAAATTCAGAGCGAGGAAGTCAGTGAAGAGAAAACAAGCCAGAAGATAGAAGTTAGTAATGATGAGTTGGAGATGCAAACTGAGAGGCAGGGTCAAATTGAAAAACCAATAGTGGCAAGGGAAACTGCTATCAAAGGAAAAGAAATAAAAGTAGAACCGACAATAAATCCCCAAATAAGGATGAGTAATATACCATACTTTGGGTCATCCATTCATATTCAAATATTTAAAGGTGACCCCGGAGAAAATCCAGATGTACATTTGGATAGTGTCAAGCAATTTTTATGCTTACACCAAATGACCGAGAAGGAGAAAATAACAGTAGCCAGCCATTATCTAAAGGAATCCGCGAAGGCTTGGTGGAAATTGTTGAAAAACCCACCGATTACAATTCAAGGTTATGAAAATGCCCTTTTAAAAAGGTATTGGAGTGAAGAGAAGCAGGAGGGACTTTTACACAAGCTCTCCAGTCAAAAATATAATGAGAACAACCGACAGGGTTATGCAGCATTCTTCATTCACCAAGTGACAATACTTAAATCTCTTACTGCTTTTAAGTACACTGATCAGCACATTACCCGGATTATTGTGCATAATTTACCACCGTGGGTACAAAGAATGATGCTGGGAAGCTGCCCCATGTCGTTTGAAAAAACTATTGAGCTTTTAAACCAGATTGATTATGGGGATTTGTCTCCAACAAAAAGGGAATGGGAGCAGAGTCATTACAACGCGAGACAATTAAAGCCTTATATACCTCCTGACCCGGGGAGAACATAGAAAACAAACAGTAATTTTGGGATAACCCGGTAAACGACCACTATGTTATAAATGTTTCAGATGATGAGTAAAGACCAATGGACATTAATATACAAATGATTGATAAAATGTATCATTCCACACCCATGTTTAGGTTCAAACTCTCACCCAGACTGTTCTCCAAAGTCGATCAACTTTGTAATGAAATGTAAGTCAGTAAAATATGTATAAACATTTTTTTTTTGTTATTTTTTTTTAAGTAGGAAGAAATGAAACAGACAGATCGAAGAATCGATCTTAGTTTCATGGTTGTCATTTAAGAACGGTAATTCTAAACCACTATTTACCCGCAATGAGACTTTTTCTATTCCAAGCCACATAAATTTTAAGTTATTTATTTTGTGTTTGTTTAAAAAGAATTTAATGTAAAGAGTATGAGTATAAATGTCACAAATCATGATGAATAATATTCGTGTGTGTGTGTGGTTTGTGAATTTATATTAGCTCAATTTAAAAGTTTCAATTGCGTGGATATTTTCTTTAAATTTTAATTTTGCAAATTATACAAAGTCATTTAAAAATGCTGATCAAAAGTCACATTCCTTTGATCAGTATTTTTAATCAAAATCTTACTTGTACAAAATGCATACAATAATTAATTTGTACTTTGATAAATTAAGATAATGAATTTATATTTTGTATTCACGAATTCCGATGTAATTGTTTTGTCAATTTAGAATCATGTATTAAATTTAACAATAAATGAAAACCGAACAATGGAAATGAGAAACGTAGAACTCTTATCAAGAAAGGCAAATGCTATTGTATAGTCGACAATTAGATATTGCTGGAGGCCGGAAAATCGAAGGAGGCGGGGTCATGAACTAAAACTAGGCAGAAAGGTCAACCGTAGCCATCTTGGAGATGATAGAGACACTCTAACTTTTGACTTGGCTGTGCTTAGATCATCTCAAGCTACAGCAAAGTAGTTGTTCCAGAGAAATCACTTCAATCGTTATTAAGAAGTTGCCCGGTAAACTACAATCATGATGGGCTAAGTCCAAGAAGCTGATCCCTGTTCTGCCAATTTAAATCTTTCATACCGCTGATCTGTAATGTTTTCCGTGCTTCCAGTCTTCCAAATTCCAACATCTAAATTAACCATGCCTTTCTAAGAAATTCAAAATGCACGCCTACGTTCTTCATACATATTAACGCAAGAAGAAAAGCCGGACGAAGAAAGAATGGTAACTTTTGTTACATGAACTTTTTAACTTTCCTCTCGGTAATAATTTTAAATTTAATCTGTTAACCTACTTAATTGCATGTAAATTTCTTGTTTTCCATTTGAAAATGTTACACAAAAACCTGTCAGTAAATCTTTTCTTTAATATTTCTGTGCTCTAGTCTTTAGATGATAATTATTAATATTTGTGCCTACTAATAATCCCTTTGTGAATACATTTATATTTTTACTATTACTTATTTTACAAACAAACGATGCCAATAATAATATTTCTCAACTCTAATTAAAGTCAGTAAAGTTTATCTCATAATATTTATTATATTCATTTTAAAAGTAATTTTCTTTTATCGAACTAAAAATTGTTTCATTTATGTTGAGTTGAGAAATATTCAAATATTTTGTTGTTTCTTTTACTTCGTTATAATATTTTAATCTATACTCCAAATCTCAATACTTAAAATAGTCTAAAATTTTATTATAACTTTTTTTATATATTATTACGGAGTAAGAATAATAAGTGAATATTTTTGCTATTATTACCTTCCGAACAATCTGGGGAGTTATGGGTTTCAGAGTGAAATTAATTAATTATTACTTTTGCGATCGTTTGATTTCGCCATGTTTTATTGAATAGTTATATCGGACTGTTGCGTAGAAAATGTTACGGAGAGAAAAGGTTTTATATAATTTCGTTTTAAAATCCACTTCCGATCACTCTTCCTCGATGTTACTGTGGCAACGCCTTTACCTTCGCCTAAGTTGGCGTCTCGTTTTACTACCACATGGAGAGAAAGAAATTCTTCTCCAGGTAATCTCTTGGATCACCGGGGTTCGAAAATGAGCCCGGCTGGTTGTAGTGTCCCGGATCTACTTGGGGGCATTAAGACTTGTCAAAGTACAAGCCGCCCGGTATTCCGTCAATGCACCGCAAGTTATTATTTGTAGTATACCTTAATCCCTGCAACCATCAGTACATCAATATTATATATTATATTTTTATATAAAACCGCCTCCCATTTATCCGTATACGCAATGGTTTGAATCTATTAAAATAAAACAACTTAATATAAACTAGTAGTTAAATATTTTAAGTGCTCCAATTACTCTGATTCTCATATCAACCTGTGCAACCATTTAAACATATAAATATTGGCATGGGTTTGTTAATCAGTACAAACCGATTATTGATGACTAGCAGCAATTTATTATAAATACATATGAGAGTTTTACCATACCTGTAAATAATATTATTCAATGCTTTCAATAATTTATTAAAAATTTATCTAACCTAATTTTGTCTCTCTTGCATTATTACTCTCGAAACCTAGTCAACCACCTGCTGTCTGTATTGACAACTTAAATATATACATTAAATTATTAGCCGTACCAATATCCCGACTATAAGATATCTATGAACTAGCTGATTGTAGGTAATTTAGTCTGTGTTTTTCGATGAGCTAGTAAAGGGAAAACCCCGTACCGTTGTAATATTGTCATCGGTGGGTCATGCCAGGGTTGGGTTTGAATTTAGTTTGCATTTTGGAATTTATTCCTAGACGTGGACTGGGTTTGAATTCGGATTACTGTGTGTGATGAAGCATGGTGATTTTTTTACCGGTACAATATATATATATATATATAATAATTGCACATAAAAAGCAATTAATGATTAACATTTGAATAGATACTTAACATTTGAAAAAGGTAC
Organism: Epiperipatus broadwayi; assembly: GCA_028023455.1. Lineage (NCBI taxonomy): Eukaryota > Metazoa > Onychophora > Udeonychophora > Euonychophora > Peripatidae > Epiperipatus > Epiperipatus broadwayi. Next base: position 3,091,403 of record JAQFVV010006210.1, read on the forward strand.
AAACCTTGTGCCAAAAAAGGCTTTTTATGTGATATATATATATATGTATATAGCTGTTACATATGACTTTTATTATTTATTACATACTTGTAATATACTGAAGTAAAAAAAACCAAAAGATTTATATTAAATAATTTTAATAATTATCTAAAGTTCAAAAGTTTTAAGTTCAATTATGGTATTTGTTGACAAACTTAAAAAAACTCAAAATATATTATGTTTAACTCAGAAGATTAAAACCCACTCGTCATAATGTTATTGAGTTTTTATTTATTAGACATTATAACAAATATAATGATACTAAATGATTTATTTGTTTGTGTTATTGGGAATGAAAAAGGAAAAAGAAAAACATTAATCTGGATTAGTAACTGAAAGTTTTTTTCCCAATAATGAATTAATTTTAATATTTTGTAATAATAAGAAAAGAAAAAAAGTTCTATCAATATAGCATAGTGAGCCATCTGAATTAACTATCTTGCTTTAAGTCAATCATTAGAAGTTATCTCATGGTCATCTGTCAATTTGATATTAATGTAAAAACTATTGTATTTAATACTAAATGAAAACTATATATTGACTCTTATTCTAAAAGAGAGTATTGTTGTTGTAACAATTTGCATTAAGTTTTTTTTATGCAAAGTGCATTGAAAATCTTAATGAAGATATTGCTTTCATTTTTTAATATCTAGAAAATTTCATTTTTAACATACCTAATTCAAAAACATGTCCTATAATTAAAGTACACATAAAAACAAATATCATGCTACATAAAAAGATAATAATATTCAAAGTATCCATTAATGTATAAATTAATATAAATTTATGTATAGTCCTTATAATGAGGAAGATAGAACAATATATTTATTTATGACTCTATCTATCTATCTATCTATCTATCTATCTATCTATCTATCTATCTATCTATCTATCTATCTATCTATCTATCTATCTATCTATCTATCTATCTATCTATCTATCTATCTATCTATCTATCTATCTATCTATCTATCTATTTATCTATCTATCTATGCATCCATCCATCCATCCATCTACCTATCTATCTATCTATCTATCTATCTATCTATCTATCTATCTATCTATCTATCTATCTATCTATCTATCTATCTATCTATCTATCTATCTATCTATCTATCTATCTATCTATCTATCTATCTATCTATCTATCTATCTATCTATCTATCTATCTATCTATCTATCTATCTATCTATCTATCTATCTATCTATCTATCTATCTATCTATCTATCTATCTATCTATCTATCTATCTATCTATCTATCTATCTATCTATCTATCTATCTATCTATCTATCTATCTATCTATCTATCTATCTATCTATCTATCTATCTATCTATCTATCTATCTTGAATTAAATGTTTATATAGATTGTTATTATAACAATGAACAGAAATGAGGAAATAATATCCATTAACTAAAGATGAACTTCATCTTTTTGATGATATTCAGAAATTATTAATTATTACTAATTACCAATCCCTGAGCTGAGCAAGTTTTTTTTCATATATCTATAATAGCTCTTTTGTTGGGGGTATTTTGAAGTAAAAAGTGTTGTTTTTTACTTCAAATCCAAGTTCTTATATAAATTTAAATACAGAAAGCTATTTTTATATGTGTGACAATGTAAAAAAATAGCATCTTTCTTGACATTCCGCAAATAATATTTTTAACTTCTCAAAAGAAGTTGTATATGTTGAATTTAACATTTGCATGGATCATTATTATAATAATGAATTGAAATGAGGATAGAATTGCAGAAAGTCAAAAAAGATGCTATTTTTTCACATTATCACATGTATAAAATAAGTTTCTGGATTTAATACCATATAGGAATTTGTGTTTGAAATAAAAGAGAACTATTTTTTTAATTAAAGACCCCTAATATAAGAGCTATTATAGGTTTATAAGGAAAACTTGTTTTGTCTCAGAAATTGTTAATTAGTATTAATTGATAATTTTTTAGTAACATCAAAATATAAAATTTACCTCTATTTAATGGATATTAACTCCTCATTTCTAGTCATTATCATATTAACAATCCAAATAAACATTCAATTCAATATATACAACACTCTGGAGAAGTTAAAAAATATTATTTGCAGAATATCAAGAAAGATGCTATTCTTTCACATCCTCACACCTATAAGAATAGTTTTCTGGTTTTAAATTCATAAAAGAACTTGGGTTTGAAATAAAATAAACTCTCTTTTACTTCAAAGACCCCAACAAAAGAGCTAGTATAGTTTTATGAGAAAAACTTGTTTAGCCTCAGAAATTATTAATGTATAGTAATTGACAATTTCTTACTTTATTTCTATTTATATATATATATATATATATATATATATATATATATATATATATATATATATATATATATATATATATATATATATATATATATATATATATATATATGCAGAAAGAAGTTTGCTATTAATTTAAAGGAAACCCTTTGATTTCGCTTGAAGCCTCAAAGAAACAGAACAGGGCAAATTCCTAATGTCCATTCAATATGTTCTTGTTATTGCAGATGTTATTACTATGTGATTATTCATATAGTATATGAACATGGATGGGCTACTCACCAACATGCATTAGCCTGAGTGGTGAATTTATTGATCTTTTACCTCTGAGTTTAAGATCAAAAAACACCAAGGTCTTTCTTCTTAGTTGCCTGATAAAGCAAAATGAATGTTTTTGTAAATAATAAATATTTTTCCAATAGATATACACAATTATGATACACAAAATAAATCATGATCTTTATTCCTGGGAGGCTGTAAAGTCACTAACCAAGGCAGTGGTTGGTAGCCAAAAATGGAGGGTGCTGAGAATCCCCTGATTGTGGACTCAGGTTGCTATTTGATGATGATTTTTGATTTAGGTACTTACAGCTGCAGATTACTTTCAAGGGAAGTAAGATTGCAAGAATTAGAAGAAGAACTGTCTTATATTAAATGAGACATTATTGGACTTTGTGAAGTTAGAAGAAAAGATGAAGAGACAATTGATTTAAAAAGTGGACATGTACTCTATTATAAAAGAAAAAATATTGGAAATACAAATAGAGTAGGATTCATTATAAATGAAAAGTGGAAGAACAACATTGTGGAGATTGATGGTGTATCAGACAGAGTGGCAAGATTAGTTATAAAACTTAATAGCAGATATCAAATGCAGATAATTCAGGTTTATGCCCCCAATAAGTTCTCATAGTGATGAAGTAATAGAAGATTTTTATATGGATGTTCAAAAGGATTTTGGTCAGAGTGAAACAACATTTTAAAATTGTTATGGGATACTTTGATGCTAGAATTGGTACAAATAAAAGATAAAAGTGATGTAGGTAATTTGTAATAGAAATGAGAGAGGACATAGACTTGTGAAGTTTGCAGAAAAAGAAAAACTTTATATTATGAATTATTTTTTTGAGAAAAATGTTAAAAGGAAATGGACATGGAAGCATCCAAATGAAGGTATAGCAGAATTGGTTTATATTTTGACTAACCAGAAAAAATATAAAATGTTCTTAATAAATATAACACAGGAATGGATCATAGATTAGTAAGATGTAAGATACATATTGATGTTAAACTAGAGACAAAAATTATTAAGAAAAACAATATTTACAGTTGATGTTCCTAATCTTCAGAAACATTCTAATGAATTTAAATTGGAACTTACAAATCGGTTTCAAGTATTAGTAGATTTTGAACATGATTCATATTTGAATGTAATTAATATGAAAATAACTGATACAATTTTAAAAACTGCAACAAACATAGCTGGTAGTAAAAGTAGCAATTAACCAATAAAAGTTTTACTGACACTAGAGAATTTATAAAGAAAAGAGGAATATGAAGATATACAAAAATGATGCATTAAAAAGGATTGAGTAACTTGAATTTTGTAAAATGGTGTGGAAAAGAGCTGAAAATGATATAAGGAAGTATAACTGTAAACTAGGAAAGAAAGCTGTAGAAAACAAAAAAAGTATCAAGAGTATGAAACAACATTTTGGTATTGGTAGGAAATTTATATCTGCAATAAGAAAAAATATGGAATTATTACTAAAAAGAGAGATGACATCATGAAATTGGTAGTAGCTTTTTATCAAAAATTATATAGTAATAAAGAATAAGTACTTCCTATATCTTTTACATTTTCTGAATTGCCCAGAATTTTAAATGAAGCAGTGAGACATGCAATTATGAAATTATAATTGATATATTAAAATTGATGGAATTATAATTGATATATTAAAAGAAGCAGGTGAAGAAATAATTTTTTTTAGCAAAGTTATATATCAAATGTCTAAATGATAACGATGTAGCAGATGGTTGGAAGATTGCACTATTAATATTCAAAAAAGGTTACAAAGAAGATATTAGAAATTGCAGACCTATCAGCCTTTTATCAGTTTTATACAAAATCTTTACCAAGATAATTACAACTCAGCTACAGAGAACATTGGATTTCTATCAACCAAGAAAACAAGCTGGATTTAAAAGTGGTTTTAGTATAGTAGATTATATTCAGGTATTGAGATAGATTATAGAAAGAACAAATGAATATGAGTTGCCATTATGCCTTGGAATTCCCCTCTTTTCTTCCATAGAGTAAGCTTGTGGTTAAAATACCTGTAGAGATCCCTACTATCGCATTTTATACACATATTATTGAGGTTATAGCCTCAATAAATATTACTTACGTAATCAATGTGCGTTTAATAAATTTATAATTTTAGATTATGTAAAGGCATTTACTTCTATAAAAAGAACTTCATTGATTAAAACATTGTATTATCAAGCTATAGATCCAGGGTATTGTCATATTTTAAAGAATATTTATAAAAATGCAACAGCAACAATTAGATTACATAAGGATAGTGAGAAAGTGAAGATTGGGAAGGGTGTAAGACAGAGTGACTCCATATCTCCAAAACTTTTTACAGCATTGCTACAAGAAATATTTTGTGGATTAAAATGAGAAGTTAAAGGAATGAAAGTAAATGGAGATTATTTAAGTCATTTAGATTTTGCAGATGATGTAGTTGTTTTTGCAAATAATGCTTTAGAGCTGCAGTAAATGTTGCAGAAGTTATCAGATGAAAGTAGGAAACTAGGACTAAAGATAAATGTTAAAAAGACTATAGTAATGTTTACTGGATTTTTTCAAAATATGAGTTAGAAGAAGTTAACAGTTACAAATACCTTGGTCAGACTATTAATACAGATGGAAACATAATGGATAAAATTAACCATATAATTAAACTTGGTTGGAGTGCTTTTGGTAAAAATAACTTGATACTAAAAGGAAATATGCCTATGTGTTTGAAAAGAAAGGTTTTTAATAAATTTGTTTTATCAGTTCTTACTTGTGAATCCCAAACTTGGACACTTAATAGAAGAGCAATACAGAGACTTCAAATCACTCAAAGAAGTATGGGGAGTTGCATGTTGGGAGTAACAAGAAGAGATAGAAAATGCAATATATTGGCAAGAGAACAAACAGATGTTAATGACCTCATTGAAAAAAATTAAAAGACTGAAGTGGAGTTGGGCTGGACATATTGCTAGAAGAGATGATAGTAAATGGACAATTGAAATTTTAAACTGGATTCCAAGAGTTTGTAAAAGATACAGAAAGGGACCACATGTGAGATGGATGGATGAAATAAGAAATTGTGCAGGGGTGATGTTGAGAAGACAACCTAAAGATTAGAAAAGATGGATTAAACTTAGAGATACCTTCATCCTGCAGTGTATTGATAATAGTTGATGATATATATATATATATATATATATATATAACTATGAACACATTAGAATTAATATATATATATATATATATATATATATATATATTAATTCTAATGTGTTCACAGATAAAAGATGTCATATTACTATTACTATTTGCGGGATATTCCGTGTAGTGAAAAAGCTAAATGCTGACATTTCAGTACAATATCAAGTACCTTCCTCAGAGCATCCTCTTTCTCAAATCATAAGAATGCATGTGAGATTTAAAATCTCACATGCATTCTTATGATTTGAGAAAGAGGATGCTCTGAGGAAGGTACTCACATGCATTCTTATGATTTGAGAAAGAGGACGCTCTGAGGAAGGTACTTGATTTTGTACTGAAACGTCAGCATTTAGCTTTTTCACTACACAGAATATCCCACAAATAGTAATAATAATATGACATATATATATATATATATATATATATATATATATATATATATATATATATATATATATATAACAAGACAAACTGTGCAACTTGCCTTTAAGCTATATATATATATATAAAAGCAATCAACACATAAACAATGCAAATATCAATATTAATCAACATTACACAGCAATTTTAGTAATTCCACTTAAACCTATAATCTGAATTTGAATTTAGGCTGGATAAGTTTAAGAAATTTTTTATCAGGAATCAATCTAGATAACTACCTAATATTGGTTGTAAAATAGATGTTTACTTATTTTAGCCAAAAAATTAAATAAGATTAGAAAATTGCTTGCATTATCAACACTCTAATGAGTTCTAACAAATAGAAGCCTTCAAAAGCAATTAATTTTGTTTTGCACTTAATCTTAGAATTAAAAAACAACAAGGTTGTTGTATTTCTATTTTTTTTTTTCTAATCATTTGCAAATTTCATTTGTGATATTTAGAAAAAAAATTTGTAAAACTTAAGTTGTTAAATAATAATTGACTATAAATGCAAATTTTTACTGATACTATTTTTCAATTTTAATAACTGGTATAGCTATTTCTTTAGTTATTTTGACCACTTTCTATTTTTCTTACTATATCATAAAACTTCAACTTTAATTTTTTTTTTTTTATTAAACTGAAGAAACTTTTTTGAGCAGTCATAATTTAAAATAATTGTTTAAAACAGTATTATAACTTCCATATGCACTAGCTAGTTTTTTTTAAAAAGGAATTATAAAAAATGTAATAGTCATGTGATTCTTAGATATTCTATTATTTGAGGTATCTTACTTTGGTATTATATTATGCTAAACTACCTGAAAAATGTTTTTCTACTTAAAACAGTATCAGTTACCTACAAAAAAATAATAAAGTTTATTGTGGACATTATGTAGATTTAAATAATTATTGCTAAAAAAAAAATTAAAAAGCATTATATAAAAATATCAAGATCTTATTTTTGTTTGAATGAAGTTTACAAATGTTTTACTTTATTTTTCATAACTATAAAATAATGGTTAGTGAAGAATTGAGAGTAATACCTCCTAAATGATTTCATACAATGATCCTCATGACATATTGGTGAACAAATTTACATACCTTATCAATAATGTAGGGTTCAAATCTAGACTAGGAATTTTTTGGATTTTTTTTTAGATTGTTGTCGATGAGCCACCATATCCCACTGGATGGCGCTGTTTTCATGCTAAAACACATAAAAATGCTGTTTCCGCCATTCGAACCCATGTTTTCTATAATACAACTTTTTTGTTGTACTATAGATTGCAGGCCACTATGACGAAGTACAGCATGTATGTTTATGCAGCAAATACATTTCCCAATTTGCACAGTTTATAAAATGGTTACGGCTTGGGGAGAGGGTGTGTTTTTTTTTAATTGGATGGAAATGTTATTTTCATTGGATTATTTTTATTTTAAAGTATTGAAATGTTCATATTTTGTAAAATAATAATTAACAGACTTTTTCACCATAGTGTATTGAAGTTTTAAATAGTAAATGTTGACGAGATATATGTATAAAGTGAATTGGAATTAGGTAACGCGTCAAGTAATGTACTGTTCATAACATTTTGAAATAAAAAAGAGTGTTAACACAAAAGTATCCTGTAAGAAAAATACAATTGTACACTGTTTTTTTAAATGTCATAAAAAGCATATATTATAAACATTTTATATATATATTTGTCATTGTTTAAAAAAGTTTTAGTTTCTTTCTTTTCTCTAACTACTGTTATATTTTGTTGAATATAGTTTACATTTATTGTAATCATTTATTTTATAGATGTTAGTAAAAAAAATATTTACAAAAATACGATTTTGATATTTTTTATTTTAACCGTAATCCTAACCCTAAAACCAACCCTAAAGCTAACCCTAAACTAACCTTAAAGCTAACTCTAAAACTAACCCTAAACTAACCCTAAAACTAACCCTAAAACTAACTCTAAAGCTAACCCTAAAACTAACTCTAAACGTAACCGTAACAACTTTTACTTTTAGTTGTCATTCTATTTGAAATAAAAAATAGCGGTAAACAACAACAAAAAAAAAAGGCCGTAATCCCAGTAAAAAAATCTCCGATAGAAAATTGATTTTTCTAATAAAAAGAAAACTAAAAAAGACGAATCAAACTGTAATTTGTTTATTTTATTTTACATTTATTATTATCATTTAATTTGTATACGTTAATAAAAAATAATATTTAAAATTAAATAATATTTAAAAAAGACGATTTTCTTTTGTTTTTATTTTCGCATTACTAAAAACACATCAAAATGATTATAATTAATGGCCCGTGAATAATCATATTTTATAGTTTAAGCATGATAACTGCGCCATCCAATGGGATATGGTTGCTCATCGATGACAACCTTTTTTTACATTTGCAATAAGTGTATTTTTTAATTTCAAATAGGTATAACATTACTAATTCACTCCTGCTATCCAATATTAGTTGGAAAATGGTTATATACTTATTTTTAATTAAAATCATCCTCTCATTACCTGATATTTCACCAGTCTGATGAATAATATATATATATTTTGTTTCTGTGTTAAAGATTGCTGAAAATTCTTTCAATCTGTAGTGTGGTACCTTACATACATACGCATTTGTGTATACTCATATGTATTTAATATTTGTATTTACATATAAGACTATTTCCATAATTTAATATTAAGTATTGAATGTTTTTAGAAAAAAACACTTTATTTAAATTTTCCAATTACATTCACCTGTTAGTAATAGCACACAGGTTAATATATGCACGATGTCCCAAGTGGTATAATTCTAGTCTCTTTTTCATGTGTTGAAGGTCTGACCAGTGACATTAAGCCTGAACCCTTGAGATTCTTGAATATTGAATGTTAAGGTAATGCTCAAATCAACTCAGCCATCTTGACAAAGGCTTGGTTAGAGCATTACTTTAAAATTCAATATTCAATAATCTAAGAGTCAAGGTTTGATTCCCATGCTAGTACTGTCACTGTTCAGGCCAGCAACACCTGAAGAAAAGAGAAGAATAATATCATTCATTGTGTATATACTAATCTGTGTATTATTACTAACAATTGAATGTAATCGAAAAATTTAAGTAAGATTAAGTTTCATCTAGACATTCTATACTCAATACTTAATGGTGGAAATAGTCCAATATATAAATACAATTAAAATACCATCATCACAAACCTTCAGGAAAACAGTAATATGTTTAATATTTTCATAAATTTATATTTAATTTTATTGTGTTTACATACACGTTTATATTTATTAACAAAGAAAATGTCTCAGTGTGATTTTTTAAATAAATAACATTACATATATCATAGAAAAAGAAATAACACTTTGCAACAGTTATCAAACATATCTAAAAATAATTTATTTTCGCGTTTTTCTTTTATAATTTATTTCATTACTCGAGAGAATTGTGAATTATAACATTTTTAATTAAAATCAGATATTAAAATGAATTTAATAAACTTCTGCAGTAATAAATTGTTGTTTGTCACAAGCGGATACATAAACATTTAAAAATTATATCATTACTCTTTTTTTACTGCTAAAAAAAATTCTTTCTTTTTTTTTACTTTTGACCACAAATTTTTGTAATTATAAATTGCATAAGTATATAAATGAAATATTACGTATAGCTCAGCTAAATTTATAAAAAAATTAAAAGGCATATTTACATTAACACAAATATAGATTTTACAAATATTTATTTAACCAAACATGGAAAGTATATTTTTATTTAAAAAATTTAGGTTTATTAATAATAGGTATATACAAATGTTTTCAGTGATAGTTATATATGTTTATATTGTTATAGGTTCTCCAAGAGTTTGTGTAGCATGAGATGAGATCTGATTTGTTTGTTTAGTCAGATCGGAGATCAGATAAAAAATTAGTGTGTTTTTAGGACATTTTTATGTCCATACATTAATCAGATATTTGCGTGTTTCTTTTACCTGTTATATAGTTTATCAATCATTTTTCTAAAAAAATATTTTAGAAAAAAATATAAATTTATTTTTAAAAAAAACAACAACCTTATCTATAATTGTACTACTAAACTGTATAAAGGTTTCGAATTGAGACAAATCAAAATCTTACAAACAACTTTATATTTAAAAAAAAAATCAAATAGCGATTCAGAAATTGATTGTTTTATTAATAATAATAAAACGCTAATTAAAATGGAGATTGATTGGACTTGCAATTCGCGTGAAAATAAACCTACATTTTATATATACATATATAGTAAACTTGGAAGTCATTGTTCATAGTTATAATTTAAAGTTAAATATTTTCAAATCCTCATCACCTAAAATTTTTGTATTTAGAAAATGGCTAAATATTCTTGGGAAGGAAGTCGGATTTTCTGTTACTGATATTGACTTGTAGATCTACTCTGTTATATAATGAAATTGACTCTCATATCTTTTTTAATACACACAGATATTCTAAAAATCCCAAAGAAAACATAATTGGGAAAAATATATAAATATACACTGGAAATGGATAAATTAATAAATGCTGCAACATTATTATGAAAGTCAAATCAATAATAAACTTAATTACTTTATGAAATATGACTTCAAAATCATGTAGATTTATGTCAGTCTAAACCTGCTATTAGATGGCTTTACTTCATTACATATCATAAATAGTAAATTATTTGTTTTTCATGATAAAGATAATTTTTGGTGAGCTACTGTTATAATTGAAAATATTAACTTTATAAGATATGAAGAAATAATTATAAAATATGAAAATGTAGGCTCTTCATTGCATAAAGTTTCAGCTTTTACTACATTGTAGGACTTAACTTATTAATATTATTTACATCCATGACTTCTTAGCTTTGCAAATTGCCAACACAGAACTTAATCTTTTTAAAACCAGCAATGCTCAATATTATTTTATTTCTCTGAAAGAATAGATTGTTCTAATAGATGTTTTAATCAGGTCATCTGCTATTTATCTCACAAACAGTTTAAAAAGACTGCTTCTAGACTTATTTAGAACTTCAGTCCTTAAACATACTATTTATTCATAGCCTAAGAGAGATTTTCTCCCTTAATTAAATTATATATATGTGATATAATTTGCAGTCTCATCCATATATGATTTTGATTGTGAATATATAGACAATGACATTTTAGCTTGATCACACAAGACACCAATTAAGTGATGATTAGAATATTATAATGATGGTTGTAGAGAAGCTGTAAACATTTGTTTATAACAATGTTAAATTTCCACCAAAAAGCAGGTATATAAAATTGGAAAAAACAAAAGTCAGAAAATCTTCAGAGTAATATGCTTTTTAAAAAATTATTGCAAATAGGAGGAACTTTGTGTGTGGCATTATGCTTATTGATATAATTTGGTCTTTTTAGTATCTCAATGGCTTCTCTGATCTTATATTGGTGTAGTGTGTCACATCTGGATTGGTCAGAATATTATTTTTTTTTAATACTATGATTTTATCCAGATATGAACCCTATCATTGAGATATTAAAGAGACCAAATTGTATCAATAAACATGATAACACATAAAAACTCTTATTTGGAAACATTTAAAAAAAATATCATTCCAAAAATTTTCTAACTTTTATTATTTCAATTCTATATATTTGTTTTTTCTATTGGAGGAAATTTAATATTGTTATAAACCAGTGTTTACAACACCTGATGGCTTGAGTAATCATGCCCAAACATCAATATATTTATAATCAAAATCATACACAGATGAACCATCAAAGTATATCATTTATATCTAAAGCCTTAAAAATCTTCATACCAACATATATATTATAGGGTAAGACTCAATTAATAAAAAAAAGTAGTCAAAAAAATTTGTGTGTGTGATTGTTTTAATTAGCTATATGTATATTCCATTGAAAATAGAATTAAAAATGAATTGGGGATGAAGTGAAAGATTTCTGCTAATTTTAGCTTCTGGCTACGTATGTGGGCTTGTGTGTGTGGGTGAATAAGGTAGCTTAGATGCCTTCATACAAGTGAAGAAGATTACTTAATATTTCAAGTTTTAATTCTATGTATCACAGGTTTTTTTTAAATTTATATATTATTTGTATAATCTAGAAAGAAAAAGGAAAAAGAAAGAAAGAGAGAGAAGCTCATTAGCAAATATATAAAATCAATTTGACCACCAAACTAGTTTGAATTTAGCTGCTAATTAATCATAAGTTGACAGTTCCAAAATAAAAATATTTCAAACCATGCAAGTGGATAGTAGACACCTTCAATAACATATTACCATCAAGAGGCTAGTGTAATTAAGGGACCAGTGATGCCAGTAAAACAAAATAAAAAAATACCAGAGGGAAGCTGAAACAATGGCATTATTATTGTTTTTCGTTGACTGGTGTCACCAACTAATTTCCAACATTTTATTGTGGAAAATTTAAAAAGATATGTAGTGCTGAACTCTAGATTTTTTTGTTTGAAGGGATTCAGAAGCCATCCCAATGGAGCCCTGACACATATGTATGGGAGACCAGAGAAATGCATCCAGAGCTGGCCACAAAATGTTATAAGTACAACATCTACAATGCATCATACCTCCATCCAACAGAGGAAAGGAAAATCACGAAGAAAGCCTACTCTAATTCAAATTCAGAATTGTCTGTGAATAAGTTTAAACATCAACTAGTTTATATCTATACCATAAATTTTCTATCATCTTAACAATCATGTTGAAAATAGTAACCAGGCTAATTTGAAGAAAATTTGCGTGCAATAATTAGTGTGTGTTTTAAAAGATGTGTTTGTGTTCTTTTTCTCTGTGATTATTATCAAGAAAGTGCATGTTCAAAAGCTGGTTAGCAGTACTTCACAAAATGCAGGAACTCAGCAAGTCAGATATATACAACCAAATTTTATTAAATATTGTCATTTCATTTTTTTTCTCAATTCTTTTTTTCTCTCCCCCCTTCAAAGATTAAAATAGATCTTAGTGATTACAACCAAATTTTATCAACTATTGTCATTTCATTTTTTTTTTATTAATTCTTTCTTTCTCTCCCCCCTCAAAGATTAAAATAGACCTTAGTGATTAAGGGTTTGGTTATTACTAAATACAATCTTATTATTCATGTTATTTTTTATCTTATTTTTTAATTGTTTTATTAATCAAATTGTATATATTTATTTATACACACGTATATTGATGTATTTTGATATAATTCATTTTAAAATAGATGTTCAATTTTTTGATTGAAATATTCATGTAAATATTTTTTGGGAAAGGTTTTAAAGCCTAGTTGAAATGTGCATGTACATAGATATATGATAGTAATGGACAAGTCTAAAATCAAAATGATAAAGGGGTATGTGATGACAGTAGTATGTAACTAGATGAGAGAATTTTTCTTTTCTTTTAGTATTGATTTACTAAAGGCAGAAATTATGCAGAGCTATGAATAGATATAGATAAATTATGGAATAGTTACATTACAATATTATTGACAAGATAGAGTGTGTATATGCATTTTTTTGATTTTGTTAATTAATTATATGAATGCCACAAGGGACTAAATTATTTATACTAGGTGAAATAACCTTTAAATTTCATAATTAGCAGATATGTTAGGCTTTCTATTTTTTCTCATTATTATTAATCACTGAATGTTTAGAAATTTTAGAATTCATTTTATCTTAATTAATTGTTTTGGGAATGTACTCATTATTTTGTAATGTTGGAATAAACCATGAATCAGATGTTGAAATTAAATAGCTTATATGTGTTTATTTATCAATTACAAAACTCCTTAGATGTGTTGCTCATAAGTCATCATCAGACTGGAATACATTATGAACCATAGTAAAAATATGAAAAGGGTAATTTTGGTTATGATATGTAAAATTTTCATCATATAGATATGTATATGGTATATATAACAACTTCTAGTGACTAAACAGGTAAGTAGGGTCTAGTTCTCTTTTGTGCCTTTGAAGGATATGAGTGATATTATCACCAGAACTATTTATATAGCAGGGCAAATATGTCCAGAATAACAACAGTGCATATGACATTCTTTTTTCTATGAGCTACCTTAGTTAATTTTCCATCATAGGCAAAATGACTGTAAGCTATCTAAGCCCATCTTATAAAGGTGAGAACTAGGTGATGTTCCAAGGTATGGATAATAATCATCCCATCTTGAATAATAAAACACACATAGCTAGTTATAGCTACATAGTAATGGGCGAGGTATTTAAAAATAGATCATAAGATTATGGTACAACACCAAATGCTTGATAATTGCTGTGATTCCATACTATTACAATAATTTGACTCCCTAACTGTGGGATGACAATGATGATGATTGGAAATTACCCAACTTCACTGTTGGTGAACTCTGCACACCCATAATAATATATCACTTACTGGTAAAATAATTTCCTGCACCAACTCATGCTTGATGTTTATGGTGATTTTGATATAACAGTTTGGCACCCCCACTAAAAGCACAAGATATACTACATACCATCTGCTTGAGATTGAGAGTAAATTTAAATGGGAAGGAGATAAGTAGTCAAACAATCAGTATAAAAAGGTGCTATAATAATTTGGCACTTACAACTGACACAACTAAGAGCTCAATAGACACTATATACTGGAAGTGGAGTGAGCATGGTAGAAGAAAGGGATGTGAATAAATTTTAGGTTTTTTAAAAAAATGAGAATTTTTATTTTAGTGTAGGTTAACTGGGGTCTTGTATTCTTATTTAGACTTTATATAGTAGTATAATTATTATTCATGATTAACATTGACAAAAGACTACAGCCATGAAACAGCTTAGTATTTCAGTCCTAAAACATCTATGCACCACAGCATAAGTCACTGTTAAAACAGTGGTAGGTTTATCTTCAGTTAAATGTTTTGTTTTATTAATAAAAATTATATTTTGGTTTATACTACTTATTTAAATTAATCAACTCTGGATCATTTATTTTATTACAGCATCTAGAATCAAACAATGATTGTTTGAGTGAGTAGAAGTAAAAAAAAATTGGTTTCATTGTTCATTTAAAAAAAAAATCAATATTCTAACTTAACAGTTATGGAACACAACGATTTTGGAGACTGTATTGTGTATTTGATTGTTAGAGTTTGTTTAGCAGTACTTTCCATTTTGATGATGGGTGGACAACTTTTGTCATTGCCTTAAGGATATAATGTTTTCATGCAACTCTAGAGTGTGTTCTATCTCAGTCATTGCTCCAACCCATTTTCAGATTTCCTATTGTTTACCATGATGCAGTTAACATAGTCCTATCATAAAATCCCAGCCTCTAAGACCCCAAAGAAAGAGAAGGACATGGTTCTCTATAATTCCAGTCCCTAAGAGTCAAAAAAGCAGTGCTTTGCAAAAACATTTTGCATTTTTATTCTGGTTGTGATAGCATATTTTGTCTTTAAACTGAGAGAGGTTTCTTGGTGTTCATGGTGCATTGTATACTTATAGTCTGTGTCTGAATTCTCTATCTATCTTATAATTGCAGGTCACTATTCATTCTGTGAGCTGTCAATACCTGTCATATCTCTAGAAGACATTGATGAGTAGATAGTTTGAGGTATGAACCTTGTTTTTGTTATAAATATTATGTTAAATAATGTTAGATGTGTGTACATTTCTATTTTCCTTTATTCCATGAGATAGCGGTATCTGGGACAACAGATAGCATAAGATGTGTATTTGGGGGTATAGATATGCTGGTTCTGGGAGTCAGAGAGTCTGAAGAACAAAGTATTGAATGTATCATTGATAATATATCAGTATTTTAGATTTAGATGTAAAGAAGTACTGTTCCTATTGATACAGTTACCATGGATTTAGATAGTGAAGAGACAATGGAATGGTCAGAAGTTAGTAAACAAAATATGCTCCACATCATATTGGACCAGCTAGACAGTCAGCATCAAGAAATGTGTGCAAAAATAGACAATCAGCATCAAGAAATGGAATGCAAAAATGGACAACCAGTACAGAAAATGAGTGTAAAAATAGACAGTCAGCATCAAGACATGATTGAGTGAAGAAAAAACAGTCAGCATCAGGAAATAAGAGAAATGAGTGAAAAAATGGAAACTCAATGCCAAATAATGAGGCAACAAATATATAGTCAATATCAAGAAATGAGAGAAATCAGTGAGAAAATACAGTCAGTACCAAGAAATGAGTCAGCAGACTGATAGTCAACACAAATAATTTTCAAATTTGTTAGACATGTAGGAGAGTTTAAAGAGATTTAAAATAAGTTCAATGTTTCAAGTGAACAATTAGAGGATTTCAAAATGGATTTGAGAATCAAAATCTGAGAGTTTGATGAAAGATGCAATAACAGATTCAAAGAACAGGCAACAAGTTTGAGATAAGGCAAGAACAATGGGACAGCAAAATCAAAAAAGTAGAAACTAAGATAAAAAGTTCAGTAGAGGAATGTATTAAATTAGGAGAAATATATGATGAAAGAAAAAGGGTCAACGCTAGTTTCAAAGAAGCTTTAAAAGTTGAAGTTAAGTCAATTAGGTTAGAAGTAATAGATGTACAAAATCAGTTGTAAAAAAAATACAAAGGGATAGTTAAAAGACAGGGCAAAGTGGAGTATGAAATGAAAAAAGTACAGCAAATTAGAATATATAAAAAAAGCCTACAATGTATTACATAAAAAAGTTTCACCACAATGCATCAGTGTATTATTAATTATAAAGAAATAATGGAAAATCAAAGTAAAATAGAGAGGATGAAGGATCAGATGGTTAATGTTGAACAGATTAGACAGGAAGAGATAGGAAATATCAAACAAAACTTACAAAAAGATATTTATAGTAGGTTTGAATGTCAAAGGAGAGCTATAGTGAATGAGGTGAGAGAATATTTACAAATTCAAGAGCAGGATGTAAATATAAAAATATTAGATATGATATAAAATAGGTTGACAAAAATTACAGCTACTAAACTCAATGATTTTTGATGAGAGGTAAGTCATGCATCCAAGCATGGAGGTAGTGAAGTGGGCTTTGAGAATAACCTGGAAGATTATGAAAATGCATAACCTATCCCATTAATATCAAAGGATAACCCTAGGCAGTTGGAAGATAAGGGAGATGAGAATACTGAAGGAGAAAACACTAATATATCTAAGTATATACAGATCAAAGAACTCCACAGAGTATTTAAGTGGATTAGATGAATTATTCTCCCTGAATAGGTTGAAGAAAAGGGAAAAACTCATGATTGCTAGTAACCACTTACACACCTGATGGAGATCACTCTTCCAAAAGCCAAGGGTCTATAGGAACTTCAAGTTCTTGTTGTTGAATGAGTTTTGAAATGAGAACAAGCAAGAGAGCCAAAGGCAGCGACATACAGTTTTTTGGAGTCAAGCTGCAAAATTGAAGATGCTAATTGCCTTTCCTTTATCAAAAAAATTAATCAGGATTGTTAGAAGAAAGCTGCCTAGACAGGTAGAACAGGCTCTTATAACAGCTAGTAATACACTGTTGAAGAGGTGTTAGATATGTTAGGGTCCTTAGAAGCTAGTGAGGGCTTATCTAGCAACATTCCAAGATTAAAAACAGAAAATATAGATCATAGAATCTCTAGCATAAAAGTAGGTAAAGGGCAAACCAGTAAAAAAGGGGAAAGGCAGCCTGTGAATCCCATCTTTCATGGTAGGAATATATCACAATGGCCTCAGGGAAATAAATATGTAGGATGTGATCAATGTGAGATCAGAGGGGAAAATCAAGTAGATGAGTGCCATATTAAAAAGATTTTTATGGTTGTTGATTTTCTTGTAGGGAGAGGAAAATGTTGGGTAAGACCCAATTATTTCAAAAAGGGGGAGGGTCAAGAGAGTGTTTGTGTGTATGTTTGTTTTAATTGGTTATGTGAACATTTTATTGAAAATCATTGATAGAATATAGAATTAAAAATGAATTGGGGTTGAAGTGAAAGATTTCTGCTAATTTTAGCTATATATTACAAATTAACTTCTGATTGTGTGTGGATCTATGTGCATGTGTGAATAATCTATCTTAGATGCCTTCATACAAGTGAAGAAGATTAATTAATATTTCAAGTTTTAATTCTATGTAATGTAGATTTTTTTTAAAATTTGTATATTATTTATATAGTCTAGAAAGAAAAAGGAGAGAGAAAAAATTAGAGAGAAGCTCATTAGCAAATGTGTAAAATCAAAGAGACTAATAATGATTATTTCTGACAATCAAACTAGTTTGAACTCAGCTACTAATTAATCATAAATTGACAGTTGCAAGATAAAAATATTTCATACCACCTGAGTGGATAGTAGATACATTCAATCACATATTACCATCAAGAGGCTAGTGTAATTAAAGGCCCAATGATATCAGTGAAACAAAATGAATAAATACCTGAGAGAAGTTGAATCAACATTTAGGCTTCAGTTCTCTTGTTGTGCCTTTGAAGGAGGATGGGAGTGATATTATCTCAGAAATTATTTATATAGCAGGAAAAATATGCACAGAATAACAGAGTATATGACTTTTTTTTCTATGAGTTAACTTAATAATTAATCTTCCATCATTGGCAATGTGACTCTAAGACCCATAAGCCAAACTTATAAAACTGGGAACTAGGTAGTGTTCCAAAGGAAGGATATTAATCATCCCATCCTGAATAATAAAACACAAACAGGTAATTTTAGCTACATAGTAATGGGCCAGGTATTTGTGTATAAAATCTAAGATTACGGTACAACATAAACTGCTTGATAGTTGTTGTGATTCCATACTGTTACAATAATTTGGTTACCTAACTAGGGGATGATGATTTGTCATCATCCAAGTTTATTATGGGTGAACTCTGTACACCCACTCCATACATACCATTACAATAATTTGAGAACCAATGTAATGGATTGGTGATTCAAACCATTTACTGGTACAATAATTTGCCACACCAACTCAGGTTTAATGTTTACGGTGATTCTGGAATTATATATATATATATATATTGTTATTATTAAAAGGGGTTCAAAATACAAAACAAAATTAAAAAATAAAATAATGATAATTTATCAGCTTGACTTTTGTGACTATAATAAATCATGTACATATGGTTTTGATTTTAATTATAGTAACATAAAAATATCAGAAACTGAAAGAAATAATAATAAAAGAAAAATTAAGGAAGCGATGTTAATATATAAATACAAGCAAGATTTAATTAATAGGCAAGCAGCAAACATTAAGATCACAGAATTATGGAAGTTGACATCATGAAATTATGGGAAAGCTGGCATTTTAAAAGTATTAGTTGACAAAAACTACAAGGATAGTTGAAAGCACTTCTAAGTGACGGTTATAGATATATTTTTATAAACTTTTAAGTACCGTATTTTCTAATATACATATATATATATATATTATAGGAAACATCATTTACTCCTTTTTTTAAATTTTCATTGAAAAAATTATTACTGTAATTATTGATGTTTTGACCAAACTAAATTAAATGATAAATAAAAATTGCATAAATATATAATTATTTATTATTTTTTGTTTTTATTTTTTTTATATAGATATTACATTTTCAATTTTTCTATATAGAATTTTTTTTATGTTTTTGTAGTTAATTGTAAAAACGACCATCTTGACAAAACATCTACTATATTAGTAATAATTATAAATTTTATTAAACGCACATTATTAAGTAATATTTACTAAGGCTGTAACCTTTAGGAATAAGCGTCTGAAAAATTTGAAGGTAGGGACCTCTACAGGTCTTAGCCACAAGCTTACGCTAGGAAGAAAAGAAAGAAACATTCTTTACTTCAACCTACTTTTATATATAATAGTAATAATAAATTTTTCCAATAAAAAAAAGTAAACATTTTTTTTATAATCTTTATAAATTGGGGTTATTTATCAACAGAACAGCTGTAATGAAATGCTATGGACTTTTTGAATAAAAGAATGTAAATTTATTATATATATATATATATATATGATAAACAAAAATGCAAGTTAAAAAACTTGCTAACGCTTGTATTTATGTCCAAAGATGGCGTTCTACCAAAACGCCGATCAAGTGTAGGTTTTGTTTACATAAACGTCAGAGTAGTTAGTATTCACTATCTCTAACTATAATTCCACTTTCAGATCATGATTTCAAGCTATTCGCTATCGTCAGTGAAAGACAGGAATAAAGAAACTAGATCTAAATACAAACTCTGAGCGTTTATGAAACAATTTCTATTCAGCTTGCAAGCGTGAATTTCTTAGACACGTAATGTCTTCAAACTCAGCATAGCAAACCAGATAGCTATATGGGTCTGATCTCAGTTCAGCATCACCACATAGTAGAAGCCTCTGCAATCTATATCATTGCAAGAAAGACCTCAAAGGTACATTTATGATAAACAAAAATGCAAGTTAAAAAACTTGCTAACGCTTGTATTTATGTCCACAGATGGCGTTCTACCAAAAATGCCGATCAAGCGTATGTTTTGTTTACATAAACGTCAGAGTAGTTAGTATTCACTATCTCTAACTATAATTCCACTTTCAGATCATGATTTCAAGCTATTCGCTATCGTCATTGAAAGACAGGAATAAAGAAACTAGATCTAAATACAAACTCTGAGCGTTTATGAAACAATTTCTATTCAGCTTGCAAGCGTGAATTTCTTAGACACGTAATGTCTTCAAACTCAGCATAGCAAACCAGATAGCTATATGGGTCTGATCTCAGTTCAGCATCACCACATAGTAGAAGCCTCTGCAATCTATATCATTGCAAGAAAGACCTCAAAGGTACATTTATGATAAACAAAAATGCAAGTTAAAAAACTTGCTAACGCTTGTATTTATGTCCACAGATGGCGTTCTACCAAAAACGCCGATCAAGCATATGTTTTGTTTACATAAACGTCAGAGTAGTTAGTATTCACTATCTCTAACTATAATTCCACTTTCAGATCATGATTTCAAGCTATTCGCTATCGTCAGTGAAAGACAGGAATAAAGAAACTAGATCTAAATACAAACTCTGAGCGTTTATGAAACAATTTCTATTCAGCTTGCAAGCGTGAATTTCTTAGACAGGTAATGTCTTCAAACTCAGCATAGCAAACCAGATAGCTATATGGGTCTGATCTCAGTTCAGCATCTGGTTTGCTATGCTGAGTTTGAAGACATTACGTGTCTAAGAAATTCACGCTTGCAAGCTGAATAGAAATTGTTTCATAAATGCTCAGAGTTTGTATTTAGATCTAGTTTCTTTATTCCTGTCTTTCACTGACGATAGCGAATAGCTTGAAATCATGATCTGAAAGTGGAATTATAGTTAGAGATAGTGAATACTAACTACTCTGACGTTTATGTAAACAAAACATATGCTTGATCGGCGTTTTTGGTAGAACGCCATCTGTGGACATAAATACAAGCGTTAGCAAGTTTTTTAACTTGCATTTTTGTTTATCATAAATGTACCTTTGAGGTCTTTCTTGCAATGATATAGATTGCAGAGGCTTCTACTATGTGGTGATGCTGAACTGAGATCAGACCCATATAGCTATCTGGTTTGCTATGCTGAGTTTGAAGACATTACGTGTCTAAGAAATTCACGCTTGCAAGCTGAATAGAAATTGTTTCATAAACGCTCAGAGTTTGTATTTAGATCTAGTTTCTTTATTCCTGTCTTTCACTGACGATAGCGAATAGCTTGAAATCATGATCTGAAAGTGGAATTATAGTTAGAGATAGGGAATACTAACTACTCTGACGTTTATGTAAACAAAACATACGCTTGATCGGCGTTTTTGGTAGAACGCCATCTGTGGACATAAATACAAGCGTTAGCAAGTTTTTTAACTTGCATTTTTGTTTATCATAAATGTACCTTTGAGGTCTTTCTTGCAATGATATAGATTGCAGAGGCTTCTACTATGTGGTGATGCTGAACTGAGATCAGACCCATATAGCTATCTGGTTTGCTATGCTGAGTTTGAAGACATTACGTGTCTAAGAAATTCACGCTTGCAAGCTGAATAGAAATTGTTTCATAAACGCTCAGAGTTTGTATTTAGATCTAGTTTCTTTATTCCTGTCTTTCACTGACGATAGCGAATAGCTTGAAATCATGATCTGAAAGTGGAATTATAGTTAGAGATAGTGAATACTAACTACTCTGACATTTATGTAAACAAAACATACGCTTGATCGGCGTTTTTGGTAGAATGCCATCTGTGGACATAAATACAAGCGTTAGCAAGTTTTTTAACTTGCATTTTTGTTTATCATAAATGTACCTTTGAGGTCTTTCTTGCAATGATATAGATTGCAGAGGCTTCTACTATGTGGTGATGCTGAACTGAGATCAGACCCATATAGCTATCTGGTTTGCTATGCTGAGTTTGAAGACATTACGTGTCTAAGAAATTCACGCTTGCAAGCTGAATAGAAATTGTTTCATAAACGCTCAGAGTTTGTATTTAGATCTAGTTTCTTTATTCCTGTCTTTCACTGACGATAGCGAATAGCTTGAAATCATGATCTGAAAGTGGAATTATAGTTAGAGATAGTGAATACTAACTACTCTGACGTTTATGTAAACAAAACATACGCTTGATCGGCGTTTTTGGTAGAACGCCATCTGTGGACATAAATACAAGCATTAGCAAGTTTTTTAACTTGCATTTTTGTTTATCATAAATGTACCTTTGAGGTCTTTCTTGCAATGATATAGATTGCAGAGGCTTCTACTATGTGGTGATGCTGAACTGAGATCAGACCCATATAGCTATCTGGTTTGCTATGCTGAGTTTGAAGACATTACGTGTCTAAGAAATTCACGCTTGCAAGCTGTATAGAAATTGTTTCATAAACGCTCAGAGTTTGTATTTAGATCTAGTTTCTTTATTCCTGTCTTTCACTGACGATAGCGAATAGCTTGAAATCATGATCTGAAAGTGGAATTATAGTTAGAGATAGTGAATACTAACTACTCTGACGTTTATGTAAACAAAACATACGCTTGATCGGCGTTTTTGGTAGAACGCCATCTGTGGACATATATATATATATATTAAATTAAATATTTCCATGGATTATTATTACATTAAATAATAGAAATAAGAAGATAATATCTATGTCACTAGAGATAACTTTTAACTTTTAATATTGCCAAGAAATTGTCAATTACTACTAACTAACAATCTCTGAGGAAAAACAAGTTTTCTCATTAACATTAACTAGCTCTTTTGTTGGAGTTTTTATTGAAGTAAAAGGGTTATATATATATATATATATATATATATATATATATATATATATATATATATATATATATATATGTTGATATGAAGATTTCATGGGTTGCATATATAAAAGACATATTTTGTGGGTTCATCCATGTTAAAAAATTTAAATATTAATATACTGACATTTCACCTTGATCACACTAGTCATCCACTGGGTGATAAAAGCTAGAAAGATGGTTGTAGTGTCTCTAAAACTGTCTTTCTACATTTTATCACCCAGTGGATGACTTGTGTAATCAAGTCAAAATGTCGGTATATTAATATTTAAATTTTTTAACATGGATGTAACCACAATATATATATATATATATATATATATATATATATATATATATATATATATATATATACCCTTAGCTAAAATAGTTAATCACTCTTGCAGTCCATGGAGTTAATGAATCTTTTATTTAGGTCCCTGTATTTAATAATCCAAAATTTTAAACCTTAATAATATATTTGGCATGAAAATCTTAATGAGTGGTTTTCAATAAAGATTGTTTTGGATGCATTAGAAATTTGCTAGAGTGGAGATTAGATTTCAAACCCAGTATAAGCTTTGACTAGACTAAAATAACAATTTAAAAATATTATTATTAATTGGGAGATAAATATATTGCTATTTTATTGTTGTTGAATAGCAATAATGAAATAAATTAATAATTAAATCAAATTTGTAAATCTTATAAAACGAATTGTTATAGTAAATTACTTCAGCATATTTTTTTTTGGTACTGAACTAGAGCTGTCTTAAATAATAATGGATAGTTATTAAAAATGAAGCCAGAGTGGGTAATACTAATTATGCATACCAAAATTATTGGCTTAAATTCACTTCCAGAATGCATTATAATAAGCTATATATGTTCTAACCTCGTTCTAGGGGGGGTTGACTAATTAAAAAAAACAAGAACTAAGCAACCACAGGATTAAGCTCTGATTTAAAAATAAGGAGAAAAAAAATAAAAAGTATAAAATTCTAAAATCTAATTGAATGGAATTATAATATCTTGCTATCTAGAAATGATGGAATAAATTTCAAAACCTTGCAGTCATTGAAACACCATTCTTCTATTGATCAATAATTCTAAGAAGTTATACAGAAGGAGAGATGGAAACCTTATGCATCTTAGCTGTTTCTCATAAATCTTATTTCAAACTCAGGAAATTTCAAGAAGAAGTAAGCTTTTACTCTTATATCATTTATACATTTAAAATTTCTTCTTTAAAAATAACGCACGAATTATATAATTTGTGGACTAAAAAGTTGATAATGTTTATATTTTCGTGCCATTAGTAAATGTAGAGCAAAACAGATGTTCATTTGAAAATCATAATTGTAAGAAAATAAATTCAAAATAGTTTTAAAAAGAAATTTTAGAAGATATTAGAAATAAAATTAAAAGTCATTTTATATCATATAATGTTAATAAAGTTTAAACAAATAATTGTGTGATTTTATTCTAAATTCTCATCTGCCTATTTTCATCGTGCCAATTTTGTGTAATGTTAAAAATAAATGATTACAGATGCATTAAAATGTTGAAGATATCATATTTATAATTTGATAAATTATTGTTAATATTGACAATCACATCATACTTTGCCGATAAGAATGGAACAAAATAAATATTTGCTTTAAAATTTTTATTAAGAAATATCGTTATAATAATGTTTACAATATTGGAATATACTCTGGCTGCTTAAATATTGCTACACATGTATGGATTGCCATGCAGAGAGAAATAAAATTAACAGAGTTTAAAAAGAAAAGGAAATATAAATATACTAAGTGTAATAAAAATTCCACTAATTTTTCAAGGAAAAATTATCTTGATTTAAACGTAAATAAATGATTCTTGTTATACTTCATTTGGAACCCTTACAGAATAAATCAATAAAGATTTTAATAAGTTTGTTTTGAATTATCTAGAGCAAAGTAGATAGATTTTTTTTTAAATCTGCTAGAATTGGAAACATGAATGTTAATTGCCTGATTAATTATCGCTACGGAAACAATTAAATAATTTTTGTTTTTGGATAAGTGTTGAATATTGTTCTATTATACATCCAACAGGATAATGAAATATATGTTTAATCTGGACTGATGGCTCATCCTAATAACCATTTATATTATTCTAACTCACCAGGATAAATAACTTGGAACAGAGTATAAAATTTAATGGATAAACATGTGCTTTTATTTTTTTTATCATTGCTGTGTTATTACTTACGTAATGTGTTATTTAGAAATTTTGTTTTTAAAACATATGTGTTTTACTGCGGCATGAAAGATATATATATATATATTAAGTTCAAGAAAAAATGTGTAAAATATATATCTATTTTATGTATGTTTTTTTTTTTAGTTAAGAGAAAAGCAGAATATATATATATCATTTATTCAGAGAAAGTGATAAAAAATATTTACTTCTCTCATAGTCTAAAACTAATTTTAAGGTATATTAAAAAAAAGGTAAATGTACAAACATTTTATCAAAAATATATATATTGGCATGGCTGAATTATTTTCTGATATAAAAGAAAATTTGATATAAACCTTTTTTCATTTTGTAATTTTCTATAGAAGTGAACATGTCCACTTTGAATACAAATACAGGTTTGATCTTTAGTGCTTAAAAAATGTTGTGCTTCCTTTAACAACAGTATAGTGGTCATTGTAAAATGATTAATGATTATTTGACATGTATATGTTGGTGGGTCTGTTGATATATTCAGGGTCCTAGTGTAAAATGGAGTATGTATATCTCCACTGTTATTGTTGGTATTGTTTTGTCTTGCTGTAATTTAAGAATGATTAGTGACAGTTTTTTAGCTAATAGGATGTTCCAATAGAATGGCATCCAATATATTAATATTAGTATGGATCATAGGCTGATAGAGTGTCACCTATTGCTGATTTCATGAGAGGAAAATACTGGTAAAAGCAAAGAAGTAGTTAATGCTTATTAGTATCAATAATCCTCAGATAAAGGATATTCATGGTCTGAATTCTATTTTTTTCTGTGATGAGACAAAAGCTCACACATGAGTATACCCATAGAGAGGTCATAGGATCAGCCATATTATTATGCAACTGTCATGCTGTTTTTTGTAAAGTCTCCCATCTTAGTGTTAAATTCCTCATGATAATATAGAGATAGTTTTTCCACCATGTATGGTGAAGTATAAGAGGTCAAAATCATATAGCAAGTATAAAAACAATGTGCAAGTTAGGAACACTGATCTAGCATAGTGTTTTCTTAATTGAAATAGGGTTTATGATGTTGGAGGATCATCATCAGTACAGACAGACAAAAGCAGGATCTATTTGTAATTGTAGAATTTTAGATGTACAAGTAAGAGATGCACATTTGTAGTGTAGATTCACCTTCATCAAATAATGATGTGACAATAGAATTGTAAGATCAGTTACATATTCAAGGGTTGAGCTGTGGACATAGATAATGCTTAATGAGATCTATGTGTATTTGAATTTTAATGTCTGGTCTTCATTTAATGCACTAAACTTATTCATTTCAAAGTTAAATAAGTTAGTAATTGCACAGAATATGATAATTGCCCTTATCATATTCTGATAAAAGAAAGAGTTTTAGGAGAATGCAATACTTTTAAAGTTTTTTTCTGAATTCTAAATTTATATTTGGTGCATACCCTAAAGTTCTAAGTATACTGCTAGTTATAAATTTAAGTGCTAGTCAGCCTAAATAAGTTTTAGTATCTTATTCTTAAAAATATGCCAAATAGTAACAAATGATATTTTAAATATTATTTTCTAAACAGGTTGTATCATTTTCTGGATATATGGTCAAAGGGGATAATAAGTATTTGCCCCATCTATAAATTATTTTAATAGATTAGTTTTATTTCATGCCATATCTGTGAATTAAAAATTTGTACATATTGTAAATAAAGTTTGTTGTGTTTAAAATTTTATTTGGTTGCATGTCATCTTATTGCTAATTACCACATATTTACACTATTATTGTTATTGCTATCAACCTATCAGAAGATAAATTTGAAATCATCATCAAACAATATAGCACTACTAACTATATTATGCTATATCATAATAATTTTGGTAAGTCTTGTAATTTATTAGTACATCTAATGCATTACCACACAATAATTAAAATGTTAATAACTTGGAGTACAGATTGCTTTAAGTAATATATTAAACACTAAACATAACATTGATTTAATTGATTTAGTTAAATCCATAGAGCTATCATTCACTGACTTTGATCACATGGTTTGTCATTATCTAATAAAAGGAATTTGGTAAGTTATTGTATTTATTTATTAAAAAGTCATTCCCAATCATAAATTTTAAAGTTTATATTAGTTAGAAAGTTTATGAGTAACTGCTAAATATAGTTCTTAATTTGAGTTTATATTAAGAGCTATTTTGTGCTTTATGTTTGGGTAGTGGTAGAATCCCTCTTACTGACCCAAATATATGTTGTATAACAATTTATAGTATTTGAGCCCTGAGAAGAATTAAGTGTTAAGTTTTAAGATAGAATTTAAATTTGTAGTAAATTTTATTGCTAGTCAATTATTATAGTTGGACTTGGAAATAGATTATTTTCACTGTTTTATAAAAATTAGCCAAACTTTAAGGTAAATTAGTTATTTTGGCCTCACATGTATAATTTGTTTTAACTTCAGGATAAATATTCTGGTTGTGTCAGGCTTGAAATCCCCAGTTTTATTTAGCTTATCTTTTTACTATTAATACCATATTAGTGCATAGTTTAAGATTTTGGTCTCAATCATTAACATTATTCTTTAATTTCATCTTGATCAATTCTTTTATTTATTTATTCTCATTTGACATTAATTCATCATCATAATTAATTAATCATACATTAACTTTTATTCTTTTGTCATCTCAACTATTCATTTGACTCTTATTCTAGTATCATCTCAATCATTCCTTATTCTCTTACATCTTTCTCTTCATTTTTAGACTCATTTGATTCCACTAATTAATTATTACTTCTTTCCATCATCCATTTAGTCATTTACATCATAATTTACTCATCATTTCATTTATAGGTTTAATTTCATAAACATTCCAGAGATATAATTATTAGTTATTTATTAGTTTGCTGAACATAAAATTTAACTCATCACATTTTGTTTGTGTGGATTTCAAAGCTAGTTTGACCAGAAGTTATTATCTTGATTAGTCACCTCGTGATCTCCTTCAGATCTATAGGTTCATGCTAGTTTTATTCAAGACCGGAATCATTTCATTAGTTTTACATTTTGTTATTTTATGCTTATATTCTTGATAATGAGAGTATAATAAGTTGCATAGGAGAATTTAGTCACTAAAACATGCGGCATGATTCCTTTGTAACTAGTTAAACCAGTGAGAGGGTTACAGTTGAGATTATGGAACAAAGTAGTGGTTTGATTGATTGATTAAAAATGTAGCTAGGTTATATGGGATTATGGTACCCAGAAATGGGTGGGCCTAAGCTATCCAATGATCAGAGGAAGGTTACAATACCCTTAGCTAAAATATTCAATCACTCTTGCAGTCCATGGAGTTTATGAATCTTTATGTGGATGTTCTAAAGCCTCTTATGTGGGTATGGATTATCATCATACCAATGCTAATTGAGATAAATATGCTCATAGAGTTAACAGCCCTCATAATCATCAGAACTCTATGCTATAAAAATGAGTCACAATAAATATTTTTCAAATATCAGGATTCTTTCCAGTTATGACATTCTCCACCAATATAAGGTAAGCAAAGCCATTGATATTTTTAAAAGGCTTTATTGGATCTAAAAATGTGGTGATACATATAAAGTATTTTATTTAGAAGTATTGAAACCTCATTAATCTGAATAGCTTCTGATTTTTTTTATTTGTTATCATTCTACACCTCTGCCATTTTTTCATTTTAAAATTTTTTGTTCTTGCTTTCTATTGGTCAAACCATTAATCTTGTTATATATTAAAGCTTATAGCTCAACATTTAAAAAAAAAAATATTCATTACCCAATTGATGGCCAGTGTGATCTAGCTGAAATATCAGTACAGTAGTACTACATATCATACATGGATTAAGCAGAAAATGCCATATATATAATAGAATATTAATAGTGGCATTTATTTAATAAATAAGAGTAATAGAATTGTTTATTGCTTGAGTGTTTATAAGAAGGGAGCTTAGAAGTGACAGATCTTTGAGCCATAGATCGTCATCTTCAGTTTCAGACTCGGTCACTCTATCACTGAATTAAACCGTGCAGAAAATTTATTTAATATATAATAATTACTAAAGACTGACGTTAAATTCTTGCGTCATCTATTTTTGATATTAAAACAATCAACTATGTCACAAACGTCATTATTCAACAGCATTAGAAAATGTGTATGTATATATATACACCCATAGATGGAAAAAGATAATTAACCATTTTAGTAGAAATTCTTTTAATACTTGTTCATTGTAGATAAAAGTAACTAAAAAATCATTCAAAGTAAATTGTATCGCTGAAATTCATTGATCCAAGCTTTTTCTAAACCTTCTAAGAAAACTAACCGGCAGAAAACCAATTTAATTTAAATTGAACCAACTTTTTTATTCTTATTAAGCTTATAATTTGTATAGTTACTTTTGTTATTTACTATTTTGAGCAAGCTTATTTTATATTAAAGTTACTAATTATACAGTCAATATATTTGTTTGTTTTTTTATTATTTTATATTATTAAATTTAATTAATATGTAAATATTTTAACTAAAGAGAGAATTCTCCATCTGGACTAACAATACCATTGTGGTCTATCTTGTATGCCAGTGCTGTAATATGGTTTAACTTTACAGAAAGTCACCAATAGAAAATACAATATTTAAATGTACAGAAAATTCATTTACTAGTTTCAGATTTAAAAATTATCCCTGAGAACGAAGCTAGTTGATTTTAGTCAGAATCACTGAAGAGTTTTTGGCACTATAGACATATTCATAAGAAATCAATTAGAAAAAGGAGGAAACTTTTCTTATTTAATTATTTTTTTTACTTCGCGTTAGTTCTAAATATTTATATATAATTGTTATTATCCAAATAGTCACCATTTTCTGATTGTTGCTGTCTATATATTTAAAATTTATATTTTTGAGACGATTATTGCTTTTTATTGTAATTTAAAACCCCTAGATTTATTTGTTTATACACAATAATTTGAAAATATATCATAATTAAAATATAATTTAGTTTTTTTTTTTTGTTTAGTTTTTGGTTATGGGGATTTTTTTTTTAAAAAAAATCAATGATTAATATTCTACTTGTTGAATTTTCTTTACCATTTACCATTATTTTGTATAGATGGGTAATAATTTGTCCTCATCATTTCTGAATATTTTGTAAAAAAAAAAAAAAAAAAGTTGTATTCAATGAACATTTGACATTTCATAATTTCTAAGCGAATCTGTTTATTATAAATAAATCTCATTATATGCTCTTTCCTTCTTATTTTTATTATTTAACAAAGTTGCCGTTAACCATTATTTTTCTTTTTAACATTAAAAAAAACGTTTTAGTTTTCTCTTGCGTTGTTATCCGAGAGGTATCGCAGCCGCCATGCAAGCAAGTAGTTGATTGCAGACAGTTGTGGGTTCGCGTCCCGGACAATGCTATGACATATGGAAAAAAAAAAAACCTTTTAGTAGTGGTATCTGCAGTTGGAAAAAATATTGGAACATAAATGGCCGGTATAAAGGATTAATTTATATATAATTGATTTGTTGTTTTTTTGTTTTTTTTTTGCAACATATTTTTTTATTTATACTATCTAACTATATTACTAATTTCTTTGTATAATTTTGATTGATATTCAAATAAAATGAAAAATTTAGAAGAAAGATCTACAATAAATGCTTTTAGCCTTTCCATTAGGTAAGTGAACATTTAAATCATTTTTTGTAATACTATCTTAGTTATGTTTATCTGATATTTTGATAAGACCATAATGATGCACGTGATCTCTTGTATTTATAAAACACTTTCATGTTTTTATTTTTAGTTTATAAAGACATTAACTATAGTTTTGGGTTACCTTGAAGTTTTATTTGGGTTCTGTATATATAGTTTCAATTTATTTGACTCATAATAAATAATTATGGTCTTATAAATCATTCTCTGTTGAAGTTACTAGATTTTCAAAGATATTTATAAACTGAGAGTTTTTTAAAATCATATCAGAAATTAATTTGATCATTATGTATATAAATTATAATTGTAAGTTCTTTAATAATTGTTTCATTTTGATCTATATAAAATTTAAAAAAATTATAATTTTATTTTTTTCTTATCAATCTAAAATTTTCTATATCATCTGATTATTTCCCCTTGCTCTGCTACTCTGTCATTAATAAATATTGCAAAAATTTCTTTCATTTTTCTATTTATTTTCTCTTTCCAACTTCTTTTCAGAGATCCACATTTTCTCTTTTCTGATGATATCCAGTTTAATATTTATTTTGGTAATCTTTTTTGAGATATCCTCTTTACATGTTCATACCATTCTAATTATCTAGTTCATTTAGTATTTCCTCAGATATGTTGAGTATTTATTATTTTTAGAATTTTCTTTATGTACTTCTTGATTCTCCTGCACATCTTCACCAATAACACATTTCTATAGTCATCAGTTTTCTTTCATTTTTACTTCAATTCCCAAATCTCATTTCCATCACTATTGTATCATATATTCACCATTTATTAACTTTGAATATATTCTAATCTACAATTCTCATTCTGGTTATTATTTCATATTTTATTTATTTTTTAATTTGTTCATTAATAACTTCCCCCACTTAATAAAATCCCCAATGGCAGTTTTGATTTCCACATTTTGTTTTTACTATTAAACCTTTATTCTATATTATAGTTTGGAAATCTTTACATTATTTATTATAAATACAACCTTACAACTGAAAAACATCTTAAAAATTAATATTTTTTTAAAGTGAATAAGCAAGAATAACAAATGGCTTTTTATGTATTGGACCAAAATTTTTCATCTATTCATAAAAATTATCAAAAGAAATATTTTTATTTGATTTTCAATTTTAAAATAGAAACGAATTTTAGTTGACACACATAAATATATTTTAAAATTTTAATTATATTTATTATTATTAAAATTTCACAAACAATTTCTTTAACATTGTTTATGAAAGCACTTTTTTTTCAGCAAATAATCACAACTTCTGCTTTACCATAATACTATGCTTTTAAGGTTTACCTTCCAAAACAAAATATTTCCAAATAAAATAAAATTATAATTACTTTTTTTTTATTTAAAATAAATATTTTACAAATATGTTGCATAAATAGGCATAAATATATAAGTAATTTCCTGAAAATTATATTTTTTCTTTGTAATATTAAAAAGAGCATGCTCTCAAATGCCTGAGACCATATAATCTACCAGTCAATGTTTTTATTGGTTTCATAGTATTATGATACAATCAATCATGGAATTGTCAGCTTTCTTTGAATTTGTTAAATTTGTATAATATCTGTATGATACTGACAATCTGTAGATTTTTTTAAACTAATAATTTTACTTCTAATTTTTACCACAAAAATACGAACTAAACTACAAAAGAGCAAAGAAAATCTGGAGCAATAGAAGCAACATAACAACATCTCAAATTGTGTGACTTAGTTGTTCCTAGTTGAGAAGCAATTAAATGGACCTATCATATAGTTTGGTAACTCAGTAATCTCTAATCATTTATTTATAATCACTATTTTAATTTCAAAACTGTTTACTGACTTGGAAATTTTTGATTTTTTTCTCACAGTTTTGGTAAGTAAATGGATTATATTTATTTTCAAGGAAATCCTAAATCTACTCCAAAATGTTTTGAATCTTTTTTTTTCTGTAAGTTATACAATAATTACTTTTTATGTTCTTATAGGTTTAGACTATGATATTAGTAGTCATTATATATTATAACAACTCCATTTCTAATAGTATAATATGAATTTACTTTAAAGTAATTTATATCCTTAATTATCAACATTTTAGTTTTTCTACACTAATATTCATAAGGTACTTAGTGCAGACCTCAATAACTTATTTCATATCTAATTTCATTAAGCAAATTATTATTTTTTACAGTGAATCTACGAACTATGCTGTTTCAATATACATGACTTCAATTATATAATACATAAAAAATGTAAACCAACAAATATAAAATAATATGTAAAATAATGTTTTTTAAAAAATAATGTATTTATGTAACCAAATACTAGCCAAGTAAAAAGTAGAAAAATGATGTATTCTGGCTAAATAGTAGAAAAAGTGAATCGCGGTTAATTCATCATTTTTGGAACATATCAGACATCTTAAGAATCTACACTTGTTATAAAGCAATTGGAAATTGCAGAAATATTGTCATTTAATAAAAGCATTTGATATCTTTCTAATTTTTATGATTTATTTGAACCTAAAATGACTTTTTCAAATAAATTACAAAAACCAAAAAGACCTCAAATACTTTTATGAAATGACAATAGTCCTGCAATTTCAATTGATTTATAACAAGTCTAGATTCTTAAAATCTTTGATATTTTCAAAGAGTAATGAATTAACCAAAATTCAGTTTTTTTTTACTTTTTAGTCAGATTCCTTTGCTATTTTTCAACTTTTTAGTCAATTAGTATTTTAGTTATAAACTAAAAAAAAAAAATCACAAAAAGGCTCCAGCTGAGATTTTTTTTGATTTTAGCCATTTTATTTAGTTTTAACTCTTTTTTGTTTACTTATTAAAACTAAAAAATAATCTCAATCTGAGCAAAATCTAAAAACTAAATAAACGTCTCAGCCAAAGTCTTTTAGTCTGACAAAAATCAATTAAAAATGCTAGTGAGAGCAAAATTAAAAAATCTGGTCATAATGACAGAACATACACAGACAGGGCAAATTAATACAAAAGCATATAAAAATATAAATAAGCAGGCAAAAATATATAAAATTAGTAAATTCAATATATTTTATGATATTTGAGCAGCCATTTTTAATCTCTGAGCATCATATGGAATTACATTTATAAATAAAATTTTATCAATTTATTTTGAAAAAACTTTCTCAACGTGATTGCAGTATTTGATATAATAAATGCTTTCTAAGCATAATGCTAAAAGTTTTACATGATTTCACAGCAGATTTAAAGGTGACACTAATTTTAAAAATCTAAATAATTATAAAGATGTAGTTTCTTGATAGCAATACTATTATTACATTTCAGTAAAACAAATATTAAAAAAAAAAAAAATATTGACTGAATGTATTTAATAGTGATGAAAGTCAGATATTTTGTTACTTATTTAAAAAACTAAAAATATAGTGAACTAAATTTGTTTTTCTTATTCTTTGAATGAATGAATGGGTGAACACATAGTAAAATATATGCAAATGTCTCATCTCAATATAGTGGTAATAACTATTGTTTTTTTTTTTAAAATGTGTTTATTATATATATATATATTGTAAATATCGATAAGTCGATATTTATATTTTAAAAATTTGTTATTTGTTATTAAAAAAAAAATCTCTTTAAGTTGAAGTTTACATATGAAATATTTAAATTTTTCTTTTATGTTTATTAAATATAGTTATTATTTGAAGTTATTATTTTATTTATATATATTGATAGTACATCAATATGAACATTTAATTATTAAAATAAATAAGGACATATAAATTGTTGATTAAAAAAATTATTTTATTTGCAATGATTACTAAATGTAATAAATAATTATTTATGTATATTTTTAAAGATGTCAAATTTTCAATTTAATATTTTATATATATATACTTGATATTTTATTTTTATTTTAATGTTAATTGTTTTAAAAGAGAACATATATAACATGAGTTTTAAAATAGTATCTGCTGGCGCATGGAACGATAGCAACAACAATAAGGAAGCCATTATATTTTTTTTATTTATTGAAATAGATATAGAACAAACAACTGAAAAATAAAGATTTTGTTGTACTTTAGTTCTATAAAATTTACTATTCTTCAAAATACTGAAATAACATATATATCTTATGGTAAATACATAAATTATGGCTTGCTAAGAAAAAATATATCACAGCTAGGAGCTGCGTCATCACATTCATTTATTCCAAGGCAATTTTCAATGGAACAACTAAAAAAATTCAATGTATAAATTTCGTCGCGTCTGGAGTTGAAACTTGATATAGCTATCTTAAATGTATAATCGTCAATTTAATCATAATCTGGAAGTAATTGGAATTGACATGCTGGATTTAATATTTCAATTTGTTTATTTATTTTTTTCAATGAAGGAAATTTTGAAAGGATAAAATATGCATGTGTCTAGGAATTAACAATTTTCTTTAACATAATAGTTTCTTCACCTTCGACAGAATGCATTCTAATAATAATAGTAAACGGATAAAGAAATAACTCATGGAGTAAATTAACTTTTAAAGGAAAACTAACTAAGGAACTTTTAAAAAGGTAGTAAAGAATTTTATATGTATAAATATATTTTTGAGATCGATATTTTTGGTTTGTTTATTTTATTTTTCATTATAAAATATAACGTTATATAAATAATCAATTTAAGCATCTTGTTTTATAATAATATTAAACGTATAACAGATGTTCAGACAATTATCTTAAATAATTTAAAAATCTTAAAATGTAATTTATAGGTTGAAGTTATATATGAATTGTTATCTTTATATTATAATGGTTAGGCAAAAATATGTCTTTATATATTTAATCTATATATACTTATTACAAGTATATACATATAGTTATTCTTTGTATTTATATTTAAAACATCAATATTATTTAAAGTTGAACTATAACATAAAATAAAGGATGTACTATTTGTTTTTATAAATAATGCCTTTGTAATTATTTAAAAGAGCGATACTAT
This sequence comes from Epiperipatus broadwayi, assembly GCA_028023455.1. Taxonomy (NCBI): domain Eukaryota; kingdom Metazoa; phylum Onychophora; class Udeonychophora; order Euonychophora; family Peripatidae; genus Epiperipatus; species Epiperipatus broadwayi. The sequence goes on from JAQFVV010006210.1 coordinate 3,128,029, forward strand.
ATTATTCTTATTTTCTTTTAATGCCAAAGTTATTATTAAATTAATTGAATTTACAATTTAATAAAAGATAATTTCATATTTCATTTATTATTTGGTTTGTAGGTCATTTATACATATTATTATTCATTCACATATTTAGAGGTACATAAATTTACATAATTAGATGTGTATATTTGAATTTAGTAAAAGTCCCTTTGTTTCTGATATATATATATTTGATTAGTTAGTCACATCAACCTTAAAAATAAATTATAAAGATAGGTCTCATTGCTTTACATGATTTTAGATTTGTTTTATGTATAGCTAGCTGGAAGGGCATTTAAACAATTTATTTAAATATAACTGGAATAATTTTGTTTTTCTTCATTCTTTAATTTTAATGGAATACCTAATAGACGTTCCATTATATTTGGCTTGTCCAATCGTAAGCTACCATATAGTTTCCATTACATTTGGCGCAACAACTAGGGCTCGAAATAAGCTAATTAGGGCTTGAAATACCCCACATACCTGAGAGATGTATAGTATATATATATTAATATGAGATGTATAGTTTAAAGAAAAAGAAACATTTTTGTATGTTTAATTTTTTTTTTTTTTTTATATAAATGGAAATATTTTAGCCTTATGTTTAGATGGTGATGGTTAATATTATTGTATTATTTTTTAATGATGGTGTTAAAGTACGGCATAATAATTTTGTCCATATTTGGAAAGTTTATGTTGTAGAAAATCTATAATTTTGAAGGTTGGATGGGATATTTGATTGTTGGAGTTTGGTTGGTTCTGTTGCAAGTATTGATGTTGGATGGGGAATTTTTGTCATTGTCTTAAGGATGTAGTGCATTCATGTCATTTGTGATTGATTAATCTCATTCATTGCTCCAACCCAAATTTTGATGTTTATTATTATTATTATTTATCATGAAGCAGCTAACAGTGGTCCTGCCATGATTTTATCTTTAAAACTCCAGAGAGAGTAAGGTATAATTATTTTGATGTATGTATAATATTTGCCTCTAAGTCTCCTTAAGATGAGCAAGGAAATATTTTATAAGTAATAGCCCCTAAGACTTAAATATAAGCAGGGTAGTGTAATAGTGTTTTCAGAAAATTATTATGGGTTGTAGTAAATTGGATAGAATGAAATGTGATAATCATCTAAGTGTTCATGAAACATTGTATGCTTTGGGAATAATGATTGAATTCTTTTATCTACATCAAAGTTGTGAAGTGCTAATCAATCTTTCGGTTGTCAAAATCTATCAGATCTTTGGAGGAATAGATAAGTATATAACATAAATATATATAATACCAAACTTAGGGTCTAAATTAATTGATTATTGTTTGTAACAAATAATTTATTACATTGATTATTAATTAAGGTTTGAAAACAAGTATAGTAATATTATATTTTCTATTATAAATGACTTTTAAACATGAAGTTCAATTAGTGAATGTTTGTTGATAGTGGACTGCATTAGTACAATTTTATTAAAATATTTTGGGCACAAAAGTAAATAATTAGTGAAGTGGATATTTTTTTTTATATATATATAAAATGTTATTAAGTTTTAAGGTCCAGAAAATTTATAGGTATCAATTTAATTATTTTATATTTAACTACCATTATTTTGAATGAGAAAGTTGTCTCATTATATTATCAAATTAGTTATTTTTAAGGCATGTGAACATTTAGTTGTATTTTTAAATATTTCAAGGTTATATTGAATTTGATATGAAGTATCCACATTTTAATATGATATAAGTGTAGAATATTTATTATCATTAAATATAAATGAATGTTATTTAGTGATATCAGTTGTTACTCCCTTTCTATATATATTTTAGAAAAATTTGTTGATATTATGGTGATAGATGAAATTTTTTTTTGTTTTTAAGCCAAGAAGTTCATGAGTTCAAATAAGTAAAATTTAGATTGTCAGATAGCTATTATGTATTATAAGATTAAAAAGGCTTGTATTTTTTTTTTAGTTAAATAATTGCTTGTTGGAATAATGATTGGAGATGGTGAGCCCTTGATCTGTGATAATTACTATATAGAAATAAATATATATATATCTTGGATTTTATTTTTTTTTTTGAGTATATAATATTATAGTTCTAGTAATAATGGATAACAATAGTAATAAAATGCCAGTTAGTGGTAATTTTGATATGAGGAATTTTATGGAAAAACTGGAGGCTATGATAAAAACCTACTCTAATGAATTTAAAGATATTATAGCTGGGATAAAAGCAGATTTTGATGAATTTAAAGCTGGGTTGAAAACCAACTCTGATGATCCTTCTAGAGAATTAAAAGTTGTATCAAAAGCTCTGGTAGATGATGGTGTTATGAGTATAGACACAAAAGTTGATGAAGAACTGAAAGAATTAAAAGTGTCTGATAAAATCTGTAGTAAAAATCTTGATTTAGTTAATGAAAATGTTGAAGATAATAAATCATCTGTTGAGATAGTTAGTCAAGATGTTACAATAGTAGATCCTAATTTGAAAAATAAATTAGAGGAGAATAATAAATCACAAAATATTGAATTTAAAAGTATAGAAACTGAATCTAAGCCCTCAGTTGAGATAATTAATAAGGATATAGCAAATCATAAACTATCTTTCAAAGTAAATGATAAATCTGTTAAAGTAACTAGTACAGATTTGAAAAAGCATAAAGAACCTATTAGTTTAATTAGTAAAAGTATGGCAGAAAATAGACAACTTGTTAAAATAATAAGAAAAGCAAATCCAGAAGTAATTAAAATAGTTAATGAAAATATTAACTTATATAGTAGTTTGGCAGAAGAAAACAAAGATTCTCTTAAATTAGTTAACAAGGATGTAAATGATAATGTATCATTTGATAAGATAGCAGAAGATGATTTAAGAAAAGACAAATTTTTTATTAAATTAACTAGTGATGAAACCCAGTTATCTGTTGAAAAAATTAGTACAGATAGTGAGTTAATTCATGAAGAAATAGAGATTCAAAAAGAATCTGTTGAATTGGTTACTAAAGAACTAGAAGCAAATATACCATCTGTTGAGTTGATAGATGATAAGGAAAAAGATAAACCATTGATAGATTTAGTAAATGGAAAAAATTTTAAAAATGAAGAATTAAGTTGTGAAAGATTAAAGGACACTGTTGACAATTTAGAAATTGGACAGTTAGGTTTTCAATGGTTAGACATTAATGCTCTAGAGTTAGGAGAGATAAAAATGCATTATAATAAAATGAATGAAAGTGTTCAAACTTTAAAAGTTGAATTAAGTTCACCAGAAAAGATTAAAATTAACTCTCAAAAATTACTAGAAAGAACAGAATGTGTTTATCAAAGTCAATATCAAGAACAGTATCATGGTAATTTTGTGTGGTACAAAGAAAGCATATTTTTATATATATTAGAACATGAATATTTGAGTGATAATTTGTACCATTACTGCAATAGAAAAGACCTATTTTACAAGTATGCTAATAGGACAAAATTCGTAAGATATATCTTATTGAAATTTGAGAGAAATAAAAAGGTATTCAATTTAAATATTAGCAGAAAGATTATTGATGTAGAAAAAGAAATTGGCAAAGCCAAAATTAAATTTAAAATGAGAAGTGATGATGTGATTAGTAAAAATTTTCTTAAAGAAAATATAGCTAAGGAAAGAGATTTAAATAAACCTAAAGTTAAATTGAAAAGACTTAATATAGAATAGGATGATTTTCAAAATGATTTTCAAGAGTTCTTTAATGTTAAAGTTGTATCATTGATTTGCGATTTTTAAAAGATTATTTAGCTTAGAAAGATTACAAATTTGAAAGGTTATTTTTTTTTTTTTTTTTTTTTTGATATTTCATAATTAATTAGTTATTTGCAAAGATTTTTTTTTTTTCGGTGGATTAGAGGGTATTGTAAATATCGATAAGTCAATATTTATATTTTAAAAATTTGTTATTTGTTATTAAAAAAAAATCTCTTTAAGTTGAAGTTTACATATGAAATATTTAAATTTTTCTTTTATGTTTATTAAATATAGTTATTATTTGAAGTTATTATTTTATTTATATATATTGATAGTACATCAATATGAACATTTAATTATTAAAATAAATAAGGACATATAAATTGTTGATTAAAAAAATTATTTTATTTGCAATGATTACTAAATGTAATAAATAATTATTTATGTATATTTTTAAAGATGTCAAATTTTCAATTTAATATTTTATATATATATACTTGATATTTTATTTTTATTTTAATGTTAATTGTTTTAAAAGAGAACATATATAACATGAGTTTTAAAATAGTATCTGCTGGCGCATGGAACGATAGCAACAACAATAAGGAAGCCATTATATTTTTTTTTATTTATTGAAATAGATATAGAACAAACAACTGAAAAATAAAGATTTTGTTGTACTTTAGTTCTATAAAATTTACTATTCTTCAAAATACTGAAATAACATATATATCTTATGGTAAATACATAAATTATGGCTTGCTAAGAAAAAATATATCGCAGCTAGGAGCTGCGTCATCACATTCATTTATTCCAAGGCAATTTTCAATGGAACAACTAAAAAAATTCAATGTATAAATTTCGTCGCATCTGGAGTTGAAACTTGATATAGCTATCTTAAATGTATAATCGTCAATTTAATCATAATCTGGAAGTAATTGGAATTGACATGCTGGATTTAATATTTCAATTTGTTTATTTATTTTTTTCAATGAAGGAAATTTTGAAAGGATAAAATATGCATGTGTCTAGGAATTAACAATTTTCTTTAACATAATAGTTTCTTCACCTTCGACAGAATGCATTCTAATAATAATAGTAAACGGATAAAGAAATAACTCATGGAGTAAATTAACTTTTAAAGGAAAACTAACTAAGGAACTTTTAAAAAGGTAGTAAAGAATTTTATATGTATAAATATATTTTGAGATCGATATTTTTGGTTTGTTTATTTTATTTTTCATTATAAAATATAACGTTATATAAATAATCAATTTAAGCATCTTGTTTTATAATAATATTAAACGTATAACAGATGTTCAGACAATTATCTTAAATAATTTAAAAATCTTAAAATGTAATTTATAGGTTGAAGTTATATATGAATTGTTATCTTTATATTATAATGGTTAGGCAAAAATATGTCTTTATATATTTAATCTATATATACTTATTACAAGTATATACATATAGTTATTCTTTGTATTTATATTTAAAACATCAATATTATTTAAAGTTGAACTATAACATAAAATAAAGGATGTACTATTTGTTTTTATAAATAATGCCTTTGTAATTATTTAAAAGAGCGATACTATATTATTCTTATTTTCTTTTAATGCCAAAATTATTAAATTAATTGAATTTACAATTTAATAAAAGATAATTTCATATTTCATTTATTATTTGGTTTGTAGGTCATTTATACATATTATTATTCATTCACATATTTAGAGGTACATAAATTTACATAATTAGATGTGTATATTTGAATTTAGTAAAAGTCCCTTTGTTTCTGATATATATATTTGATTAGTTAGTCACATCAACCTTAAAAATAAATTATAAAGATAGGTCTCATTGCTTTACATGATTTTAGATTTGTTTTATGTATAGCTAGCTGGAAGGGCATTTAAACAATTTATTTAAATATAACTGGAATAATTTTGTTTTTCTTCAATCGTAAGCTACCATATAGTTTCCATTACAATATATATATATATATATATATATATATATATATATATATATATATATATATATATATATATATATATATATATATATATATATATTGTGTGTGTGTTGAAAAGTACTGTACACTTGCAATTTAATAAACAGTATGTATTATATTCTAATAAAAGTCTATCAACAAAATATAAGATCTTATATACAATGTTTGAAATACAAGATGGGAGTTTGGAATAAAATATAATGTTGTCATATCTTTCTGTATTGTATACAATTCTACTCACATCAATATATTATTTTTTATTATGTTTATAATGTATGAATTTGTACAAAGATTTAAATGTGAAAGGCATAGTAACACTCATTAACATACTTTATAAAACAATAATGTATTTATTTACCTAACAAAAATACTGTTTTTATATATTTCTGATTAATATATTAAATATCCTTTCTAAGTTTTTAAATATAGGTACAATTATTATTATTATTTGTTATTATATGTTTATAATTCTAATAAATATATTTTTTTCTGGCATAAATTATAAATAGAATTATTTTCTCCTTTAAATGAATATATAAAGTTTTGAACATTCAAATGGAATTTGAAGATATTACTATCAAATGAAGTTAGAAAAGATAATTATTATCTTATAGGAAGACAGCAAGAGATAATTATGTTAAATATTTTTTTTTAAAAAAAAAAATGTTTCCTTATTTAGTGAGTTGCATTTTGTCTTGAGAGAACTTTTTCTATGGCTATTATAGGAATAATTAGTTTTAAATTTACCAAAGAAAAAATTCTTACATTATTTAAAAAAACAAAAAAAGTTTGAAATGATTTGTGTTAAAAATATTAGATCATAAGTACTCATGTTTGGTCCTTAAAAAGCTGATTTGTCATATAAAAATGATAAATGCATGAATTTTTATTTTGTTTTTGGTAATCTAGAAATTTTTCAAACATTATAATCTGAAAAATGTTTTAAGAATTCAATTTGAAGTGCATTCATATATATATATATATATATATATATATATTTATATATATATATATATATATATATATATATATATAAAGAATTAAATGTTTTGTGTGTTAATTACTGGCAGTGGCTTCTTTTATTTTTGTTAATATTGAAAAAAATATTTTAAGAATTTATATTTTATAAATCTCTGCGTCTCCATGAGCTAGTGGCATTGGGCTGACGGTCGAAGTAAAATATATGCGTAAAAATGTGAATCTTTAACTTACGTATCTGCCTACTATATAAATTTTCCAGGTTCCAAATGTCTGGTGGCGACCTTTACGGCAGATACAGTAAGACTCTAACTCTTCCGACCGTTATAATATATATATATATATTAAGAGAAACTAATGGTAGCATTTTTTATAGGAATATGATATGTATAAAACCATAGCTTATTTTCTTTTAGAAAAGTACATCTGTAAGATTTATAAATAGTATATGATTTGATTGAATTTTTCAAGAAACTAAATATGTTTTGATAATTCTAAAATGCAGCTATTATACTTTTAAAGAACTTATATTTGATTTATTGATTTAGGCAGAAAAGATCTTTAGAAAACATTTGTTAGCATAAAAATTGCTTAGAAAATGTTAGAATTAATGTTTTGTTAATATTTTGTCTTTATTTACAATTAAACTAAGATTGTCTTAGAAAGACATAATGTAATGACTTAGGGGAACAATTTAGGATTATAAACTAGTACTGAAAATGCCCCTATATGATAAATACAATATAAAAATGGTTTTATATATGTAACAAAAATAATTAAAGAATAAAATATTCAAAACTAAAACATAATACATGTTTGTATATTCAAATGTATATACATATTCGGATAATATTATAGTTTAAAATGCACTTATTATAGTTTACAAAATTTTTGATTGAGATATTGTTAGTATCCTTAGACAAAAATAATCGAATATAAAATTTATTATACTAGTATATAAAAATTCTCATTAAGAGTATAGATAATATGACATATGTATGGAATAGAAATGAAAAGATGGACATTTTATGTTAGTTAACTAAATCGTAAAATATTAGATGATTTCTAAAATCATTTATCTTCATTTTTGATGGAAAACAAGTATTATTGTAATTTACAAAAATAAAACATTGACTTATATAGTGATTTTTTTACATTTACTGATATTTGAATGTCATCTTAATTATTTCTTCACTGATTTCAATAGCAAAAAATAACTTTGAAATTTATTATTAAGATATAATGATATCATATAAAAGATTTATTTTTCTTTATAAAAAGATCCATATTTGTAAATGTATTGATAAAAACTATAGTTGTTGTTTTTTAAAAAAAAAAAGGTAAACAGAGATAGAAAAAAATCAAATAAAAATTATCAACTAGTTTCTCCTACAGGAGATCGTGGGAGTTCTAAGAACTAGAACTGAGATATTAAATTGTTAAACATGTGCAAAATAATATTAATAAAATACGAGAATACAAATATATATTAAAATAAAAATAACCAACTTAGAAAACTGAAAAATTATATAAGCAAAGAATATATATATATATATATTGTTTGAAATTTCTCTTTTACTAACCATAAAAAATGTTTAAAAAAATTTAATAAAAGCTATATAGTTTTTATTATGAATTCAACATTCAAAGATTTTAAAACTGATTGCAGATAATAGCTTATATTATACTTATAAACTTTGATAAAAAAACTAATTAAATAAATTATTAATCTTTGAGAACTATAATTTTGTTTTTAAAATAAAAAAGCCTAAATTTTTAAGAATTAATTTTCTTGTTATAAAAACATTATAAATTACTTTATATCCATAAATTGTATATAATAAGTCTAATATAAGAAAAATATTGATAATGAAAAACTGAACTATTAAAATATTTTATGCTTACACAAATTGTTAAACAGTAGCGAGGGGATGCACTGTGACCTCTCCTTATTCGGAGTCAGGAATCTCTGTCACTTTGCCCAGAGAAAACTGTCAGCCACTTTACCTTCATTTTCCATTCCCCACCCTAAGTTTTTTGATATTCTTCTCTATTCTGCTCCATCTCATTTTCACAACATATTTTTTGTCAAATCCATGGCCTTTATATTTAAATTTCTTTTATCTTTTTTTTTCCAAATCCAACATAAAAAACAAGAACTGACTTTCTGTATATTGTAATTACTTTGTTTGTGTTTATTTTTTTTCACAACTTTATTATTTGTACTCTTTCTACTTGCAAGAATTTGCATTCAATTAACAGATGCTTAATATTTTCTATCCCTTCCTTACACAATTCACATTTTTCTATTTATGTGTATATTCTCTTGTTGCTAAAGATCCTATTTGAGCCTTAAAGAGTAAACTACTTTCCTTACCATTATCATAAATTAATTCACATTCAATATTTTGTTTACTTCTATATATATTTAAAATCTTTTTACTCTCAATACTAGTTCTCCATCTCTCCAACTCCCTATTCTTCATTAATGCATCCATTCTTCTATCCCATTCCTTGCTACTCAACAATTCTAACACAATCACCCCAACTTTTGTATAAGTATCCAAATCTTCTGATACCCTACTACCTTTTTCACCCCTCATAAATCCAATTAAATACTATTTTGACTATTCTCTTATATCTATAAACTGCAATCTACTGAATACTTTCATTTTGTTTTTTGCATCTGTCATATAAAATATTGACCATCCTATTTCTCCTTCAATTGCCTCTTTTGCCATCCACACATCTGCAACTAATGCATGTCTTCTCACTTCTCTTTATACTTTTTCTAAGTAATCTAACATCTCTTTACTAACACATAGCACATCATTACTATATGTTAACCCTGCTACTGCCACTCCCTTTCATACAATTCTAACTACATCATATTTATTATATGAAAAAACTATTAATTACTTTATCAGTCTCTTTCTTTTTTTGCTTCATTTATCAATTTTTTCTCCCATTCATTCAAGCAATTTCTCTGGTTATTTAAGAATATTTTCAAATAGATATACTTATTCACCACACTTAACTTTATACCCCCATATAAAAGTTATTTGTATTCTCTTTCCCAGTATTAATCAACACTACTTTTGATTTTTCTTCTCTAAATTTAATCCCCATGCAAAAGATATGTGGATGATGTTTTTGTTTGTGGAAATAATAATAGTATAAATTTGATTGTAGAGGAATTAAATAAGTTAAATGGCTTGAAATGGACTATTGAAAAGGAATAGGACAATAATATTAAATATTTAGATTTAATGATTACAAGAGATAACAGTATATTAAATGAAAAACTAATAATTAAGCCACTTCAAAAAAGAGGATATATAAATTGTAAATCAAAAGTACCAATGATGCATAAGATGGCAAGTTTTAGATCTTTTTTGTTTTGGAATAAAAAATTATGTCATTACCAAAGTGATAAACTGAAAAATATTGAAATATTTGCTAAGGAATTGCTTGATGGTGGTTATAAAATGGAACAAATAAACAATATTTTATGTCAATTTAAAAAAAGTTATAATAATTTAAAGGAAATGAAGATTAATAGTAAACAATGGATATCTATTCCATTTATTTCAAATCCACAAGGGAAATTTTTTAAGGATTTATATAAGAATGTGTTTAATGTTTTATTCTACATTCCAAATAATATTAATAAATTAGTCAATTCTAAGGATGTCATACCTGTCAAGCAGAAAAGTAATGTTATATATCAAATTTTTTGTGATTGTATGCTATCATATATAGGTGAATCTAGGTGCAGTATTGAGAAGAGATTGAAGGAGCATGTAAAAAGTAAAAATAATGGTGATTTAATATCTCCTTCGAACACGAAAAAACATGTAAATATAAATTTAAATTTGATTTTGAAATTGTGAAAATTCTTCATGAAGAGAGAAACCATAGTAAAAGAAAAATTAAAGAGGCATTTTTTTATAAACAGGAATAAAATGCATTTAATAAATTGATAAGCTGCTAACATTAAAATATGAGATTCATGGAATTTGAATTGATGATGTTTGCTTCCACTTTTGTTTTTTGAATTTAATGGCAGTTGAGGCAGGTTTAAGAAATTAACCAAAAGTACTTCTGCAAATTTAAGGATTGTTTGTAATAGTTGGTAAACCATTAAATTTATTATTTCAATTATAATTACAATTTTGTTTTGAATTAACTGACATTTTATTTATTATATATATATATATTTAATGGACATTTTATATATATATAAAGTGTCCAGTCAATTTAAAGTTTGATATCGTTTTAAATTTTCATTCATTGTGTCAATACTAAAAACTTAAAAATAATAGAGATGATTTTTTATATTAAATACTTTTATTGGCCAATTGATTCTTAATCACAATTGGAATTTTTAGATTTATCTTGAAATAAAATCATGGGGATCCAGAAATTAATTAACAAGAGATTGATTTAATTATAAATAGTCAAAATAAAAGTCATAGATCAATTCATAGATCACATGACCCTATCTCTTAAGCTTGTAAGTTATAAACAGTGAGGACTGCCAATTCCTCTATAAGCTTTATGATAAATGCTTAGCCAGAGCCAGCACTTAAAATATCCCTGTCAGGAACCCCTCCCCAAACCCCTGACCATGGTTTCGTGATTTGGCACTCCTCAGAGAGGTGTCAGGGTAGGTTCAGACACTAGATCTAAAAATACCAACCCAAAGCTAAGCACTTAGCTAAAAGTTATCTATTGAGTGGAAAATCTGAAATTTTCAGACATATACATGTCTTCAAATCCAGCTATCCAACTCAAATACCTATATGGGGCTGATAAATCTTCAGCCATGCCATATAGTAGTAAACATAGCAATATAAAATTGCATAAGACTTTTTGGCAGAGACTATAAATAGTCAAAATAAAAGTCATAGATCAATTCATAGATCACATGACCCTATCTCTTAAGCTTGTAAGTTATAAACAGTGAGGATTGCCAATTCCTCTACAAGCTTTATGATAAATGCTTAGCCAGAGCCAGCACTTAAAATATCCCTGTTAGGAACCCCTCCCCAAACCCCTGACCATGGTTTCGTGCTTTGGCACTCCTCAGAGAGGTGTCAGGGTAGGTTCAGACACTAGATCTAAAAATACCAACCCAAAGCTAAGCACTTAGCTAAAAGTTATCTATTGAGTGGAAAATCTGAAATTTTCAGACATATACATGTCTTCAAATCCAGCTATCCAACTCAAATAGCTATATGGGGCTGATAGATCTTCAGCCATGCCATATAGTAGTAGTCATAGCAATATAAAATTGCATAAGACTTTTTGGCAGAGACTATAAATAGTCAAAATAAAAGTCATAGATCAATTCATAGATCACATGACCCTATCTCTTAAGCTTGTAAGTTATAAACAGTGAGGATTGCCAATTCCTCTACAAGCTTTATGATAAATGCTTAGCCAGAGCCAGCACTTAAAATATCCCTGTCAGGAACCCCTCCCCAAACCCCTGACCATGGTTTCGTGCTTTGGCACTCCTCAGAGAGGTGTCAGGGTAGGTTCAGATACTAGATCTAAAAATACCAACCCAAAGCTAAGCACTTAGCTAAAAGTTATCTATTGAGTGGAAAATCTGAAATTTTCAGACATATACATGTCTTCAAATCCAGCTATCCAACTCAAATAGCTATATGGGGCTGATAGATCTTCAGCCATGCCATATAGTAGTAGTCATAGCAATATAAAATTGCATAAGACTTTTTGGCAGAGACTATAAATAGTCAAAATAAAAGTCATAGATCAATTCATAGATCACATGACCCTATCTCTTAAGCTTGTAAGTTATAAACAGTGAGGATTGCCAATTCCTCTACAAGCTTTATGATAAATGCTTAGCCAGAGCCAGCACTTAAAATATCCCTGTCAGGAACCCCTCCCCAAACCCCTAACCATGGTTTCGTGCTTTGGCACTCCTAAGAGAGGTGTCAGGGTAGGTTCAGACACTAGATCTAAAAATACCAACCCAAAGCTAAGCACTTAGCTAAAAGTTATCTATTGAGTGGAAAATCTGAAATTTTCAGACATATACATGTCTTCAAATCCAGCTATCCAACTCAAATAGCTATATGGGGCTGATAGATCTTCAGCCATGCCATATAGTAGTAGTCATAGCAATATAAAATTGCATAAGACTTTTTGGCAGAGACTATAAATAGTCAAAATAAAAGTCATAGATCAATTCATAGATCACATGACCCTATCTCTTAAGCTTGTAAGTTATAAACAGTGAGGATTGCCAATTCCTCTACAAGCTTTATGATAAATGCTTAGCCAGAGCCAGCACTTAAAATATCCCTGTCAGGAACCCCTCCCCAAACCCCTGACCATGGTTTCGTGCTTTGGCACTCCTCAGAGAGGTGTCAGGGTAGGTTCAGACACTAGATCTAAAAATACCAACCCAAAGCTAAGCACTTAGCTAAAAGTTATCTATTGAGTGGAAAATCTGAAATTTTCAGACATATACATGTCTTCAAATCCAGCTATCCAACTCAAATAGCTATATGGGGCTGATAGATCTTCAGCCATGCCATATAGTAGTAGTCATAGCAATATAAAATTGCATAAGTCTTTTTGGCAGAGACTATAAATAGTCAAAATAAAAGTCATAGATCAATTCATACATCACATAACCCTATCTCTTAAGCTTGTAAGTTATAAACAGTGAGGATTGCCAATTCCTCTACAACCTTTATGATAAATGCTTAGCCAGAGCCAGCACTTAAAATATCCCTGTCAGGAACCCCTCCCCAAACCCCTGACCACGGTTTCGTGCTTTGGCACTCCTCAGAGAGGTGTGGTTGAAGAAAAAAATATTTTGTTTTTTTTTAGTGCACAGTCAATAAAAGCTTTTAATATATTTTTTTATTTATATTATTATGTACTATGATTAAGTCACTGACAGATCTGTGAAAAGAATGAAACTAAATTACTGATAATATTATTTAAATGCCATCATTATGATTAATATAACTTAGTTGAAAGTGCACTAGAAAAAATTATGAACTTTATTTAGAATTTAAGCATATCTCATATAAGTTTTTGTGTATAGTTGTTATTATTATTATTATTATTATTATTATTATTATTATTATTATTATTATTATTATTATTATTATTATTATTATTATTATTATTATTATTATTATTATTATGTTGATGATGAAAAAAAAGTAAGTGTGTATTATTATTATTATTATTATTATTATTATTATTATTATTATTATTATTATTATTATTATTAAAATTAAAGGAGAAAGTAAGTGTGTATACATAAAAAACTGGAGGGGGTTTGACCAGTGTTATGGTTGTTTACAATATTTTTACAGGATTATATGTGGTGGAGCAGGAATAGGAGCTACAATATAAACAATTACTTTTGATTAACATTTTTCTGGGGGAGGAGGTGCACATACAAATGCATATGTTCCTTTTTTAATTCTTAAGTTCATTTAGTGTTCATTTTATTTGATTGATATTTTAGAGTGATACTTCATGTAATCTGATTTCTCAAATAGCCTGTGTAGTCACTGTTTGGTGGCAGTCAGTAACAAATCTGTTGTGTTGCTGATTTTAATATGCTCTTTAGTATTTACGTCTTCAGTGTGTTGTTGCCTGTCTTTGATATCAATAGTATGTGTTCAGATGAAAATTCCTCTATATTTCAATTGTTGATTAATGGCACATTTTTGGGGGGAAATGCTTGTTGATAACATGTTAGTAAGAGCATTATGGCCAGTTAGAGGCTTGATTACTGTGTTATAATTGACCAGATTGCTGGAAAGATGTCAAAATGTGCAATTTTTATTATCTCTGGTATTTTGGGTAAGATGTATTCTACATTAAATGATAGTATGCTTATTATGACAATTAGTTATATGTGTGTGGGGCCGAAGTGCATATCTTTGACCTTGTGAAGAATAATATGTTTCTAAGAAAGTAATTTCTGAAATGGATGTAGGGACTAGTATCCCAATGGTCCTTCCTAGGAAAGTTGTGGTTATTTGAAAATAAATAAGATTGCTTGAAAACTTTGTGCAGAGTCATCAAAAAAAAGGGTTTAGGTTTAGGCTGATCAAATTATATAACATTGAGAAGTAAAAACAGAAATCAATCAGTTAGACATGAGTTGCAGTGATATCTAATGGAACCATTTTAATATGAAGTGTTGGTATTGTTGGGTGGGAATTTGCTGTAAGAAAAGCATTTATGGTGAGTATTCATCTTGAGATGTTGACAAGACCTGATGGTACATATGTAAATATGATTTTAAGCATAGTTATGAAATGATGAAAAGTTGCAATTAACATTTTTATGTCATTATAAATAATTATAAATTATGTGGAAAGTTTAGGGTTATATGTAATCCAATGCCTCTGAATGTGATGATATGTTCCTAGAGGAAGCACATAAATCTTCTCTATTCAGGTATGTGGCAAGATGGATCTAGGATCTACCTTTAAATTTTTGTTTGTAAGTCCTAAGATATGTGGCTGAATGATATTAGTTTATTGTTTTAACTAGTTCATCTTTGTGCTTGAATTTAGTCAAAGAATATTAAATTTACTTATCTTCAGTTTTATAGAGGTCTGAGAGTGGTGAATGGTTGATATGTTGTATTTGATGCAATGCATCTGACTACGTGGTATGACTTGGTGTGCATACATTACTAGGTTGTATATAGGTAAGATTCAGTGGGAATTGTGTCTTTCAGGAGGCTGATGATGGTTAATATGCTGTTAGCCTCTTGTGTTTTAGCTCTCTTCAGTGTATGCTTTGTTTTTAGGTGACTTGGTCTTCTTTTGGTTTCTATTGATGTTGATTTAATGATGGGAATACATGCAGTTAATATCTCCATGAAATGGGTGGAGGTTTTTCTTATAATAAGGTGTGGACTTGCTGGTTTGGTAGTGTCACTTATCTCATTGGTAGGACTTTGATGTTGTTCTGATACTGTCTTGTCAATTACTGTTGAGTATATTATATATCAGTTAATAGTTGTGGTTGATATATAGCCATTTGTGTGGCACTTATATGAATGTTGCTTGTGTTATCAGAATTTTTTATTGTGAGATATTTGATGTGTGTACTTTGATAAATATAGGAAATAGCTTCAATAATTATACTTGGATTACCAGAGTAAACATTATGTACTGCACTAGAGTGGTGATTAGCATAGATTTTATCATGAACATTTAGCTAAGATGTAGTGACACAAAGATGGCTGTTCTGCTGCTGTTCAGCTTTGCTTAACTGATTGTTGGTTAGCTATGATTGTGAATGTTAGCTGGTGGTGCATTGGGTGGGAAGATGTCCATGCTAGCCACATAAATATTTCTGTGACTTCAGGTTGCTTATATATAGGCAAAGCATATCCACTTAATCTGCAATCTGTGTTGGCATTATATTTAATTCCAAGTTACTGTGTATGTGTAGTTTAAAATTGTAGATATTACTGAATATGGAGATTGGCGTGGTTTTGAGGTATATGGGCTGGAAAGATATAATTTTTGCAAATGGCTCCATCATTGAAAATCTAAAATCTTGGATAGGGTATTGAAGATACATGTTTAAGTACTTGGATAATGCAGGTTTGACAATCTGAATCAACAGTAATAAGAGCATAGTTGATAAACAGAGCAAAACTCTCCATACAGTATTGCTACCTGTGCTAAACAGAGTAATCAATGGATGCCAGAAGGCTTGTACATAAAATCCCTATCTAATGCCTACTCATCCAATATCCCCAGACTAGTTTCTGACTTGTGGCCTTCATCAGTGAGGAGCTTTGGATCTGAGAGCACTGCATCTAGATCTTAGGATCTAATGCAACCCTCTAGCAACCACCTTTTATCTCTACTTAACTACTAAAATATGAGAATGAAATTGGAAAACACAAAAAATATTTTCAATCTAAGCTCAATAGCTTATAGAGTCATATGGGTCTGAACTCAATTCAGCACCCATACATTTTGGTGTCTTTGGCTCTTTTACAACCATAGCCACCACTATCCTATTAGGCAGGATTGGTGTTAAACCATTAAGCATCACATGATCACATTTCCTATACTAGCACATTAATTGTTGATAAACAGAGCAAAACTCTCCATACAGTATACCTGGCATCCATTGATTACTCTGTTTAGCACAGGTGGCAATACTGTATGGAGAGTTTTTCTCTGTTTATCAACAATTAATGTGCTAGTATATGAAATGTGATCATGTGATACTTAAGAGCATAGTTGCTTAGGGTCTTGATTTCAATCTTGAATCAGTTTCTTTGATTCTCATGGAAAAATTATTTAATCAAGTATTTAGGGTTGGAATGTTCTATAATTTAAAGAACTGTATTCCAAAGCCCATGCCAGTTATTATCTCATTTATCAGTGATTTTGGAAATTTATATACAATAAAATATTAGCATCTATGGCAAATAAAATGATTGAGCAGGGTAAAAATATTTCTTGAAGAATGATAAAAGTCTCTTCATATGGTGTTATTAAACCTGTTATTGGTGACCTCCAGTGTCTCTTGAGTCCACTGTGTGAAATGAGGGGCTTGACTCTCTTGGATTTGCAAATCAAGTTCTATGATATGTTTTATATTAATTTTTGTAAATCATTGTTTAGTTTAATTATTAGCTAAAATTGATTTTTTTTTGTTATTTCATGATTTTAGTGGCATTTGCACATGATTTATTGTTGTTTAAAGGTGGTATTTCAGCATTATCCTCCCAATCAGCTGACTTAGTGCTTATCATCTTTTATAGATTTGAGAAATTTCATTTCTTGTTAGTTTTTAAAATTTCAGTAGTTGAATTAAGTGTTATAAAAACATATTTGTAACAGATGATTTTTATTTATTAATTCTGTATATGTAAATCTTACTTTTTAGTGTGTAGAATGTTGGCAGTTTTTTTTTTTTTGACAATTTAAACCTGGAATCTTTTACTTCTTTTACTACTATTACTATTATTATTAATACTATTACTACTACTACTACTACTACTACTACTACTACTACTACTACTACTACTACTACTACTACTACTACTACTACTACTACTACTACTACTACTACTTCTATTATTATTATTATTATTATTATTATTATTATTATTATTATTATGTGATGATGATGATTATGATGTTTCAAAGGAACTTTATTAGGACAAAAAGTATTTTACTTGAACACTTTTGGCACACATATGCTTACATAATTGATTGTTCTTTTATACTCACTATTTTTAATTTATAGTACTACATAGGTCAGAGGGGTGATTTACATTTCTGAATAGATAAATGCAATGAATTCAGTTAGAAAAAGTTGAAATGACATGATTATATGTGAAGGAAATTTAAATGCAATCTGTATACAAAATTTAACTGTGTGTTTAAGCTTGCATATGTATACCTACCAAAAATTGTAGGTTTTTACATATATGTCCTATGGAGATATTATAGTTTTATCTATGTTCTGTTTTTTCTTAACAATGTAGTTCATATATTCATAGCAAATGTTCATTTGTCTTGAGTTTTCTTGGTGCAGATAGAACACTTTCTTCAACCCTGGCTATTTAAACAATAAAATTTAAGAAATTTTTTTGAAGACCGGGATCATAAATCTCATTGACTCACTTAACCGCATATTATCTTTGGCTTGGATAACTGCCAATTATTGTCATATATAGCCAATTGTTACAAAGTCCATTTTATATTCGATTGACTAAAGATTTAAGTAGATAAATAATACCAGAGACTGTAATTCAGTAAGCATCCAATGGAAACTTAGTGTATATTTTATCTAATGTGATTGGATACTGAAAATGTGAAATTACCTAATGGAAGTTTTTGATAATAAATTCTCATGGAATATTTCATTTCAGGATATAAATGTAGCAATAATTGAGTATCTCTGTACTGTAAGATACGAATGAAATGTTTATATTATGTTTAACGTTTTACTAAAATAGATAAAAAATTGTGTAAAGGTTTATTTTGTTTAAACATTTAAAATAATGTATAGGTTTATAAAACGTTTTCCAAAAATGTACTTATAATTATTTAGAAACTAATCAAATTAAATAAAATATAGTGTCATTAAATATTAAGATAAATTTGAATTACTAAAAAAAAAAAATAATAATTTTAAATTAATAAAGCATGTCGAATTTAGTTTTATTCAGTTATCAATTAAATAGATATCTCAAGCATACATCATTGTTTAGGGCAATGATATAAAAATTCACTTCTTATTGCAGTTATCTAGTTGGCTTTATTTCGTTTTAAACATTATCTGGATAAATTAGATTTTAATATAGATTGTTAGTAGGATTTTATTGTAATGTAGTGGACAATTTAAATACTCATATATGGGAAATATTGTTAGTGTCTAATATGACCAATGCCTGAGCTAGATAATTGTACACAGGTTATTACAGAGTCACTATTTATTAATGCATGTTTTTGCTTAATGATAAAGAATATAAATCTTGAGGTCATTTCTGTATGACAAATGTTGATTAAACAAATGTAGAGAGGTAGTGAAATCAAAATCCATTATTATTATGACAAATTAGCTACCCCATACTAGCCGATGATGATCGTGCACAAGTGGGAATTATTACAAAATGTCAAATCAACTTTAGGGCTTTTATAAAATGACATTCTATATTTTGGCTGTGTAGATTGTTATGGATGACGTTTCAATTCTTAGGTATAGTAAAACGTATTTTTATATTATTATCTCATATTATTGTCTATAGTTAATTATAAAATGGCGACCCCGATTGAGCTAGATTTTATTCAGATTAGATTGAGCATTGCCCCAGCATTGGCGGTTAAGCACGTTACAATATATATATATTAGTTTAACGATTCTAAATTTCAGTGTGGGAGTTGTAATATTAAAAGATAAAATAAAATAAAAGGCAGTCATTATTATAGGCAGCCGATACTAAGATGATATGTCTAGAAAAATATCTATAACTTTTTTATTTTGAAAACGAAATGAACTTTGTAATTTCATTATTAGTATAATAAATTTCTATAAATAAAACATCTAGAAAGATATAAGATATCTCATTAAAAATTTATTTTTTAATATTTTGAATAGTATTATTATGTTATTCTTCACATATTCAACGAATTTATGAATTTTTAAATATATTATTTATATATTTTTTTTATTTAAGTTTATTGATTTGCATTTTTAAACATTAAAAAAGTACCTTCTACAACAATACCTCTCAAAATGTAAATTCAGGCATGATTAATTGCTATAAATTATCAGAGCTACATACGTTCTTTTTATATTATCTACTATATATAAATAAATTTAAATTTGGCTTTATAATATACATTGTAAATAGTCAAAATAAGAGTAACAGATTATGATGTGGATTATTAGATTTCAAATAATTTCTGGATGTCATCAGAACTTTATTAATTTCTTCAATTTATCCATTTCGGGCATAGACCGGACTTTATTAACTACTGTATGATAAATAGTTTTGAACGACTTCATCATATGAATGATAGGCTATTAAATTTCAGTTTTAAAATAAATAAATACACAGATCTTGAATGAGACTGGAAATACTCATAAGACTTCATAAACATCTAGGAAAATCAAATCCAAATAACTTTATTGTTAATCTGAAAAATAAAATTGGTTGATCCTTTACAAAAAGCTCGTTTTTTATGTTATAAAATTATTCATTTGCTAAAAAAAGTATTTTGGGTAAAACACCGATTTAGTTCCTATATTGGCGCTAAATTTGATGTAGCTAACTATCTTTTTGGAGAAGCAAGTTGCTTTTCAGTAACCGGTTAAGGAGAGTATGAAACACTGGAAGCCTATTGCTTGGTAGTTGGTTCTGTAATACTTAATCGCATAATCGGAAATTTAATAACATATATGCTGAAAAAGGAAACTTATGTCATATAATATATAGTTATATAACTCATTTTAAACTTACACATCAAAATAGCTCTAATGAATTTAAATGCCAAATGTTGAATTTCATTATATAAGAGAAAGAAGAAATATTCTTGGAAATGTAACTGGTTCGGTTAATCACTAAAGATTTTATATGTCAATGAATCCACAAAATAACAATTAGTGAGAATGAAAGTCGTTTTTTTAGGCATATAGTCTTAAGATTATAGCCTTAAGAAATATTACTTTACATAACAAATTAAGTATAAAATAAGTTATATTAGTAATTGTTATTGTAGGAGTTGATTTATATATAACATCTTTATTGGTTAGCAGAAACTTTTACATTTTTGTTAGAAATAAAATTCCAATTTAAATTTAAATGGTAACACTTAAAAGAATGTTTGCATTTTCTTGCACAAAATAGTCCATTTGGCATTAAAATATTAATATATATGTAAACACTAAAAATATTATAAAATATTTTATATATTTATTTAGACAAACTGCAATTATAATGTTGGCAATGGCAAACAGAAATCATACCCTAAGTGAAGTTTATCTAGCTCAAATATGCAAATATTCTTGTTATACTTTCAATATTTATAAGTTCATAAAAATCTTGTAATTTATATGTTATATTACAGAAGCCATTATTATATGAGTATGGGTATACCAACTTCGAGAATATATATATGAAAAATAAAAACAAGTTAGTCACGTAACCTGCTATCACTTGTTATTTATGATCAATAGATGGCGTCTTTACCAAAACCGCCGAAACAAGTGTAAAATATTTTTACATAAACGCAAAAGGAGTCAGAATTAACTACCTCTTTCATTTTGCTCACCTCCAGATCAGCTGATTTCAAGCTGGTTTGCTTTCGTCAGTGGAAGGATAGATATCCTTCCACTGACGAAAGCAAACCAGCTTGAAATCAGCTGATCTGGAGGTGAGCAAAATGAAAGAGGTAGTTAATTCTGACTCCTTTTGCGTTTATGTAAAAATATTTTACACTTGTTTCGGCGGTTTTGGTAAAGACGCCATCTATTGATCATATATATATATATATATTATAACCTACACTCACAACATCGCTCATATACATTATATGAGTAAATGCCCAAGGCACCAGTTCTATTAATGAATAGAACAATATAACAACATATCTGATATAAAATTATTACTAAGATTCTATACCTATATCTATATTCAGCTCAGCTCAGTGGGAGGTTATAGGAAGTTTCATAAAATATATAATTATAAATAAATGAAAGAAGAAATATTATAAAACATTAAATAAAATATAAATCCTTTTGTTAATTAACTGCATGATAAAGAATAACAATATTTGTTTGTACAGACTATTAAAATATCCTTTCAACTTAATTTCTTCCATCATCCAAGTATAACATATATCAGCTTGATATAATTATATCACTAAATAATTCTATGACTTAGTATATCATCACCTAAACAGATACCTTAATGCCGAACAAGGAATATACAATAAAATCTCAGGGAATTTAAAAACACAGTTGAATTAAAGAAAATACATTGGCCCATAATTTATACTTCTAATTTATAATAAAATGTAATGAGATAAATTGACTAAATGTTTTACTGTGTTTAGCAATTAGATAATGACAGAAATAGGAATATTTTAATCTCATATCATCATCTAACCAATATATTAACTAGGCAACCTTTCTTATACGTTTATCAAGTGGCAAATGTTCCTTATAATGTTTGGATTAAGAAAACAAGATTGTCAGACACCAACAAATTTGATATTATAATTATAAAATAATATATCTACTTTATAATAGATGTATGAAATGTGGAGATGTGGAAATTGAAACACGAATATATACAAGAACAACTCAAAACACAGTTCTTTAATAAATAAACAAATCATTTATTACACTGAAAATTTAATTTAATATATTTATTTACAATAAGACTGCTTGTCTTAATAATTTTAAATTCTCAAACAAACCTTGGACATCAGTTTGGGATTATCCCTATTATATTACATTATTCCCTATTCAGACCTTTTTTTAAAGTAAATTAACAAACAAAACTTGAATATTCTGACTTTGAATACCTGCTTTACTTAAGTGTTTCAGCTAAACATATCATTAACTAAATAATATATTATATTATTGGCACAATAAATTATTTATGAGAGGATATTCTATTGATTAATAGAATAAATCAAATTAACATATTTGGCCATCAACGAAGCAACTTTCTTTAACTAATTAAATAATTATTTTAATTACATACATTTTTCACGCATAGCAATAAAATATTATCCATTCTAATGATTGATGATTTATAACTTTATGTTAAATGAATATAATGTATTTTAAAGCGTTTATTTCCTGTTTTAATTTCAATAACATTATACTCTCATATCCGCGATATTGTTTATATTACGCGTGTGTGTCCAAGCAACAATAATAGAAAACAATCTTTTCCATACACTATCCATTCACTAAGAAAATATTAAACAATTACTTAATTTCGGACAATGTCGTAGACCAGCCAACAAATAAGACACTAATATCCCATCAAGAATTTAATTTAACTATTTATCTGGCCACATATTAAATAAAACAGAGCTATATTTTTATGATTATACAAACTACACGTTCCAAGGGATATTTACATGAGAAGCAAATAAACTCTTACTTAAAACTTCTACAATAATTCATCTAATTCTGAAATACACTATTGGTGTGGGACTTTTTTCCTCAGCACCAGGACTATAAGAAAAACATCACTTAACTTCAAAACTATCCTTTCATAATATGCATATAATATAAAGTAGGTTCTACTCATGGAAAATTATTAAAATATACTACGTAGGCAAAATCTCTCATTCCCAAAGCTTTTCTACATATCTAACATTATATATACACGCTGACAGATAAATACATACAGATAGCCTACTAATCCGTTCAATTCTTTAGAATACGACAACATCCGAAATTTATACATAAGATATTCACAAACTGAACTTTTATTAAACAAATGTTATAATTGTGTAAAAATAGACACACACACGTGAATAAGAATATATGAAAAAAATCATTTCCAAAGTTATATATTATGCAAGCAACATGGTAATTAAATAATACATTAAGGTATAACTTTTAATTCAGAATAAACTTTAAACTATTTTTAAAATTTAATAGTTATAATTATTAAGAACACGAGATTTCTTTGCCATCTCTAGCAGACTATTTCTATTATATGTTCTTTGATTTAAAAGCCAAAATTCTCACTTTGAGATAAGAAAATATACAAAATAAATGTAAACCTCTTTCTAACAATATAATAATAATAAAAAAAAAAACATAAATTTCTTTCCTTTACCTTCGTAAAGAAAAATAAAACATATTTGAATAAAATCAATTTTTTTTACCAGCGTATCTACCATTCGTGAGTACGCGTTCCGAGACGATCTAGGAGTTCATACAGCCCAAAATTATAAACAAAACATAATAATAAATATGTCTATCTATCTATCATATACATTGATAATGACAAGTAATAAAAAAAATAAAGAAACAAAAGTCATTTGTTCTTTGACTTAAAATAAAAAGTTCACTTGCAAGGTCCTCTTCCAAGTTTATTGAACGATATGGAGATAGATTCCAAACTGAGTTGAACATAAAATGAATTTCTGTAGGATAACCAAAAAAAAATTAATCATAATGTAAATATGATCTAGCATCGCCAATGTTCTAGCATAGCTACTTCAGCTTACTGCATCACACATAAGTAATCAATTTTTATTGTGACGGAAATATGAATGACATTTTTAGCTACAGTTGTACAAGAATTATTTAATTCATTCCGTAGTTTTTAAATTAAGTAAGCAATTGTTTTTAATAAATTTCTTAAATAACATTTGTTTTTCTGACATTTTATAAGCTAGTATACATATAGTTTATTTTTAAATATTGCAAATTAATACATCATAATTCATTGGTAATCCCACAATTAGTAATAATTTATTTTCTAAATGCATCCATATCAAAGAGAACAGAAATACACCACATTCCCGTCCTTCCATCCAATTTAAGTACATATTTAATGAGTAGTATCCTTTGGTTATTTGGAGTAATTCACATTTTATTTCTTTCATAAAAATACATATTATTTTTAGGAATACTAAATAAATAAATACTGTCATTTCTCTGTAATAAATTTAAGTATGGCATGATATATCAAAATACACATATCCTTTAAATTTTATATTTAACTTTTATAAAAGCAAGACATAAAATATGGTGAAAAATTAAAATAAATCCTGTAAAACTGTTCTGCACACATTTCCAAGAGATATCATATGACACACGTAGATTAGTTAGATAATTATAAAGTTCATGCATTTTATTTTCCTTCTTAATGATAAGTAAATAAAATAATGCAAGCTTAATATTATCAATATACATTTTAAAATAGTAATAAGTATGAGGTGGTTAACTCAAACATTTAAATTAGGTAAGGAAATGAAAAACTGATATACCTTCTTAGATTCTAGCATTGCATTCCAATTGAAGACCTTTCCGTAATGAATTTCTTATGACTTTTCCAGAAGTTTACTCCAAAGCTTTTTTAAAATTAATTTGACTTCAGGAAGAAATATATATTTGTTACAGCAGGGAAGAGTAATATATTGGCTGCAATTATCAACAATAATGAGCAATTTTTAATCTAAACTATCTGTTAAATAGATATCTCCCCCCCATCAAAAAGGTCATTTTCCTTCAAAAAGGTTAACTCCCATCTTTTTCACTTAAGCTCATTACATATGCAAGAAATCTTTTCTTTAAAAAAAAATCATTCTGGTTTTTACAATTAAATCAAGACAAAAAAAAATAATAAAAAATAACTTTTTTACAAACTTGAAAAAAATGAATATTAATTAACTGTTAAAAAAAAGATTAATAATTTATTTAATTTGTAAAAGAATCCACTGATCCAAATATCTATTAATCATTGGAAAATATATATATATGTTAAATTATTAAAAATAATTACTGTAATTTAAATGTTTTTACTGTAAATGTACTATTGTTTGCTGTTATTAAAAGATGGAAATGAAATGAAACACACTACAGATATACACTCATGCACATACATTGTAATATAAATATTAAATTATCTTGACTAAATATAATTGAGATGGCTATTAATGTTGATAAAAGAATATGTATTAATGAATAAGGGATTAGGAAACCATTCAAACCAATACTAAACACTAACATAAAATAACTTTGCATCCTTCTGACAAAATATATTAATTCCTATAATAAATAACCCCTCTTTCTTGCATTAAATACTTCATTAACTATAATAATAATAATAAATGCTTATAGAGTGGTTAATCAAATGCATAAGCAATCAACATCTAAAGCTCTAAACAATTTCCAGCAAAATCTTAAAATCTTAAGGCTATTTCATTTTTTTTAAATACAATGCAACTATTCACTACAGAGGGTCACAATATATATATATAATAAATAAAGTTTGATATCTGTATTCGTTTCACAATATATGTAATATACAAATCAATATATATATCAAAATACTGTATTTTGATATATATATATTGATTTGTATATTATATATATATATATATATATAATATCTCTCTCAATATATATATATATATATATATATATATATATATATATATATTAGAGAGAAGTTTTGTGATGACCATAGAAACTAATCAGCAAATCACAAGTATATCCAAATATAGGACATGCTGGTTAATTTTTATGTTTATTCGATATTTTGTGATACTATTTTTTTTAACTTCTTCTGCAAAAAAATTTTTCTTTCAGAATAATACTTCAATATTATGTGTAAGTTTAGCTATCAGACATCATCTATCTTGGCCAAATATTCCCAATAATAACAATTGGTGTAGCCTATCTCTTTCACAAAAACCATTCCCAAGTGCATCATAAAACACCATTTGAGAATTTTTTATGTTATACATTAATTTTACTTCTCCAATACAACAGAAGTATGATTTTACATTAATAGTGGGTCTTATAACATTACACCTAGAAAGTTGTAAAATACATTGATTGTCATTGTATATTTAAAATTTTATGGAGTGTTTTTAAATAAAACTTTTCTTAATTTCTTTATGTTGCATTGATAGAGTGTCCACATTTTACTTCCATATAATAAATTTAATAAAATAATGGTTTTATATATAGCTAATTTAGATGTAGTAGTTATTTCTTTGTGATAAAATACCCATCCAACTTATAAAAAGTCACAACACAACTCAACATTTTCCCCATCATTTTACTTACAATATTTATTATTAAAATATTTAAATTGTTTTATATTTTTAAAATGATTACCACCCAAGATAAAAATTGAGGATTCCCCCCCAATATTGGCTGATAAACGAACGTGGGGTTTTGAACAAAAATTATTAAACCAAAGTCTTAAAACATTGCATTCAAAATATTAAGTACATCTTTAGATAATCCTTTGAACTGGAAAAAATGACAGAATCAACAGAATACTTTAAATCCAAACAAAGAAGTCATTTTTTTCACTTTTAATCAATTCAAATTATAGATCTGCCATTAAATCTGTAGTGTGATTGATCCTTGTTTCATTAAGCATTAAACAATTCCAAAAACATTATCATAAAAATCAAATACAATCTTGGAGCAAATACCCATTCTTAGTTAATACCAGTTTTCATTTCAAATACCTCAATATTTTTCATTTGTAGATATAATATTTCTCATTTCATCAAGTTACATAATATTGATAAACTTTGGTGGATATCCAATTAATTACAAACAATATCATAGATGTGTTTGATTAATAGAGTCACAACCATAATATAAATTTTTCTTTTGTTTACAAAATCATTTGTATATTTGATTGGCAACAAAAATTATGTTCATAGTACTTCTTAATTTTCTAAATTTACATTGAATCTACAGTAAATATTCATCTATGATTAAAAGCAATATATTTAAAATAATCATTGATGTTCTCTTGTCAGAGTAAATAACAATGATTTTCCATAATAGTTATTACAATTTCATGGTTCCACAGTTTCTTAAAAAATCAAATATTTGTGAAAGGTAACCTCTCCACGTATTTAGTCAGGACCTGCAGTTTTTTATTTTTAAAATTACAAAGAGCTGTTTTTACTTGATTAATCTGCAGATCTTTGCCTGAAACTCAGTGAGTAGATGATTAAGAGATTTATCATTAAAAGTTGTCATCTCATTTCTATATCATTATTTAAAAAGTGATTGAAATACTTTTTCCTCAAGTACAAAATATTATGGTCATCATATAAAAGAATGTCATTGATTAATAGGATTTTAATATCATTTCAATTTCCAAATATTGCTTTTAATGTATTAAAAAATATCTAAAATGACCACGATCAGCAAATATCTGTATTTCCTTTGCAGTTATAATTCATCAATCATTTATAAGCCTTTTTGTCAACCAATGAATCTCTAATTTCAGATCTTTATATTTATTATAAAGTTCCACATTTAATTTATGAATCTGCCAAACAGAAATAGCCGCATTTCCTTTTAATCAAGAAAACCAATAAAGATGGGGTTTTTGAAAGTTTTGTATTGACAACACACTCTTTAAGGAATTCCATGTTTTAGCATAAAACAATTGTGAAAATCCAAATTAGCAATTTTAGTGTTTAGTAATTGGTGAAGTTTAGAATATATGATAGATTCTTCTAAGTTTTCTGTGAATATGAAAATAGTATCTGTTTTATACGACTATTTTTCTAATCTTGAAGTATTCTTTTGATGTGAACTTTGCATGACCATCTATCAATTATGAGAATGTATGACATCAGATGATTCAATTTTTCCCAATTTTAAATGAAAATAGAAATTGTTAGAATTATCTTTTTGCTGATTTCAATCACTGCATGTTTTAATTCAAGAGCAGATGCAATATTTTCTAAGGCTTTAGAAAAACGTTTGTTGATAAAATCACATAAGGATATATATTATTTTTCCCAAGATGGTATAGTTTGAATCTTTAGAAACCGTAGTAGATTTTATTTTCATTTAATGTTTAAATAAGTCTTTTTGTTCTAATTTTGGCTTCGATTAAGTATATAATTAATAAAAATTATTTTGAGGGTAAAATAGAAATGCAATTGACTTTATCGATTGCATTAATCTTATCTATAGTCTCAACTTAGTCTGAATACAAAGAATGAACAAATTAAATTTCATACAACATTGTACTTATAGAATGAATAATAAAATGTATTGATATTTCAAATCTCCTCACATTATTAAATGTCACTTCAATAGTGGTTTACTTTTTCAAAAGTGTAGTTATTAATATAACATTAGTTTGATTTTCTGGGGGACTTGCATTGAATTTGCCAGATCAAGAAATGTTCATCAGTCTTTTTTATCATCAGTTTTGTTTTTGTCATGTGAAACAATGCATATCTTGTTTTTTGTTCATAGTTTGAGGAAATATTTTTTGCTAGTACTTATTCTTTATTTTGCCACAGGTTTGTCAATTGTTAGTTTCAATTTTTCGCTATCTATTAACATTTTTTTTTATTCCTAGACTTATTATTTTTAATCTTTATTTCTATAATATTTCCATTTTTGAAATAAATATTTTTGTTGTTACTTGCTATTTTTATTAATTTCACATTAATATTGTCCTGACATTTATAAAACTTTCCATTGTTCAATAATCTTCATTCAATGAAGATCCCTAGTGGTACTAAGAGACACATAACCAAAAAGAGTAAGATACACATGGTAAAATATTATCTTGATTTAAACCTTAGTTCATCTGGAAGATGATTTACTATGTTAATGTATTATATTAATGGAAATATATTAAATGTATTAAGCACAAGCAGACGATATAATAATAACGTGAAGTTTCACTTTATTAGTTCAGGATGCTTGAGTCTGGCTTATTTATATATCAATTTAAGTAGAGAAGAAGATGGTTCTAGCTTTTTCTCATATTTCTGGCTTGTGTTTTTGAATTGAGAGTTTCACATGCAGTCATTATTATATCTGATTGGATGTCACATAAGCATTTTTTAAAGCGCATTTGTCTAAGGTTTTAGCCTTTCACGTTATTATTATATCAATGGAAGAAAACTTATTCCTGAAATTATTAACCAGATTATTTGTTTAAATATTGAATATAGTACTATTGCTAATAAATTATTGGTTTTATAACTTAGTTTCTGTGTTTATATTATTCTTGATCAGAATCAAAGAAAAGACTTATATTTTAAAGCTTCTTCATTACATATTTCATATATTGTCACTAGTTAAAAATATTAAATTTGTGAATAATTATTTTCAACTAAGATTCTTGCTTTATTCTGCTTTGATCTGGATTATATGAAATTGATCTATGAATTATATGACAACATTAGATAAAAATGATATCATCAGTTTTAATATTAGATAATTTCCAAATCAAGTAATTTATCAACATAAAGATCTGCATACATAAAATAAAAAATAGAATTGATAAAAATGATATGTAGCAAAAATTTTATCACTGCAAGTTAATATGTCACTGTATTTTATAATATTTAGTTATCTATAAAGACACTGAAAAATAACATAATTAACAAATTTTTATTCAATAAATTACAACTGAAGATATTTTATCAAAAAACTAAAAAAAAACAATAGTTTCTTAATAGTTTTTATTATATTACAGATTATCCAATAATGCATAATATTTTTGTGCTGTCATTTTCACTATACCACTCTCACGCAAGGTAGGGAGGGACTGGTTTCTATCCGCTTTTAACGCTTCGTAGAAGGATATAATCATGAACATATGACCAAAGACATCGTTCCACAAAGTGTTAAAAGCAGATAGAAACCTTGCATGAGGGTAATGTAGTGAAAATTACAGTACCTAAATATTATTCATTGTCAGTTGCGATGCGATGTAACGAACTATGGCGTCTCCTTTATTGAAATCAGGAATCTCTCAGCCACTATGCGCAAAGAAAGCTGTTAACCATCTTACATTCCCTTTCCACTCTCTACCCTAAGTTTTTCTATATTTTTCTCTATAATGTTTCATACCATTTCTATAACATCATCTTTGTCCACTCTATTGATTTTATATCTAGATCCCCCTTATCTTTTTCCAAATCTAGCATAAAAATAAAAAAATCACATTGTCTAATCACTTTGTTTATATTTATTCTCTCACAGCTTCATTATTTGGACTGTTTCTGCTTGTAAGCATTTACATTTAATTAGCAGAAGCCAAATATTTCCATGACAATTACATAACATGAAGATTGAATCACCCACATTTCTCCATTTATGTATATATTCCCTTGTTGCTAATGATCCTGTTCAAGCCTTAAACTGTAAAATAATTTCCTTGCTATAATTGTTCAAAGTGGTTTGGATAAATCATATTTATATTGTAAGATAACATTCAATAATTTGTTTTCTTCTATATATATTTAAACTCTTTTTATTCTCCATAGTAATTCTCCATCTTTCCAATTTCCTATTTTTTATTAATGCATCTATTCCAATTCTCCTAACACAATCAACCCATCTTTGTACAAGTATACTTTGTACTTTATCCAAATATTCTGCATATTATATACCTTTCTCACCCATTTGGTAGCTGTCCTTTACTTATAACTCAAATAAATACTGCTTAGGCTATTCTATTACTATTCATAAATTGCAATCTACCCTACATTTTCATTTTGCTTTTTGCATCTCTACTATAGAAACTTGACTATCCCTATTTTCCTTGAATTGCCTACTTTGCTGTCCACACATATGCACATAATACATGTCTTCCTACTTCTCTTTGTACTTTTTTAAAGTAATCTAACATCCTTTATTAACACATAACACATCATTATCATAAGTTAATCCTGCTACTATTTCTCCCTTTCATACAAGTCTTGTGACAACATATTTATTATATGTAAACCCTGTTAATTTTTTTATCACTATCTTTCTTTTCTTTGCTTCATTATCTTTTTCCCCCATTCATCCAAGCAATTCCTCTTATTACTTAAGATGATTCGCCAAATAGTTATACCTATTCACCACATTTAATTTTACATCCCCCAATAAAAATTCTTTATCTTGTCTTTTCTCAGCATTTACCATCATTACTTTTTGATTTTTATTCACTAAATTTAATCCCATCTCTTTACCCATCCTTCAGCATAACTTCCATATTTTCCTATTTTCTGTACACAAGATGATATCATCACAAATAAAAAAACCTGATAATATATACACTCTCTTGCCACCTATTAAGATATCTCTACCCCCCTTCCTAGTCTTATCTATTGTGCTCTCCATTTTTCTCATATATAACAAAAACAAAATAGGTAACATAGGGCATCTTTGTCTTAGTCTCACCCCACTTTCAACTTTAACTGATTTTATATTTCCTAATTGA
This sequence comes from Epiperipatus broadwayi, assembly GCA_028023455.1. Taxonomy (NCBI): domain Eukaryota; kingdom Metazoa; phylum Onychophora; class Udeonychophora; order Euonychophora; family Peripatidae; genus Epiperipatus; species Epiperipatus broadwayi. Next base: position 3,160,260 of record JAQFVV010006210.1, read on the forward strand.
TACATATAGTAATTATTTTCATATAATCTTTTAATAAAAGCCACTAAAAGTCCACTCATTCCCAAATGTATTAAACTTACCCATAAACTATTTCTATTTATTCTATCATATATCTTTTCTACATCTGTTAAGACCATATATAACTATCAAACTCTATTTCTACTCATATCAATAAGTTGTGTGACTAGAAATAAACTATCTCCTATATGTCTATCCATTCCAAAGTCTCCTTGCATTTGCCACACTATATTATTTTTCCCATCTATATTGTCATCCTTCCAACCATGATATATACAAAAACTTTATATAACATTGATGTTATCACCATCAATCTATAATTGCTTATCTTCCTATGGTTCTTACTCTTTTCTTTTAACTTTAATCTTGTATTATTACAGGCATCTGGAAATTCTGTCTTCTGTGTCATCTTATTAAAACATGCAAAACTCACTATACATATTGCCACACACAGCAAGCTAGAGTAATCAATGGATGCCAGAAGGCTTGTTCTTAAAATCCCCATCTAGTACCTACTCATTCAATATCCCCAGACTAATTTCTTCCCTGCTTCATTCAATTCATTTTCTATAAAACTAATAGTTCAGTTACTATGTGCTTTTAGGTTTGTTATCACTCTGTTATTCACATCTAGCATCTTTTCTATATCCATTACATACTTAATTAAGATTGTCTCTAATTCTTCTCTAGAGCTATACTCTTTTTCCTCATCATTTAGTAATATATCTTCCTTTTTTAATATATTTCCTAAAATATTTCATTCCTATCTTTTCCACTTTTATTAATATTCTCCAATAATTTACTATTTAATTCCATTCTCTCTCTATAACTATCTATTTTAGCCAACTTCTATTTTTTTAAATAGTTTTACCATTTAATATTAACATCTTTTTTACTTTTTTTGTTTGTAATAGCACATTTATGTTCTCTGCAAGCTTTTCTCTCTCTATTACACTTTTACTAATTCTCACTTTTCTATTACTTTTATTCTTCTGAATATTCTCATCTAAAACTCTATTTTCCACTTTTTCTACTTCACTACACCAGTCCTTACATTCACCCCAACAAATTTTTCCATGATTTTTTATACTTTTATTTTATAGTCTTCTAACTTATTCTTTCTTTATCCACATCTTTCACTATACTTTCTACTTGTATTGCTATTTTCCATCACATTATTAACCATTTCTATTATAAAGAAATTATAATCACTCTTATATATCATCATTAATCAAACACTTTAATTTTCCATACTTTATTCAATCCCTTTTTCTCTATTAATACATAATGTATTGAGTGAAAGATATTAGTTCTAGACCATATGCAATGCTCCTCATAAATATTTGATAAATTTCCAATGCTCAAATTCACTGTCTGATAAAAAATTTTCAAAAACTGTTCATTCTTGTTATCCACATCATCAATTTTTCAATATGCCCATTCATATCCTTTACAATCATAATTTTCTTTCACTTTTTCTTGAAGCTCTCTATATACTTAACTAGGTATTCATATATGCTACTGTTTCACTCTATTATTGTTTGACTATCTCCAGTGACCATATACATTATAGCCCCTATCCATTCTTGTCTTCCCAACCTTATCTCAAACCACAAATGTTTTGACACTTGACAGTATTTAAATATTTTTTGACATAACTCCTATACCACCACACCTTTCTTCTTTTTTATTTTTTATGTATACCCTACAATACCACATCATCCAGTATTGGTTTTTTTTCTTCTCTTAGATGTGTTTCCACTACTGCTAATACCTCAAACCCTTCATTTTCAACTGCTTTTATAATTCCGGCCACTTTTCTGGTCTCCTACTACCTTGCCCATTCATACATCCAATTTTAACAAATTTCTTTATTTCTTACTACCCTTTTATAAATTATTTTGACTATTTCTTTTCTATTACACTTGTAATTAGCCTGTTTATTATGAGTTTTACAAACCAATTCTCTCTCCACAGCTACATTTATATCTGAGTCAGTTACTCTTTGTTTATTTTTTATATCCCATACATTCTTAACCTTCTTTTTGATAATTCTATTATTTAAAACACTATCCCCCTTTATAAGTTTCCCAAACTATAATATTTTTCATAAATCAAACCCCTAATCCTTCACTTCTTTGTTTTGATAAGTGCAATCCATCTTTACTAAATAAGTCCCTCTTACTAATAAAAAAATTCTACACCTCCATAAATATAACATTATTTATCTTGCATAATTTTTTCAATCTCTCATTTACAGAACATGCCCTATCTGTTTAAACTTGAACTGAAACAGCACCACCACATGAAAAGAAATGGTATGTTTAAATTAATTTACCATAGTAAATAAGAACAAAATTATCAATTAGGTGTTCATATCAACAGAAAATGTAATGAACTGGAATTCTGCAACATGATGGTAAAGTATATTTTACTTTAGATAAATCTATTATAAATACTTTGTTTAAATAAATCTATTACCTCTATTTATACCCCATACATAAGTGTAAATATTATACATAGATTATTATAAATTAATTTGATTAAAATAGTTAAAAACAAATAAACATGTATATTTCATAGTTTAACACTTACCAATAAGAGGCATGAATTCTGACGTTTCTGGCATGGATTCTCCAATCATTAGCATGAAAACTGAAAAGGCAAGCAATACAGTCAAGCTGAGAGTGACTTTTTCTCCAGATTCGCAAGGAAGCCAAAACTGAATTAGCGTCAGCAGTGAAAGCAGAACGCATGGCACTATTACGTTGTAGCTATAATATATTGTCCTGCGACGAATATGTATCCTGAATGTTACATCTGGAAATGGTTCTGTACAGCAGCTATAAAAAACTACATTACGTTTGACTGATGTATTGAGAATCTCCCATTCTCCGTTGTCCATGTAATGAGCCAGTTCTATATTATCATACCTGGTGTCCACATCGACTTGGAAGCCATCATAGATCCAGGATCCAAATTTAAGCATGCAGACTTGATCATCAAATGGAAAGTAAGTAACATCTATTTTGCAAGAGCTGCGCAATTTGATTGGTGGAGACCAAAATATTCTGCCATCATAGTGAACTATAGCATTTGATTTCATGAAGCCATTAGCAAAATCATCAGCACTGCAAAATCACAAAAAATTGGCTATATAGTCATTTATATCTACATATACAATTATAACTTTATCTGTACTATCAATCAATCCATTTATCTATTTGTTTATTTTTCTACATATCTATCCACCTATCTATCTATCCATCTGCCTTTTTAATTTATCCATATATTTAACTTTTTGCTTTATCTATCTATCTATCTATCTATCTATCTATCTATCTATCTATCTATCTATCTATCTATCTATCTATCTATCTTAATTTACTTTTCAAAAATAAAAATGTTGTCAAGCATTGGTAGCCGAGAGGTCAGCGCAGCCGCCTCTTGCAGACTGTTGTCGCGGGTTCGCTTCCCGGCCGATGCTTTGACATATGGACAGAAAAATAAAAATGTTATTCTAATACAACATAAATATCAGAAAACATTTGATCCAATTAATAAAAATATATAGTTATTCTATCAGTTTTTATTTGCGAACTTATTGAATAAAAAAACAAAACTTTTCTTTAAATTAAATTGTTAATTTTAATATAGTTGAACTTGATATTTTTTCTGTAGAAAGACTTTCTACATACCACTACATATATTTAAATATTTAGACAATGAAAAATGATAAATATAAAAGATGTTTCTGAATTTAACCAAACTATAATTTATTTGTTATATCATTTCAGGAAACAATTTTATCTCAACGATACATTTCAAATCTAGTATTTATTTAATTTTCATATTTTTTTGGAATTAAGTTTGTGATTTCAATAGTTTATTTATTGTCAACTAATCCAGATTACATTTTTAACTTTATTGTTTAAGAGTGCTATTAATGCCAATATGTCTTTCATAAGATCCATTTAGCTTACCGTAATTTGATTTTAGTTCTAATATGTTTATATTTATATGCTCTGATGTCTCTACATTGTTCCTCTATCAAATGTCCAAGTTTTATTCCCAAAACTAACAACAAGAAAATGGAATTATTTCTCAAGAGTTCATAAAATGTTTGAGCGCAGAAACTGCCTGCACTGGAATTGAACCTATGATCTTTCATTTTTGAGTCTGACACTACCACTGCACTAAACCAAACATTGCCACAAGTAATCATGCACAAAAACATCTTTTCTTTTTAGTTTAAGTATTTTTTTCCAAAAATATTTCAACCATGTTCATTCCAATTCACGATTTGAAATTGATATTTATGATTCTTGAAGGACTTTTTCTTTCTTTTTTTATGAGATATTATTTTATATAGCGCTATTTTTTAATACTGTAATAGTGATATTAGCAATTAAGCCAATGCACATGCGCTTTAAAGATAAATTATAAATAAATGGTATTCATTTATAATTTATCTTTCAAGCGCATGTGCAATGGCTTAAACGCTAATATCACTATTCCTTTTTTTATATAAAATATTTCAAATGTTATACATCCATTTATAGTATATAATATATATATATATATATTTGTATCATTACATTTTGTATTTCAGTTTTGAATTATCAAAATTACATATTACCTACAAGTTTTGTTAAATTTTATTATACTTGTTTGTAAAATTTTTAGTTTTTTTTCCTCTTACCAGTTTCAGTGATCAGTACATAAACATTTAGTATTCTAATATTGAATAAGTTCACAAACTTAAATCCAGTGGAAAGCCTGAAATATCTTTTGTAATTGCATAACAATAACACTTATATTATAACATTTATATTATTGATCAAAATAATTGGCATGTTATTTTAATCTAAAATCTCTCAGACTATCTTCTACGTCTATTTGGAAGTATACCATTTCTATCTTCCCTGCGTAAGGTTTTATTTGATTACATTTCAGATTCCATTTGCAATCTTTTTTTGCGGATTTACATTTACATTTCTAGCAGCTTTAAAAACTAGATATCGAATGATTTAATGGTACCTTTATTTTAATAACACGTTGACTGCTATCAGATTTTAGGGAGTACCATATAGTACAATACAATACATAATTTGTGTCTTTGTGATTACGATTATAAATAAATTATTCAATAAAACTTTATGATGGATTTTTTCTGCACAATATGATATATATATATATGTGTGTGTATGTATGTGTGTGTGTTGATACGAATATTTTCACATGTTGCATATATAAAAGACATATTTTGTGTGTTTATCCATGTTAAAAAATTTAAATATTCATATACCAACGTTTTGACTTGATCACACAAGTCATTTACTGGGTGATAAAAGATAGAAAGACAGTTGTAGAGGTGCAACAATTACTGATTTGAAAAAAATGTTAAAGTTCACCAATAGCAAAAATGTTAAATTAAGAATGTTTTTTTTTTAAAAAATTTTCCAAATAGGAGGAAGTTTGCATGTATCATCTCACTTACTGATACAATCTGGCATTTTAAGTATCTCAATGGCTTCTCTAATTTTGCACTCGTAGAGATTATCACATCTGGATATGATCCTGGTACTAGAAAAATCAATTTTATGACCTGAATCTATAGTATGGAGTGAGAGTGCTGATGATGATGAGTGTTGTTTAACTTATTAGCTTGCTCATCTTGCCTAACACTGATGTGGCAATTACTCATACCTATGTAAGAAGCTTTACAATTTTCACATCAGATTTGATAAACACCATGAGATTCAAGAGGGATTGAATACTTAGGCTTGGTTATTATATTGCTGATCTTTTGATGAGTAGAAAATGCTATATTTATATTATAGCATTTTAGTATACATCCAATACTGTCTGTAGTTCCTTTTACATATAGAACCCAAATCCTAATAGCTGATTTATCATCTTTTTGTTTATTATTTTGTCAATTTTGGACTTGAAATAAGGTTTTTTTAAATAAATTTATAATTATAACTAGATAGAAATTATGGCCATTAGCTTACTGGTAAGTTTCAAGTGTCCACATAGGTGACTGATATTCTTAGTAGTCTGATTGCTTTTGATGGATAGTTTGCAGTACTGTTTTTTATGATTTTATGTCTTCCATATCTCTGATTCTGATTGAGGCAAGGTTAGACAAAGTTTAAGATGACTTTTTCCCGAGAGAAGGTATCAGTGAACGATCTGGTTCTTGTAGCACATATGGAATAGGCTCACTTTAGATTTAAGTGGCAACATTTTATTCTTAATTTTAAACAAATTATACACACAAAACTTGACCAAAACACACAAGTGAAAAAGCCTCATTACCACTTATCTGCTTCTTTTATAGTCCAGATCATTTTTGAGAAGTCCTGCACATATTTTCTTTATCCATTGTTTTATTATTCTATAATCTTCCACATTATTTCTTTTTTTTTTTTCAGATACAAAGTTTTTTTTAATGGAATATCAACATTATTTTGATTAAATTACATAGATAAATAAGAAAAACAAAAATTAACTTTCAATGTACGTTTTTTTCTTTCTTTTTTTTAAAAAAAATATACTCCTTAAAAACAAAATTAAATATCTTTTAAATGATCTTTGCATTTTACTCTCTTTGAAGTTTTTTTTTTTTAAATATTACACAATGCCAACTATATATTTGTACTATATATAAATAAATGGTACAGTACAACCAGGGCCAGGGAAACAAGAATAAAAATGGGTTTGAACTAATTTTATTCTTAATAAGTTTTAAGTCCCATTTCGTTATATATATATATATATATATATAACGAAATGGGATATTTATATATATATATATATATATATATATATTAAAATGTATTAGCGTTACTTGATATATATTTTTTGTAGATTTATACACAAGTAGCATGCAATTTTAAATCTCATGTTTTTAGAGTATAACACGATGAGATTGAGAACATTTCCACATTCACCTGTGTCCTTCCCGCTCAAGCATAATATTAACAATAAGAAGCCCAAGTCATAAGCACATATGAGCATTGTTCATTGTTTTGAGTCTTACAGGCTCATGGCAACTTGGTACACCCCCCCCCCATTTTTTAGGAATCTTGCTACAAATAGACTGATGGGCATTTACAGATGGTCTTATGTTACATACTGGCCTTATAAGAACTCATGCCTATGTTTTTCCCCTCTTCAGTATCCACCTACCTGATGACTACTTGTGATTTAAAGCCTATATCAGCTGCAATAATTTTCTCTTTTTTACACATATAAAAATTCTCTTTTTATATTCTAGTTACAAGTCCTAATTTTTTTCGTTTCTCCAGAGACATATCCAAAATCTGCAGGATGTAATCCAGCCCAATTAATCTCTTAATGTTATCTATCTGCATAACTGGTTATGGATGAGGTGATAGAGATTGAACCTCCTCACTGTGTTGCTCACACGAGTCCCTCCACTTTACATCAAGATCTTCCTCCCTTGTATTTATTTTGACTTCTAAACTTTTCACACAGAGATGGAGATCTTGCATGAATTCCCTTCCCTTTGGTTTTAGATAAGAACCCCTTGTTCTTTCTTTGATTTCCAGGAGAATCAGTAAACACCATAGTGTTCAATTGTAGTTGACCATTATGGTTCAGTGTTTTGTTAACATATTAAGTTCAACTCTTCCTCTCCAGCCTTGTTACTTTCAAAATCACCAAGTAATTCTGCCATTCATTCCACTGTCTCACATCCAGTGCTATCAACAGATGCCCTATGGGATCAGGAAAATTTTTCTGCATAATCTTTATAATCTGTTAACCTGCACTCTGTCAGTGCTTATAGTTGCACTATTTGTTTCCAAAAAATGGCACAAACACCCTTCTGTTCTACATTTCTCTTGCACTACATTATTCTTAATTCTTTCCTGGTGGTTCTCATTCCAATAACATTTAGTTAATATTTGTTCATACTGAGTGAAGTTATTTGGTTTCTTAAACAAAGACTCCCACCAAGCTTGTGCCATCCCTTGTAAATGATTAACTGCCACTGTTAACATCTTCTGCCATGGGGTTTATCACAAAATACCTCTCAAGGCTATTTAAGTGTTCCATCAGCGATTCTCCATCCTGCCCATAGAAGATTTTTAATTTCAAAAAAGAATTTACTGCACTTGGCACATTTTCTCTATTTTCTAAAAGTTTTATCTTCTGACTCTCCTGCTTATTCTATCCTAATTCTATCAATTTTTTGCTCCATGTCTCTTTCACTATTTTCTCATACACTACCTTTATTAACTCTTCTTTCATTTTTTTGATCTCTACCCTTATCTCTTCTTTCACTTTTCTAACCATCTCCACCATTTCTTTCTTTATTTCTTATTTGAAATCTCTTATTTCTCTCTTTATACCTCTTTGAATTCAGTTATTAATTCATGTAATAGTTTTTTTTTACTAAGGATTCCATGCTCTCTTTCAATTCTTTTTTGCTTTCTACCATATTTTGCATATCTTTATCACTTCTCAATTTGATATATAGCTATTTGACTTATTTTTGTTATAATAAAACAAACTTTTAACTTCCTTAACTGTTACAATATAAATTCAAATCTTATTTTGCTTTGCTAATAAATGTGTTCACCCACACACCCCTCTCTTTTGTCACCTTATAATACTCTATTCATATCTGCCTTTACCTTCATTACTAGATTTTGATCAGTTTTTACTTATATCTTTTCTTATTATCTAATTTATGCACTATTATTTTTTTTTAATATAGTGTCTTACTTAAAATTTTACACCCTCATTCTACTCTTATGAAGAAAAAAAACTTTGGAATTGCATGCTATAACTTTTTATTATTATTATTATTTTACATGTTAAGCTTTCATAAAACTTTTGAATCTTACACAATAATTACTGGCACATTTATTTTCTGGCTATAGACATTAAATTCCTCATTTTATGCTGTTATTGTAATGTTTTTTTTTAATATCATTATGATGTATCTCAGGTTGTGTTTTTTTTTTCAATGCCTCTCATTGGAAAGCCATTGTTATGTTTTTCATATTTTGATAGGTCTTCAATTACGCACTAGAGTACATGAGTTAATCAAGCTATGAAGGACAAAAATATTTCACTTATATTTCTAAAAAAACATAGCTATATTTCCTGATTAACATGATCTAAGAATTATTATAATTTCAGTTGCTGGCAGAATCAGTTTTTAATTTATAAAAGAGGACTACAAAGTCATTACACTCACTGATTCTGCGTCAAGCATATCATAACTTATAAAGAAATAATTTTACAGATCGGGTTTTTGATTTCCCATAACTTAGTTATTTTTTAAAAACAATATTCTCCTTGGACTTAATTAAGAAATAAAAATATTGGCAAAGTAAGTTATACACTACTCTAAAACTAAACAATAAAAATCTAACAATAAAAATTCACAATGTAACTAACTAAAAAATTAAGCATGTACAATGAAAGTTTTTTTTATATCGGTAGTAAAGATTTATTACAACACATTAAGCATTTAAACACCTATAATAATAAAATTATAATATTGGAAAGAAACACACGCATACTCAGATAATTATTTTAACCACGTGAATTCAAATATCGCATTTTGAAGTAGTAGGTAATTAATGTCTTCTCTTTGTCCATGGTAACAATTTATTATTCAGTTCACAAATCTTTTATTTAGATAGAAATTATGACCATTAACTTACCAGTAAGTTTCAAGTGTTCACATAGGTGACTGATATCCTTAGTAGTCTGGTCTCTTTTGATGGATAGTCCACAGTACTGTTTTTTTATGGTTTCATTTCTTCCATATCTCTGATTCTAATTGAGGCAAGGTTAGCTGAAAGTTTAGGTGACTTTATTCCGGGAGAAAGTATCAGCGAATGATCTGCTTCTACTCACACATATGGAATAGGCTCACTTTAGATCTAAGTGGCAACATTTTATTCTTAATTTTAAAAAAAAATGCTGCATGTGAGAACTTGATCAAAACACACAGGTGAAAAAGCCCCTTTCCCACTTGTCTGCTCCTTTTATAGTCCAGATCATTTTTGAGAAGTCCTGCACGTATTTCCTTTATCCTTTGTTTTAGTATTCTATAATCTTTCACATTATTTCTTTTTTCCAGCTACAAAGTTTTTTTTTTTTATGGATTATTTTCACCATTTTTAATTACCATTGGAAACTTGGATTGTAATCTGCATGTGGAATGTCTTTTCATTATCTGAATTAATTAATCTGTATGCACTTTCCAATATCAACATTATTTTGATTAAATTACATAGATAAATAAAAAAATGAAAATTAACTTTCATTGTACGTTTTTTTCTTTTTTTTTTTAAAAAAAAAAATTATACTACTTAAAAACAAAATTAAATATCTTTTAAACGATCTTTGCATTTCACTCTCTTTGAAGTTTTTTTTTAAATATTATATAATACCAACCATATATTTGTACCATATATAAATAAACGGTAATATATATATATATATATAAGTGAAGCATTAGAAATGCTTCAAAGTGCTTTACTTAGTATTATAATGATGAAAATCTCCACAGAACATAGGTTTCAGATTAATCTATTCTTGGCACATCTAATATATCAACAATTTGTTTAAATTAAATACAACCAATGCAGTTCATTGATTTTAAAATAAGTCTACTAAATAAAATATTTAAACTTAAATATTAAATGAACAATATTAAACACATTTAATTACAAATATTCTATGAATTAAATACAAATATTCTATGTTGGGAATTGGTTTTCTCTATGGAAGTTGACAAAGATAGTTGATTCCAAAACATATGCACTATGAGATTAGTCAATTTTTTCATTAACATATATCAATAAATAAAATATTTTATAATTTATGGATTACATTTCAGAGACTTTATATCATTCAATTTGTTATATTATTTACATTACTGTTAATTATTAAATGTATGCATATATCTAAACTAGTAGCATATGTGTTGAGTATAAGTGAGAGAAGACAAGAGTATTGGACAGAGAAAAAAATTAAAAAATCTGCTCATATAATTATGGCAAAAACTAATGGCAAATAAATGCACAAATCAAGCTATTGTGATATTTCATAATGTTTGGAAAACACTTAATGGAGAAACCAGAAAGATCCTCTTAGGTAAATATATAAAATTTTTATTGGTTATTGCTTTTGCAAGAATAGCCTAGTTTATTAAAGCATTACGTCAAACTCAGTATTCATGAACCTAAACGTCTCATGTTTAATTTCCACATTAGTATTATCAGTAGTTAGCTATCAACATAAGAAGAAAAGAAAATAATACCAATTCAAATGTTATATTATATATTAACCTGTTTACTGCTACTAATAGTTGAATATATTTGTAAATGTTAAATTCGAAGTATGTGATTATCCTGAGTAGGCTTATCAAATATATGAAAAAAAACTTGATCTATGGTATTTTCTTGCTGTGCTACATGAGTGTGAATAAAAACTTTTTTCATAAAAGCATAAATTGCAAATTGAATAAGACAGACTTTTTTTTTTTTTTTAAAAATTCTATTAAAAATTAGCTATCGTTTAAATAGGATCATAAATACATTTTATCGGAGATTTCTCCTCCTTAAACTATAATAACTTCTTCTAATCAGAATTGTCATTGTTTAATTCACACTTTTGAAAAGACCTTCTGAAAAGTCTGAAATAAATGACAACAACTCTATCTAAAATGAGATAAGTTACTGAAGTAAAAATAAGAATTTAAAATTTTTCAGTCAATCATCTTTGAAAATGAAGAGGAAATAAAAATGATATATATATAACATTCTTGTAATTTAAGGAAATAAAGGTTTGGCCAAAATTAATGCACTATCACATCAAACATTATCTATATTTAAATTTATTTTTTCTATAAACTTTTTATATGACTGGCAATATGTATGGAGTGAGTTTCGCCTTTTTATAAACAATTATGTGCTAGTATGAGATGGTGATCATGTGATGCTTAATATTTTAATTAATGTTAAAGTTTTCAGTCACACTTGCATAAACTAGAAGGTAACACAGATTCAATGTTTATCATGCATTCAGTATGTCTAATCCAAATAATTTTAAACTATATACATGCAGTTTTCTATAAAATAATCATAAACAATCATCATTTACGATTAATATACTGTATACACACATATATATATATATATATATATTAGGAACATAATCAGAGAACAATTGTTTGCTTTTCTTTTGATTCTCTCTCTAAGTATAATTTACGACTGATTATTTTATGTAAACAAGATAAAAGTTAATATATTTCTGAATTTAGGCATACTGCATTTTAATATTTGTAAGATATATCAGCATGCCCACAAACACGAATAATCGTTAACACCTTTTAGTAAAGATATATGATAGACACATTAGATCTCCATATTTATTTTACTTTTAAAATTATATTAACGTAAATAAATCATCAAAGTTTATGATACGATTTTAATATAGAAACGCTAGTATAAATTGCGTTAATGAGTGGGTCGCTAATGACAGATTATCCTTGATAAAAATCAAGATTTTTTTGTATCTGGTAATATTAATTTACTGCTTATTTATTTCAACTTGGGAAAGAATTTAATATATCTAAAAATGTTAGTAATAAAGTACACGTAAAGGCAAACATACATTTTATAAGATTAAAATTGAGCATAATCTAAATGAATATGGTTTTATTGTTCAGAAGTTCATAAGAAGTTCGATCGCTAAACCTGCAAGCGCCAGGATCGATTCTGGGATCGGAAGATCCCAAGTTGGACGCTTTACCCACTTTGCAAGACATTAATCATATTAAAAATATTAAAAAAGATAAACTGGGATATAAATATTATTAGTAAAACAGTTTATCTTTTTTTAAATTAGATGTATTTTAAATTAAGTACAGTATTAACTTTATACATATATATGCATATCATCTAACTTAGTTATTATAATGCTATTTGTTCTGCTGTTATTATTATGTAGAGGAAGGACATTAATCTTTTTGTAATTAACATAAAATCACTGGAAAAAAAATCATTTAAGGATACTTCCTAATGTTCTTAAAATATAACATGATTACAAAAGCAACCCATATTTATGAGTGTGTTAATATAGGCTCTATAATCGTAAAGTCATATATATATAGATTTGGTTTGTGTATATAAAATAAATGAATAGTATGATAAATTTGAACATTGTTTTTGTTGTGTTTGATTAGGCTTGCAGGTTCGTTTCCAAACCAATAGATACAAAAAGAACAACTATTCAGCAATTAATATGTACAATTTATTAGTACAAAATATATACATACATTAGTTAAACAAATGAACAATTACAGTTGATAGACTTCACTGCTGAGATAGTAGTGCAGAGTATGGGACTTGCTTCCAGCTAATGATTAGCCTGCATCGTGAGCTCTGGTAAGACTCTTCCAGCTATGTAGTCAACTTGCCTCGAGTTGGCTCTAGTTCAGATGTAGCAGTTTCCAGTCTGTAGGTGGACTTGCCTCACTGTGTGGATGTCTCAATAATGACTTGATAAATACCTTTGCTGATGGCAGAAGGTTTAATGGAGAGCACGTTCTGTCGTTCAGGTTAACAGAAGTAATTGCTCTCTGCCTTGACTCCAAAAGTCTGACTATTTAAAGGCAGATCCCCTACCTTACTGGAAACATGCGAATTCGGTGCATGAACCCCAGTGAAGGTTTTAATTCCATTGGATAGCAACTAGGTGCTAGACAATCAGGCAAGAAGTCTGGAATAGTCCACTTCTGAAGGCAGGGTCAGATATGACAGTTTTCATAAGCAAACAATTCTATTTTACGTTGCAAATACTAAATCAGTCTCAAAAAGAGTAATATTAATTTCTTCATTAAGAGTATTCAGCTGAGAAATCATTATAATGATAATCTACATTATATGTGTGATATATGTTCAAGTATTGGGCTTTTTTGATTAATTTATTTAGTCATTACAAAATTCGTCATTGATTTTTTATTTGTTATTCAACCTCATCTTTTTTCTAGTATTAAAATGGACTCACTCATTTACAATCGTTACAAAAGATGAAATAATATTTTTAAATCCCAATTATAATTCAAAATAGTTTCATAATTTCTAAAAAAAACTTAAAACCTAAGACGAAATTAAGGTTTCAATATTATTTATCAATGAAAATATATAAATGACATAAAAATATACAAATAACAAACCATAAAATGATGCATTTTCTACAATATCTTTCAAGAAAAACCGAGCTAAGAATTATACCAACAGTAAAAAAAACGTTTAATTTTTCAGCTGATTGGATTCAAACCTGAATAAAATAGCTGTGAACAATTTCATATCTTAAACGTCAGATATTGAAAAGAGCTTTTAAAATAAAATAAATTAATATAACCTCAGTCTACGATTTTATTTTTGAAAAATAGTTTTTTAAAAAAAAATTATAAATGGATAACAATGTTAATTTATTTGGCAAAATACATTTCAAACAAAAAAACTAAATAATCAGAGCAAATTCAAACATTTACCAGAAAGGAATAAATTTTCATATATTCATCATATCTGTTCAAATATTCATATGGCTTCAACTGCTTCATTTATTGCTCAGAGGTTCTAAAAAGATCAAGCACTAGATACTCTAAAATTACAATCAATCTGAGTATTTTATGTTTTGGAGTTTGACAATTTACCACTGCATCAAACCATATAGAGTAATGATGTTTTCCAAAATAAAAGAATGATGGAAATCAACATAGTCTGATTATATTGTCTCCAGACACACAAATCATTTTAAAATGTAAAAAAATTTAAATAAGATTATGAAAAATTTTGAAAGATTTAAATCATATGCTTAAAAAAGGGCTTATTTGAAGGGTCACATATGATTGAAACAACCCTCATGATAGATTGGCATTTGACAATTGTATTTATTTAATTTCTGAAATGAATTTATTTTTATATTATTAAGATCAGGGTTGATCTGATACTTTTGGCTCTGATTCCATTACTTTACCACTGAATAAATCACAAATTACACCTTTTTCAAATACAAAAGTTTCATATTTAATCTTCAATTAAAACGATAATGGACCACCTTTTGAATTAAATTGAATAGTTTGTTTGCAATTGTAGACTGAAGTATGACTCTATCCCATTATACTTAGAACTAGCAATTGAACATAATTTTATATATTACAGGCTGGAAACAATCTAGAAAAGATCAAAACACTTGGAAAGCTGCTTAATATTATTTGGGAGTAATAACTAAATGCATTAAAAATAGTTTTCATAACACATGCATTTTATACTGCTAAATACTGGCCCCTACTTGGGAGTAAATATTTGGCACATTTGTACTACATGTCTTGATATTAATTAAAAATTGCTATGTAAAACATTATGGCATAAATACATTCTTTTGCAGGGCATCTTTTACCACTTATCAGAAAACAAATTTTATTGCATAGTATGTATAAAATATATTCAGTAGAAAAAAATTATCACCCAAAATTTAAAATTTATTAACACATACACTACTGAAATCAAGATTTTTGTTTAATGTAACAGCAAGAAACTTTCCCAACAACCAATAAATTACCACATAAAAATGGATTTAATGTGATGACATGTATCAGTTCCAAGAAAAACAGCAGAATTTGATCTTTCTGAACCTCATTGAATTCTCATCAGTAATATAAAAATTATTCAATTGTAAAGCTAAAGATGTGTGTGTTTATGATAATGGCCAATGTAATGATAGAAGACGATTTAATAAAGCTATGTTAAATTTTATTTACAGTTAAAGTATTCGCTGATTTATTTGTAATACCTTTATCTGTGTTTCTCTGCACATAATTAAAACAGTGTATGTATAAACTATTTTAGAAAGTTGATGAAATGTCTGGATCAGCTGGTCCCTTCTAAACAGTAGACTGGCTTATTGTCATCTTTGGAAAAGGTGTAATACCAAGTAACTTATGGCATTAAATCAAATCCATTTAGTCTCTATCATTTGATGGACTGCAGACAAGTCAGTCATCTAGTACACAATATATACAGGCTAATGAACCACAGAAAAGCTGGTGTTGGCATCCATGTAATTCCAAACTCTACCATAGTGAACTAGTAGCAGCAGCTAGACTTGAATTCTGCACCTTCAGTTTTATTTTAATAGTAACTCTGTATAACTCTATAAACACCTCCTAATTTTTTCCGACCTTTTTGTAGTCATGGTGGAATTAAAAAAAAAACCACAGTAATTAAAAGCAAATTTTTTTTATGTTGATTGCAAAAAGTTAATGACTCTTTTCAATTTACATTAATTCTTTCAAAAACAACTCTGTAGAATCAAAATATGTTATACAAACCTTTAATTAAATTAAATGTAATCTAATTGAAATGGATAGTAGAATTTTATAATTACCAGTATACCTATTGTAACATAAAAACATGCTTGTTTTAATTTCAAAATCAGGAATAATAAAATATTAACTAGATCTTTTTAAATGTTTAATTTATAATAAACTGTTTTTTTAATTCAAAATTATTTGCTCTTTAATTGTTATTCCAGAGTAATATAAAAAATATCGACAAAAATCTTTTGTATTTATTTCTACTTTTACTTTCAATTATATATATATATATATATATATATGAGCACACACACTACTATGTTTTTGTATGCCATAAAGCACATAACTATCTCAATATATATATATATATCATTGAATTCAGCATTTTGAACTATATATGAATATTCGTAGTACTATAATACAGATAGGAATTAAAAAATCATTTTCACTTTTTGCATTATATATATATATATATATATATATATATATATATATATATATATATACTATTCATTCACATCAATATGCAAGTATGAATGACCAGACATACTCAATGTGATTTAATTATTTTTTCAGCATACATTTAAGCATATTGTGACATATATCTGGAATATAAATATTTATTTTCATAGCCTGAGAGGGAAATGGTTTACACCATGAGTTACATATGCACAGAGCTATGTTAATTTACTGTTTACAATTTCTCATTTCTATTTGGTTAGAAAAATAACATTATTAAAAGTGAGAATCAGTCTCATCCTTCTATAAATACTTATTGGCTTAACACCTATTAATACCCTGTTTTCATCTGACTGAAAAATCAAGTAAACTATGAATTTTCAATCAGTGTTAGTAAGGGCAAAGTTATAGCCATCAAAAATTTTTAAACAAGTGGATTCATTCTATTTTTGATCCTTTATCAACATGTTATTTATTCATAGACTGAAGGGGAAGTGATTACTTATTTAATTAATTATGCGAACAGAAGGAATGAATGTATTTGTGTATTCAGGATTAATAAATGAATTTGAAATTAATATGACAAAATAATGTTTATACTTTTTACCATTAAAATGTTTGTATGTTTAGTTCTATATGATTTAATGCAGTGATAGAACAGTGGACTTATAGAGATCAAGATCTATGGACTGTAATTCAGTCAGTCATTTCTGATACTTAAACATCTTCGGAAATTGGAAGCAGTAAAATTATATAATTTTATATAAGTATTACCCATATGTTTGAAAAATAGTTTCATGAATAAAACATATGATTGAATTTTGTACTTGGAAATACATACACTAATTCATATAAATATAAGGAATCTTAAAAAAAGTATTAGCGTCCTTGCCAAATTGTTATAAAATCATGAACTATCATGTGCTGCAAATCCAAAAAAAATTTACATGAATATAGGATATAAACATATGTTTCAGTTTCATCAAAATGTTCATTTGCTTATGTGTTATTGTTCACATTATACAGATGTTTTGATCGAAAAAAATCTGGAAGTAGAGATTATTTAAGAATATTGAAAAAATGCCAGAATTTTTGATTTTTGGGTACCTCTTCAATCCTTGAATAATGTTTACTCCTCAGATGATGACATAATTAACAAAAAGAAAACGTACACATGGGAAGATTAAACACACACACACACACACACATATATATATATGATTATATTGAAATGGCTCTGGAATTTTGCTTCTTTTTCAATCATATATATTTTTTGGAGTCAAATTATAGGTTGTATGGGTGTCAGGAATAAATTATTTTTTAAAAATGTTATCTTTCTTATTGTATTGCCAAATCATATAATATTAATATCATCTATATTCTTTATTATTTTTTTACAATGCTTTTTTACAACTCACTATTGACAGATTTTGAAATACAAGTAGAAGTTCTGAATAAGATTGCTCAAGCAATCGAAACTGTCATTAGTGAGTTGTAGAAAAGCATTGTAATAAATAATAAAGATTATAGATGATATTAATATTTTTTAAAAACTTAATATCTTACTAATGATCACCAGACAGTATTTAACCATATTTCTTAACCATTATTTCCCATCAAGCATGTCTAAGTACAAGAGAGGGTATATCCCTTGCCACTATAGAGATATTTATTATTTAATAAAATTATCTTCCATACTACAGATTAGGGCACCATCTCTAAAAAAAGAAACATCTATAAATTGGGCTCAAATATCTCCCTATCTTTTTAGATATTAACCCACGGTTTACTCACTACTAATTCAAAAGAAAACAAGGCAATGTGTATCCAGATGTATATTATCTATTTGTACCCAGATATGGACTAAGGTAAAATAAATTAATACTTATAATAATATAAAATAATACAAAATTTATTAACAATATTTACACTGAATATAATACCTAGAGATGAATCCAACACATAAAAAAATAAAATATACCTATATATTTATCAAATACCTAACCATGTCAGAGACAATTTATTTAATTAGCTTGCATTTATCTTATGAGCTCTGATATGCTTACATACAATAGAAAGCTATCATATGATTATTATTTAATTATAAAAATATAAATGTAGATTAGAAAAATATCAATTAATCTATATTAAAGTTATAAAAAAATATCAAGTTTTTATTGAACAAGAAATTAATTTTACATTATTTTTGTTTTAGCATTCACAAAGGCAAAAAAAAAATTATTTTAAAAAAAGATAAAAAAAAATACAGATTTTTTTTAGAAAAAGTTATATATAGGGTATATAAGCACAGATTTTTACACAACCCACCACTCTTGACTCTATATCACAACACTGATAGTGTTTAAATGTATAAGTGTTATGAGATAGAGTGGAGAGTCGTAGGTTGTGTGAAAGTCTGTGCTCATATACCCTATATATTATATATACAGACACAGGTATATAATAAGCCTGTGTTTTAGTTATTAAAGAAGATATGTTGAAATTTATTAACATATTAATATTAACTTTAATATTTGTAATCAATCTTATTGTTTATTTTAATAAAGGTCTTTTAGTTTAAATAAAATTTCTTTTACCATAGCATTAAATTTTAATTTACCATTTTATTAATTCAAGATTTGAACCTTTTAAAAAGAATTGATCCATAAATCAATTACTTTGCTGGATATATTTTGTTGAATTTTTCTCTAGATTACATGTTCATAAACAGGCAGAAAGGGGTTATGTATATTTTTTTAACTGGAGGCTAGAGCAGGTAACAGCAGACATTTCTAAAATTAGAATTTGAAGGAGACAACATAATATCAATTTGACCAACTGCACTAATTAAAGTTTTTACCCCATAACCAGATGTATATGACTTAAATATGTCATAGTTTTTTTTAATTGGTTGTTTTAACTTTTTTTTTTAAGATTTAATGTAAATTAAACAAAATATTTTAATATTATATAAATATAGTGGATTTGAACTTAGACTTTCAAGCATCCACTAACAATCCACACTATCTTATACAACTGATACACATAAGCACACACATGTAAAAAAGCTAAATAATCACCAATATATGTATTTCATGCTAAACCAGCACTCATCAGTTGGTCCAGATGATCATCTGCCACACACATATATAATCAGTGTGCAGTTTATATTAAGATAGCAATTCTTCAAACTTTAATAGACAGGCTTCAATCTACTCCAACCTCCAATTTTTCGGCCATCCATATCAATAATGTTGGCATCAGCATGGGATTTGACTTTCCATCATCAGATTTTCAATGGTATGGCTGTTGAAGTAGATTGAAGCCTGTCCATTAAAGTATAAAGAATTGCTATCTTAATATAAACTGTGCACTGATTATATATATATATATATTCTAACCTTGTAATTATGCATCCTCAATTCCAGATAATATATGATATAAAATAAAATAGGTTATATCTCAGTTAATAAATAATAACTAAAATATTCAGTATTAAAATTAAAATGTTCCACTAGCTCAAATTTAAAATTCGAATAAGGTTCAGTTTATAAAAATAAATTAAATAAATATTTAATATTTTCATGAGACTTGAAGTGAAAATACAGTTGACAAGATAGATTACATTGAGCCAATATCCTACAGGATACTACTTCAATGGCATAAGAACACTATCCCCCCTTATTACTATTTCAAATAACAAACTCATAGTATTCTTACGACTTTAATAACTTCTACTCACTAAGATTAAACTAATAATTAAATCTTAATCTTCTATTTAATAATAATCTAGCTCAATAAAATAATCTCAGGTTCATAAAATTTATTCTAAGTTAAATTTAAAATATGGTAGTAGAATATGAGAAGGGATTTTATGTCATAATCTACTACACTTAAACTAATAATAATAAATAACAATAATAATATTCTTCATGTAATGATATAATAAATATGTGGCAGCATTTTAATAATCTGACAAACAAAATATGTGTGGCAACTGATAGCATATAATTTAATATAATATTGTGATAACTGATTTATGACCAATAAAATAATGTAAGATTATGATTATTTAATTATAATGAATACCAATAAAATATTTAAAATTCTTAAAATAATTCTTTATTTATCTTTTTGTGCAAAATTATATATTTGTTTCAGTTATTATGCATATATCATGTTTTCATGCAGTGATGTGGAGAAATAAACAACTCTGACACAAAAATTTTTAAATAACAACATTTAACAAAGTTTATTCCTAACAATAAATAACTAAACAATTTATTTACATTATTTACAGTGGATATCCTTAACCCTTTTTATTTTACAGTTTGATCTACCTGGTTATAAAAAAAAGAATTTACATCTCAATTATATTTTATTTAGATTTAGGACAAAAAAAATGTTACTATTTGGTTTCTCCTTATGGTTAACTTATTACAATTAAATTTATCTACTTTATTAGCAACAGCATTTTATCTCTGATATTATTAAATTATCCTATTTTAAAAAAATGCATAGTTAGAAAAACATTCCATAGAATACAAAATTTTATAATGAGTATGGATTTCTCAAAATATAAAAAAAAAATTCATCTTGCAAAGTCAAAGATGTTACAAACTATTATCCAAAATTCAATACTAGATTTTAGTATTTATCACAATGTTTACTAATCATAATATATTTTTCTTTAAGCCTTACTTTAGTATGATATAAGTTTAATCATTAATACATGTCTGTTAATCAATAAACAAAAAATATACTATGCATATTGTTTACATAATCTACTTTGTACTATTGTATTTTAAAACAAAAAATATACAATACTTATTTTTCTCTTAAAAAAAAATAACACTAAAGCATTTTAAATTATTATCACTTTTTTAAAAAAATATCTTTGTTTAGATACTTTATTTTAAATAAATTTATATTTCATTTCCGAAATAAAATTCAAAAATATATTTTATGATTCTTTTCCTTCCCTAGGATACTTTGAATCTTCGATTTTAAGTTATAGCATTCTGCTTCTTATAAGCAACTAAACTAATCTTATACAAAAAAACGATAGCACAACCTTAGTTATAAATTATTTATCATTTCTTTTAAAATATCTTACTAAACAATGCAGTTACATGAAATAAAGATAGTGAAAAACAGATGCATAGGATTAAGGAAGAAAGCTAGAGTATTATTCTTAACATATCTCAAAATCATGGCACAGTGTGAAGTGGTAGGACATTTATCTGCCTAATATCCTCTAGTACAGGGGCGATGTTAAAGCTATTTCTTCAGCTTTATTAGAACATCAAATATTTAAAGTAATATAAACACTGTCCAATAAAATATGTATCAGTCATAGGGCTATGTTAACTATGCTGATAACCACATAAAGACTAAATATTATTCCCATTCCTTATCATATCCTATTTAAATATACATCATCTTGGTTTCCTGCTAACTATAGTACTTCCAAGCCACTATCTCAGCATTATTTCTCAAGATTTTTCTACATCTTACATCGATAAAATAACTATCTGCATTTACAAAACAATAAACAAAATTCATTAATAGTTAAACAATCTTACTATCCCATAAGAAAAGTTTGCTTACTTCCCATAAGAAAAGTTTGCTTACTTCACAATATTTGAATATCCCATATCATAAAATTTTAAAAGAATCACATAATTATTTGTTATGTTGGATTATATTACTAATAAAAAAAATTCAAAAAAATTGTCGTATGCATATTTTCAAATCAATCCTATCTCATAATGTTTTTTAAAATGTTGTATAAAAATGCGTTACATATAATTTAAAAAACTTTTACACTTCATTCTTCCAATTTATGGATGATCTAAAGAAAACAAAAATATACATTATAAAATTATTAATAGTTATTATTATTACCAATAACCTTTATCTAGTCATCGTGTTCAGTAGACTTCCTTTGTCCACTTGAGCATTGCAGATATAGAAAAGAAATTCATACCCATACACTTTATATTAAAATATTTTTTAGCTAAATTATTAGATTGTTATATTATAAGATTTTAATATTAACAAATTAATGTTTTTATGTTTTTCCTAATCTTATATAAAATTTTAGATTTAAATTAGGTCAACAAAATAAAAAAAATCAAAACTATAGTTACATATTTTCTTGACGATAGTTCTGATAAGTCCCAAATACTTATTATTTTCTCTAGAGTTTTTTTTAAAAAATGTTCTCCAAGCGCGTTAAAGTTTAAAACAAAAATAATTATTAATCCATTTATTAAAATCTAGAAAATAATCCTTGTTTTCATTTTTAGGACGATAATATTAATTAATCCCTTGAAGCTTCTTAATCTTCTCTACCAATATTCTCTGCATATCCGATGCATCAATCCATCTAATTTAATTTTAAAATATTCGATAAACTTTTAAGTACCATTTATATTTCCATGGATCCATTTTTCATTCATCTATGTGTTCACTTTTATCTCTGTTTTCTTCTTGATACATTTAAACTTTCACTTGGTATTTTTATACATCTCTTTTAAAATAAAAACTTCAAATACTTTTGAACAAATTTTTTCCAAGTACATTTTAAATAATTCGAAGAACGGATATTTTAATACAAAACGCTTCTGTAACATATTTTCCCGGGCTCTTTCTTTAATTTTGCACTCGAAAATATTTTTAAAAAAAATGTTACCTTTAGAAAGGATATAACATTTTACTCATTTGAATCTCATATTATATAAAATAATTCAGGCAATATATAATTATCTTATTACCATTTAAAATAAATCTTGAATAAACTTATGCATAATAATGCTTCTCCAATTTTTTCATTAGATTCCATATAATGTCCGAGCTGTGGTTTTTTATGTACCAAAAAAGTTCTTTGGTTAAATATTAATAAAGCTGTATCAATAAATATTTCAAATATTTTTACGGTATTACAATTTCTATCCATTTTATTTTGTAGTATATCCATTTTTATTGCGTAGTTTAGGTTAAACTTTTATATAAAATACGACTGGTAAGTACTTTAAAAATTAGAAAATCATGTTGAACGAAATTATTAAAATATTTTTAGTTTATACTCTCTTTTGCAAAAATATATTTTTAAAATTATCAATTAGTTTTTTGCAGATAAAGTTATAAGAAAGTACTAAAAAAATTGACTAAAATAAAAGATTTAAAAAATACTATCTTTTGATAGTTATAATTTACCTCTCTCCGGTTTCAATACATTATTAATCTCCCGCTCTATCTTAGTTACAACGATATTTATTGTCTGTAAGGATACTTATTTCTTATTGGTCAATTCTTATACCAACTTGAAAACAAATTTTCAGATTTTCAATTTATAGCAGAATTATATTTGAAAAATAAAATGATGACGTAATGAACCTAAAACATTACTTAAAATATTACATCATTTAAATATGCAATAACGACAGTTAACTTAATGTTTAATACTATTTACTTTTATGATAGGCAATAATTCTATCCAACTCTATAATATAACTTTTAAAATATTTTAAACTTTTTTATTATTTCAAACAAGCGTGTGTGTGATAGTATACATTAAACAATCACGTGATTATAACTTTGACAGATGATCTTTAATCTATTTCTCTGCCTAGACTAATAAAATTGATACCCTTATTATATTATATAAAATAATTATAAAAAAATTTGGAAGAATAATTTAGAAAATATAGAATTAGATATAATTTTCACCATCACAAAGTTTATTTTAAAATATACTATATTAATTTTTGCTTATTAAATATGATTATAAATTTAAACACTGTATTTATTAACTTATCAGTTTTAAACTATTAAAATCGAATTTTTAAATATACTTTTAATATTTATAGCTGTGTTATTTAATATGGCCAGCTTTTACAACCATATACAACAATATTTAAAGCTTTATATAACTATTTTTAAATGATTTTATATACTACATATTCTCTTTAGCTTCAATTGTACTTTAAAGATATAATTGACTTAATATAATTAATGTATTAAAAAAACATATTCTAAATTTAAAATTTTTTAGTAATTGACTGTTATGAATTATTACTGACCTATAGAAAAGGGCACAATATATATATATATATGTGTGTGTGTGTGTGTGGGAAATGATAATCTGCACCAACTGATGAGTGCTGGTTTAGCATGAAATGCATATATTGGTGATTATTTATTTTTTCTACATGTGTGTGGTCATGTATATCAGTTATATGAGATAGTGTAGATTGTTAGTGGTTGCTTGAAAGTCTGAGTTCAAATACCCTATATTTGCAATTAAAGCTCCAGGTTTGTGAAGAGTGCCTGTTTTTTAATGTATTATTATATAAATAAAGGTGAACATTGTACACGGGTCTGAAAGGTAGTCATTTCGACTTCAATTATATGCCAACAAAAACTAAATCAAACTATAGCAACATATCTCCCCCCTCACAAAATATAATATTTCAAATGTCAATTTATATATTGCATTAACATTTTCTTTCTGATCTAAATACTATATTTGTAGTAAAAAGCACACATACTGATTTTTTTCTGAACATTTTTTATTAATGGTGGAATTACTTTCTTTTCATGAATGTAATATATTTTAATTGGATGTAAATTTGACATGTGACAGCCTTACAAAAAACATACATTCATCAATCAGATAATAGAGAAAATAGGATTATATATATATGTAAATACTGAGATTTTCCACTACTGCAGAATTTTCCATCTTTGCTGGTTTTTTCAACTTCACAAAATATCTTTGTTCTTCAAGTCAGCTTAATTTTATAAGGCTGTGAAACAGAGCCACTTACGGTTGAAAATAATCCACCAGACCTTCTCAATGAGGATATTATAGTCTGTTAACACCAAAAAAACTTTCTTGCCCCCCCCCCCCAGAAAAATAACACTGACTTATAGAATAAATCCAGAAACTTTTATTTTTTATTACTATATTAATTTAAACAAACAAATAAGAAAAACAATTACATTTTTTAAAATTATATATATATATATATATATATAATTTTAAAAAATTTAATATATATATATATATATATATATATATATATATATAGTTAAAAAATGTTAAGGTCAGATCAGCTTTATTTCTAAAAGGTGTCTGACCTAGTACAATGTATATATTTCAGAAATAATAAAATAAAACATGATTGTATTTTCATAACATTGTCAAAACTTAAATAGAATATAATATTAAGAAGTCAATGTAAAAGGCCAGCATTCCATAATTTTTTATGGAATCAAGTTATATGTTGATAAAATCAATGAATGCAAAGCTACAAATAATCTAGTATGCAAATGGAAGTCAAGTTATGTTATACTTTTATAGAATGTCTTTCAGACAATCTTTATAATGCAAATAGGATCTGCCTTTCTTGTCCATAAAAACTGTGCTCCAGTTTATCATAAAATATTTTTTAAATCAGCTATTCTTAATTCACTTCTCTACCAAATTTACCCAAGATAACCTTTATTGTAGGAAACACAATAAGACCAAGAACAATGATTTGTATATAGCCAATTCTCTTTAAACAGTAGTGCCATCAAGTGGAAGTCATACTAATCAATGATGCTAGAAAGTTTGTGCATCAACTTTTATATCTAGTGCCTATTCATCCAATATCCCCAGATTAGTTTCTATCTCATGGCCTTCATCAGTAAGTAACCTTGGATCTGAAAGCACTATACCTAGATCTTTGGGACTAATGCAATTCTTAGTTAATTAGAAAGTATGAGGAATTATGATGCACTAATTTTCTACTATCCATAAATTATTGTTGCTTGTACTGCATGGCACTACTATATGGAGACAGTTGCTACAGTTAACAGAGTATGTAAGCATGAAACATTGTGGTCATGTGATGTTTAAATGTTTTAATATCAATGATTGGTCTTATAATCTTATTGCATTTTTAAAATCTAATTCAGCTACTTTTCTTTCAGTAGTATGAATAATGAAACCTAGAGGATTGTTAATATTATTAAGAAAATACATATTTATATGTTAAAAGTAATTTATGTCTTAAACAACCTTGGTTCCAGAATGTTAAGTAGTTATTGTCATTATTGATATGGATAATAATACCTGTATATATGTAATATTATATTATTTAATAATTATATTTGTATAAAGTAATATATTAATTCAGTATCACACATCATCAACAATGAAATGCTTTCTTTGGCATGCAACGTATGGTGAAAATCTCTAAGTAATAAACCGAGTTAAAAATCTGGCCTTTAAAATAAGATCGCATCTATTTTCAACACTATCAATAAATTTTGAATTATTTAATTGTATGTTTTAAAAACACGTAGACTGGTAGTTCCTGTAAAAAAATATTGATGTAGAATATTATCTATTTATGGTACGTGGAATGAAGATAGTTTTCTTTCATTTAAATTGTTTATATACATATGCTTTTTATAATTTTTTTCTAATAAAAAGTCTCAATAATAATTCCTAGATATTTTTTAAAATGTATAAACCATAAAATATTATATTTTGTTTTATTCTTTTATAAATTTACAAAACCTATGATTTAATAATTTCATTTTGATAAAAATCCCCAAAACAGTTTCTATATATTACTTTTTAATGTAAAAGTCATAAAATATCTTAATTTGATTTATTCTTTTACAAGTTTATAAAACATATATATCTTTTAATATTTTGTTTACCCCCCCCCCACCCAATATATTAAGTGATATAGCTTTATTGCTTAGAAAAAAATATTCAGGGCATAAAACTGTCGTTGTTATTTACAAAACAATAATAAATATATATTATAACGTTAACATTACTTTTTTAATTCTTACATATAAAGGTTAGAATATTGTTAACACGATTAATAAAATCGGCTATACTTGTTAAAGTAAATTTAAATCTTTAAATAGGTTTAGTTCTATGGTAAGCTAGAATGTTGTTATCAGCTTATTTATGCTACATTAATAAAAAAAAAGATTTTGGCAAAGTTTTAAGTTATAGTGTTGGCAATTGAAATATTTATAAAGTTTTAATGCATTTTTATTAGTATCTTATATCTGGAGTCTTATTAAATATATATTTATTAATGTTGAAATATTTGCATGGGTTTTATATTTAGAATCATGAATAAACGACAGAGGTATGAAAGTCTAATCTTTTTAACAAACAAATAATTTAGTTCATTCTAAATTTTGACATTCTAAAACAATACTTATTTATATATGTAATGCAAGTGTAAAATAATTGATTTTAAAAATGCAATACTTTTTCAAAAGTTTTTATAAATATGTATATAGTCCCTCCTTGTGACCGTTGTAAAATTAATAAGATTATGTGTCAAAATAATCTTTCCAGTGAATATTAATGCTGCTTTATATATATTGATAATTTAATTATAAAAAAATATTACTTAATTTATAAATAATTCATAGAAATAAATGAATAATGAATTGTTTACTTAATTAAAAGCTAAAGGAATTAATATGAATATTCATTAGAACAATTAACTTCACTAGAATTGTTTCGCTTATTTTGCTGGTCACTTTAAAATTATAAAGATTATTAAAATTTGTTATTACATTTTATTTTTCAATGATTATTACTAAAATATTAAAATTCCATCAGGAGATTGTCTATATTCAATTGATTTCGGTTAGATATGTAATTTAGTTGGGGAAAAAGGTATTCCTCCACGCATGCGCTATTTATAGATAAATAGACATTAAATTTCTTCTTTGGCTTTCGATTGAAAAAAACACACCATAAACATAATATAATGCTTGTTTTTTAAAAGTCTGTAAAATTAAAATTTATAAATTAAATATATATATATATATAGATAATTAGATTATACACAGACATATAAAACACAGTAAGCATGAGCATTAAATAAAAGGCAGATTTATTTTAAACAAAAATAACTTAGTGCATTGATTTAGATACTTATATTTTTATCATTAATTAAACATTCGTCAATAAGAAATAACTATTATCAATTTAAGTACTTTTTTTCATTATTTCATTAAACATATATTTTAAAATAATACAATTATTTGCATAAAATAAATTTATAATATCTAGAAAATTATACTAAAGATAAAATTCTGCAAATTAGTTTAAATATTTTGTTGTTTCAATTGACTAATCATTTAATAAATAAAATGATTTTAGTTTTATAGCAATTTTATTATTTGAAATTAAAATTATTACAATTTTTAATATAGCAGCCAAAAATTGTTTCTAATGATTTATCAAATCTCACATATAATCGAAATATGCAAATAAGAACGATTGGACAATTCTACACCAATTTAAATAAAAATAAAAGTACACATTATGTGTCAGAGATGGTGGGTAAGTCTTCTATATATTCCTAAAGTAGCAAAATGGCAGCATTATTTTACTTCCATCACTAAACAACTTGTTAAATAATTCAAAAGACAAAATAATATTGCATGCTCTTCAAGTAGTTTACAAAATTACATGGTGCCCCATTTTATAATTCTGTATATTATGGAGAATCACAAGGGAAAAAATCTATAATGATTACTCAGCACACATACTTATACAAGAAAGCAAAACAAAATAATGAATAATTTGATCTTCCTTGATTGTGAGATCTTGCTATAGGTCATACTTTCATTTCTACTTATTTGGGAATGGTTTGTGCTGAAATATACAATAGACAACAGAAATATAATGAGGCACAGATGATTGCAAAGGATTCAAATGCAATCAATGGAAAATATTCATGCATTCATTGTCCTGTTGAAAAATTTAAATGCCTCATTTAGGCATAATTTTCAATTGTTAATCAAAATAGCACTATGATTCTGGAAGTGGCCTGACGAAAGCATGCTTAATGCTATATGAAAGTTTTAAATATTAACTATTACCTTTTCTGTATACCCCATTATAATGAATTCATAATAATTATAAATCAATTAAAATTTAAGTAAGTCATTCTAGTAAAGATGTGAAATATACTTTACAACATGAATTCTCTTCACTGTAAGTATAAGTATCCATACATATTTATATAATTTGAGTGTTGACACTTTATTCTTATGTAACTGATAAATAAATATAAGTTTTTTGGTTGTTGTTTTTTTATAATTTATTTATTAAAAACTCTTTATTGTATTACATTTCTAAACACATAATATCTCTATTTTTTTTTTATCAAGATTTGATTTTTCTTAAATATCTACGTTGATTCTTTTTGTTGAATATTGCAACATCTTGTTCTTTTTTGCTAATACAAATAGATCTTTCCATTCTGACTCAACGATGCATAATCACCTATGTTAAAATTTGACATAAGAAAATATTTATTTAAAAATATTGCGGATATTTGACAAGTATCATCAGTTATAATCAACAAACATTCAGTTTTTTAATTGTTTAAATTAGTGATTTAAAAAAGAAAGAAAATATGTAATTGATTTAATAATAAAAGAAAAAACTTGTATGCTGATTAAATACATTCACATGCTTTTTGCTTAAGTTTCAATTAATGTATTTCTTTTTAATTTCTTATTGTATTGATTTTTATAACTACGTTATTTGTTGTTTATTGTGTGTATTAATTATTTTTAATGTTGTTTTAATGTGTGAAATTGATTAAGTAAACTGCATTATATGAATATGTATAATAAGATAAGTACATTCACTATTATTTATAATCTCAAAAATACATGAAAAGAAATTTCATTATAAACGATCATAAATATGGAAATTTCATTACACACCCCCACACACACACCCACACACACCCACATATATATATATATACTACTCAGGATAGCATACATGCCGTAATCTGGTTATAGCTATTATTTATTTTTATGTATTGGTATATTGAGTAATATAGACCTTATTCCAGAGTTTTTTGTTTATATATATATATATATATATATATAATATAAAAAATATATATATATATATATATATATACAGCCTTTAATATATTGAGATTAATACACTAACTACTGGTTTATTAAGTAAATGAAATATTCTCAATCCAAAGCACAATAAATAACTTTTTTTAGAAAAAAGAATGAACCATCTTCTCTCTTTACCTCAATTTCTTATAGATATATATATATATTGAAATATTAATTATTTGCATGTATGAAATTCCATGATCATTGTCTTTATTATTACTGTATTTCTTATATATATATATATATATATATAAACAATAGTAATAAAAGACGCAAATCATTTAATTTAAACTATCTTAGAACTTGACAAGTTTAATCTAATTGAAACACACTTATTCGAATTGTTTCTACAAAGAATTTTTAAAAGAAAAACAAATGTTATTTTGAATATTATAATGAAACTCTTATACTGGCTAGTAACAGTCTTTAAAAAAAATATTACTTTTTATAATTTTATGCTAGAAATTAAAAAACAAAACAATTAAAATCTGACATATTCTAAATACATGAAAAGTCAGTTATAGCTCTGAAAGAATTCTGAATTAAAGTTGTTTTATTATAGACTTTTGTCTATTTCAAAATTACAGTTGGTCGTAAAAGGAATATGCCATTCTTCAATTGCTAATATAAAAAAAGTTATTGAACATGATAGCTAGAGAGCAGTTCAACTATTAATTAAGCATGGAGTTTATTTAAAATTCTATGAATTAAAAACCTCAATCTTTTTTAAACAACTGTCAATCTTTAGGGCCTATATAAACATCTTAGACTATAGATAAAGATAGATATTCATCTTTATCACAAAAAGTTGCCTTGATAGTAGGTTGAGATTCTAGATATTGTATAGATATCAACTGATTTAATGTATGTATATATAATATTCAAAAATACAGCATTAAATAATATGTAATATTTTGGAGAGATAGTGCCAGATTTATGAAATGAAATGTCTCCTATTATGAAAGTCTAATTATAAAGCAGACATAAATTAATTTCTTTCTTGTCTATCATTCTCATTATTATACAGAAAACAGTGATAAATAGGATAGAGAATATTCAGTATGTAGTGACGTTTATACAGTAACATCCAGTGTATGGCCTAAGTTATATTCATGACAGAGCAATTGGGTATTTATTTTAATGACCTTATGATCGAACAACTAAATCACAAATATTTCTGAAAGGTGAACTTCTTAGTTCTGGTTATATTAAATGCAATACCTCCTAGTATCAAAGTATTATTGCAAAGCACATAAAAATGGATCCATTTGCATCTACAAATCATCTTAAAATTTAAAATAATCAATTTAAAACAAAATTAAACAGACAATTCACTATAAATAAAAAAATATTTAATACATCAACATGGCTTTCATTCCTTATTGGAATCTAACCAAGATATTACTTTTTACAAAATCGCAAGACTAGTTAGTTATTCTACTGAAACTCCATATTGCATTACATTACAATAAATATAATTATTAAATGCATGCATGTACATAAAATGAATAAACTTATTACAAACCTTTTTTATAATATATGTATCTACAAACCAATGTAAAAATATTTTAAATTGTAACTCTAAAGTTTCCAATAATCTAACAATGCTCATCCCTCCTCTAGTTGTGCTAAATTTTTAACCATGTTTACATATTAGTTTACATTTTCTTGAACATACAATGTTTCATAATATTTTTTCTTTATAATTTTTAACATACTTTACTACCTAAATATTTTTCACACAATTCATTTGTGTACAGTATTCAAAAAATTTATATATAGCCCTGATTTTTATATTAATTGCCCTATCATACTCCTTAGCTCTTTCCATGGTAGTATTTTCTGTCTGACATATATATATATATATATATATGCAAAAAAGATATATATATATATATATATATATATATATCATCTTTTTTGCATTATATGTATATTTGTTTAAAAATTTATTATTTTTCTATTCTACTTTAACATCATCAGATAAAAAATATTCAACTAATAAAGTATCTTAAAAATTACAAAGGATGAAAATGTTATAAACTTCCTATATTTAATAAAATTAAAACAAATGTGTAAACATGGTTAGACAAAGATCCAGCAGAATTAGGGGGGAGGTGAGGATTGTTAGATTATTGAAAACTTTAGAGTTATAATTTTAAATATATTTTCAGATTGTTTTGTAAATATCTATATTATAAAAAAAACTTATCAGTTATATACATATATATGGATATATAATTATATTTATTTTCTTAATAAATTTAACACAGGAAATGATCATCGATTAGTAAGATGCAAGATATGTGTTAATGCAAATCTAGAGAGTCAAAAATTATTAAGAAAAACAATATTTACAGTTGACATTCCTAATCTTCAGACACATTGAATTTAAATTAGAACTAACAAATCGGTTTCAAGTATTAGTAGATTTTGAATGTGATTCGGATTTGAATGAAATTAATACGAAAATAACTGATACACTTTTAAAAACTGAAACAAAGATAGCTGGTAGAAAATAGCAGCAATTGACCAATAAAATCTCTAGTGAGACTAGAGAATTTATGAAAAAAAAAGGAATATGAAGATATACAAAATGATGCATTAAAAAGAATTGAATACCTTGAATTTTGTAAAATGGTGTGGAAAAGAGTTGAAAATGATATAAGAAAGTATAAATGTGATCTAGCAAGGTAAGCTATAGAAGAGAATAAAAGTATCAAGACTAAAAAACAACATTTTGGTATTTGTAGGAAATTTATACCTGCAATAAGAAAAAAAAATGGAATTATTACTAAAAAGAGAGATGGTATCATGAAATGAGTAGAAGACTTCTATCAAGAATTATATAGTAATAAAGAACAAGTATCTCCTATATCTATTACAGCTTCTGAATCAGCCAGAATTTTAAATGAAGAAGTGAGACAATGTATGAAGAAAGAAAAGGCTTCAGGTAATGATAGAATTATAATTGATATATTAAAAGAAGCAGGTAAAGAAATAGAATTTTTTAGCAAAGTTATATACCAAATGTCTAAATGATAAAGATGTACCAGATGATTGGATTAAGGCAGTATTAATATTAATATTTAAAAAAGGTGATAAAGAAGATATTAGAAATTACAGACCTATCAGCCTTTTATCAAATTTATACAAAATTTTTACCAAGATAATTACAACTCATCTACAGAGAACATTGGATTATCACCAAACAAGAGAACAAGCTGGATTTAAAAGTAGTTTTAGTGCAGTAGATCATGTACAGATATTGAGAGAAGTTATAGAAAGGACAAATTAATATGAGTTGCCATTATGCTTTGGATTTGTAGATTGAGAAAAGGCATTTGATTATATAAACATTTCTTCAGTGATTGAAGCTTTGGATCATCAATGTATAGATCCAGGATATTGTTATATTTTAAAGAATATTTATAAAAATGCAATATAATGATACTGGGAAAGTCAACATGGAAAAGGTTGTAAGACAGGATGACTCCATATCTCAAAATTTTTTTACAACAGAGCAACAAAAAATATTTTGTGGATTAAAATGGAAACTAAAGGAATGAAAGTAAATGGAGATTATTTAAATCACTTAGATTTTGCAGGTGATATAATTATTTTTTTCAAATAATGCTTTAGAGCTGCATGAAATGTTGCAGAAGTTATCAGATGAAAGTAGAAAAATAGGCCTAAATATAAATATTAAAAAGACTAAAGTAATGTTTAATGAATTTCTGCAAAATATAAAAATAAAGATTTATTATGATGAGTTACAAGAAATTAACAGTTACAAATACTTGGTCAGATTATTAATACAGATGAAAACATAATAGATGAAATTAATCATAAAATTAAACTTGGTTGGAATGTTTTTGATAAAAATAATTTGATACTAAAAGGAAATATGGATATGTGTTTGAAAAGACATGTTTTTAATAAATGTGTTTTACCAGTTGTTACTTATGGATCTGAGACTTGGAGACTTAAGAAAAGATCCTAAATTACCATTCATACAATAATCTGAATTGCAAATGAAAACAGATTCATTTTTACCATGTGTTACTATAAGATTTTACATTTAATCCAGATAGTATCCAGAAATTTGTATTTCCAATATATTACATATTATTTAGAGTTGTATATTCAAGTATTACATATTGGTGATGTGGTCATTTGGATACAAGATTTTTGGAATGGGTATTTTACTCATCTGTCTCAGAAATATAATTTGACTTAGGCTAAATAAACATTTTGGTGAAAGAATAATATCTCTTCTTACAAATGAACTTTGTCTAAATCTATCATTTATGCAATAACACAGTCTGCTTTAAAGTTAGACTTTGATCCACACCTGAATATTCATAACTTTAAAAATTACATATTATTTGGTTCTGTATCTATCTATCTATCTATCTATCTATCTATCTATCTATCTATCTATCTATCTATCTATCTATCTATCTATCTATCTATCTATCTATCTATCTATCTATCTATCTATCTATCTATCTATCTATCTATCTATCTATCTATCTATCTATCTATCTATCTATCTATCTATCTATCTATCTATCTATCTATATCTATCTATCTATCTATCTATCTATCTATCTATCTATCTATCTATCTATCTATCTATCTATCTATCTATCTATCTATCTATCTATCTATCTATCTATCTATCTATCTATCTATCCATCTATCTATCCATCTATCTATCTATCTATCTATCTATCTATCTATCTATCTATCTATCTATCTATCTATCTATCTATCTATCTATCTATCTATATGATATATTATCTGGATTATATATCATTTATATCTGTAGCCTGTAAAAATCTTTGCATAACATGTATATATAACCACATTGTTACTTTTTTAAACATTAAATATTCTAGACATATATTATACAAAGTGTTTTAGTTCTAGATCTTCTTATATAGTTTTTCCGGGAATATTTAAATGATAAATAAACACCTCTTTTCCTGTAGGATATTTAATCTTTTATGAAATAAGTTGTTTCCTTCATGATATTTTTTTAACTTTTCAAAAAAAATTTTTTTTAGTTAATAAAAAGGTTTTTTTTGTATATATTTCTTCAAATAAAATTTTAGTTGAAGATGTGTCCTGGGAGACTCAGTGGAAATCAGAGATAGTCAATTGATTCAATCAATTTATTTTATTCCCGTCATGCTTACTTGTAGAGCGAATAAATTATAATTTAAATTAAGTCAGGATTTTAAAAAATGTAAACATTACAACTTTATATTTAAGAATAATATAATTTAAAACAAATTGATAAAATTTATTTAATTTATTATTTAACTAGTTTCTAAGCCTATTGAACAAAGTTTAAATTAATAAATACATATACTTTATCTTTTGTTTCCGACGCAAAAACAAAAGAAAAATCAATAAATGATTTCTGCTATAATTAGTATGCAGATAATATTTCAATAAAAATTTCTGCTTTGATAGGCTAAATATTTAAAAGAAAATACTGTTCCGTTTTCATTTACCATTGTCAAACTCTCTCCACTCACAACTCTGATGCCATCCATTTCAGATAAATACACTAATGATTATTACTAATCATTTTCGAAACTAGAGATTACTCTAGCACAGATATAAACTTTAAACCTCAGTTAAAAATTAATATATCTGATTTTTAAGTGTGCATGTGTTTATTATATCTAAAAAGAAAATATGTATTCACTATATATATAATACTAGTATGATCATCTTACCAAATCATGTTAAGATTAATGTAATAAATGTTTTATTAGATCTTAAACAAAAAATAAATATGATTGACAACACACTTATAAACCTCCCCTTTTTCAATATGGCCAAACATTAACTGCACAAAGTATAAATAATTTCTTCTCATTTTTAAACTATTGTGAATTAATAAATGAATATCAAATAACTAGTTAGTACATTTTAACTATATGTAATCACTATATTTATAAACTAATACATCAACGTTTTTATCAAACCAATCAGAAAATTTTAAATGATCATTTATATATGCTATCTCGCTATCTTGAATCTTATAAAAGTGGCATGTCTGAAAGGTGATATTTTACTATGACTGAACCTTGAATCAAACACAAATGTGAACATACTCTTTTTTAATAAGACTAAACATTGAAGCTAATGAACAAAAATGATCTCTATCATTTGTAGACTATTATGAATTAATAGCCTATAGTTGTAATATGAAATAAATGAACATTTTATATTTGCTGGTCATTTTACTTTTAATATTAAGAGTTTTACAAAGTTAGTATCATACTAGTGTTTGAATGTATTTTTAATTATTCTATTAATTTAATTATATATATATGTAATAAAAATAATGATAAAGGATGTATCTTATTTCAAATTGAATTAAAAAAAAAAAATGTAAAGAAACTAGAAAGGGACAATATATAAAATACATCAATGAAATGTGAAATTTTACTGACAATAATGGGCTAACATAATGTGGAAAAAGGAGGTTATAGATTAGAGAAACTGGAGTAAACTTGGAAAGACCTTCATTCTATAGGAGACTGATAATGTTGAGAATGAACATATATACTACACTATCTCAGGCATTATCCTTAAATAAACTAAAAAAAAAATAGAAACTAATTTGTATTTTATTAATTTGTTTAACCATGAGTGCTGTGATAATGTAATATATATATATATATATATATTGTAACCATCTATTGTGTGGTCCCAACTACGTAACGTAAGTGCACTAAGAATCGTAACCTCGATCACTGATCAATTCCCGCTACACATTGTCAGCTATTAAGAGCTGTATCCAAAAGCATATTATGCTATCTATTTTATGCACCAAAGACCACAACCAACATCTGGAGCAACTTACCACAGACCAAACTAATGATCTAACATAAACTTTTTATGATTTAATTTGATCGCAGTCAGGGTGTACCGTGAAGACCTATCATAGTAATATGATAAAATACATTAAACAAATTATAAGTGTAATGTTATTATTTTTCAAACCTTAATTTGCGATTTTTATTGTATGAGACCCGATGGCCGACCATGTACAAGATGGCATAATTTGTGGAACTACATAAGATTATGAAATTTTAAACCATCTATATGATTTTTAATACAAATGCTAGTCCAGGTAAAGCTTTGCAATAAATAAACATAAATACTTGGGTTCTTTTTTTTATAGTTTACTATATCACTGAGACTCTTTTTATACTGACAAATGACAATTTAAAATGTTAAGTAAATATATTCAATCATGTCATTATTTGGTAAATCTGTTTACAGATTTACTAATCAATTTGTATTGTATACTAGAATCAACTACGCAAAGCCAGAATGATGGAAAGGGTAAATGGGATTTTATTGTACCCTACACATCATAAACTACCAAAGACGAAAAGCATCCAAATGTTTTCTCAAAATATCACTAAACTCTTATATCATGTTGACGATAGTATGTACTTCAATGTATGCTCTATCCAAGGTTTATGATTTCTGATTTTACGAATGACACATAGCAACGGCACAGTAAGTTTAATTATAAATCAACGTTTATTTACAAATTTATGAATAATAAGTAATTAATTCCAATGTTATAATTAAAGACATAAATAAACAAATAAAATAAATAAATTATAATTCCATCGACTTTCTTCAATAACATATCATAGGTACGGTTTTTAAAACCT
Organism: Epiperipatus broadwayi; assembly: GCA_028023455.1. Taxonomy (NCBI): domain Eukaryota; kingdom Metazoa; phylum Onychophora; class Udeonychophora; order Euonychophora; family Peripatidae; genus Epiperipatus; species Epiperipatus broadwayi. Next base: position 3,198,807 of record JAQFVV010006210.1, read on the forward strand.
AATCATACCTTATATTTCAATTTGATATAATGAATCTTGAGCAAATTATACTAAATTCAACATCAACTCATGAAATATTTAACGTCATTTCCAGATTCAATAAATCCATACCGTAAACTTATAATAATATAATAAATAATATTATATCTGTAGGATTTAGCTATAATGCAATCATTAAATAAAATGAAAATTTAAACTTACATTCAGGTAAATAATAATCAACCAACAGTTAATTATTATGAGGTAACTTGAATAGAATGTCCTGCTACAATTTATTAATCTAACTTATAAATTATACTTACAAATGGAAGAAGATGATTTAGCAGATTAACTAAAATACTTTGCCCAACTTATATCTATGAAGTAAAACATATTCCTGTGGATGCATTCATCTACACATAGGAATTAAATAACACTAAACGCTTTGTGGATTTATACACCACCATAAAGTAATACGTATAATTACACAATTCTGCGGATTAACCACCAGCGCTGGAATGAGTGTAAAATACAAAAATGGCAATTAAATAATCTGCGGATTAACCACTGGCACAGATTAATGCCTTTTAACATTATAAAACAACATTACTATTTACTTCACATTAAAGTGCAAAATCATCCTCCTCAGTTATTCTGACCATTCAGAAAACACTAACACTTTAGCAAATGTGGGTTCTTGCATAATAAAATGTTACACTAATCAGGACAACTAATGTACTAACTTATCTTGCTTAAAATAAAACATGTGTAATATAATATAAGTAATATTAGTATAGGAATAGAAATCTGGAAAGACTCACAAAATACCTCATGAAAAATTGATACATCTCATAAATTCATTTAGTACTTTTCAAGCTTTTTTGCAAGCGCTATTCTCTTGAATAAGTATTTTATTCAACCCCTATTAATTTAAACTTAATAAAATATAACTTATGAACTTCACATGCAAGTTCATATAACGATAAAATTAAAGTAATGCATTATTCATCAAATACATAAAATCTAACAGGTGTGTGTGTGATATAAATTAAATGTATAGCATTTTATAGTTCCATACATGAATTTTAGCAGGTGTGTGTGTCACAAATTAGATTGTATAGCATTTTCTAACTACAAATATGATCCGTGAAATCCATGTACGATGTGTCGAACAATAAATGTACGAAGTAATAGCTATAATTATAGTTGAATTCCCTACATGTAATTTTATCCATTTGTGTTAGTTATTATAATCACTATTAGATTAACGATTTTATGTGGCTCCATAAACATGAAACAATTTCAAAACATGACACGCAGAATTTAAATGAAAATGTTTTTCATAAGTTATTAATCTCTACATTTCTCTATTAAAAATGTTCCAAGTTTATCACATCCATGCTAATATTTATTTATCCATGCTTAAATCTAGGAATACTAATTACAGCAATTAATTTAATCATTCCAAACTGATGATAAAATTAGAAAATAGCTTTGATCAATTATTTGAAGACTGTTTATTATCCAAATGGCAAACAAATTAACTAGCAAATATATTACTGGCATTATAAAGTTAAATATCAATCAATACTATATTTTTATTAGAATTAGAAACGGAAATATTAAACTATGTTGATAACTTTAACATTTTACTTTAATTTAAACTTCTTCTTTTTTAAAAAGCAAATTTTCATATTTATAAAACTTCTGTAATTAAAATACTTATTTAATTTTTCCAAATTGTAGAACAATAAACATTTTAAAACATACCAAACTCTTGCAATTAATTCTTTTAAACTGGGAAGCTCCGACATTTTAAATGTAATATTGGGAAATTATTACCGGTGATTTGATCCACTTGGCCAGCCGACTTGAACAGACTTTTAAATTTAGCAATTCATCTTATAATTAAATACCACGATGTTATTTTTACGTTTATAGAAAATTTGTGGTAATCCGTTTACTTGTTAACTATTTTAAAATAAGCTTATCAAATTTACACCATTTGCCTTTTTACCATTTTCTTTTCTTTCTCTCCCTCCAAAAGCAAACTAACAGACGATCTTCTCTTAAATTCGCGCTCTTTTCTTTTTTTTTACATTGAGACGCATACGTAATTACTGTATTTATTTTTAATAATTTATTTTAATTGAACAAATGGTTTTTTTGTTAATTCAATAGAAATAATTTTTAAGATCATTTTAAACAAATAAAAATAAAATATTATATTTTAATACTATTTTACCAAATTTAATGTGTTGTCAAAATTTTTAAAAAGTTAAACATTCTGATATGAATTAGTATATGGAATGAAGCAAATTTAAATTTATTAAAATAATATAAGAGAGTAATCTGTTCAAAGTGCAAATCAAGCCAATCAAATCACCAAAGAAGACAGAGAAATTTTTTATACTAGTTCCATCAATTATTATATTTTATGCTAAAATATATGGTTACAATATATATATATATATATATATATATAATAACCAGTTAGCTAATGACAACTTATAATTATATATGTATATAATATATACATTGTAGTGTTCATTGTATATATGTTTAAATTATTTCAATGTAATTTAATTTACATGGGTGGCATCTGAAATTAAACTACAGGAAATAGACTGATACATATATTTAATTAATATTTGTTTTAATATGATAATGATGAACACCACACAGTCACTATTTACAATGTGGAGCTAGTTCATGGCCAAACATTTTTAAAAATAAAGATGTTAACACACTGTTTATACCAATACCAAAACTGTAGTTTATTACAAATTATAATTGTCAGTCAAATTTAACTTATTTTTTCAATAAAATTATCTTGCTAATCTTTTATATATTATTGTTTTAGTTCACACACCTTGAAGAAAAACAATAATTATTTATAAAATGTTCATAGATTAATTTGATTAATTTTAAACATTAATCTTTCATTACACTATATAATAATAATAATAATAATAATAATAATAATAATAATAATAATAATAATAATAATAATAATAATAATAATAATAATAATAATAATAATAATAATAATAATAATAATAATAATAATAATAATAATAATAATAATAATAATAATAATAATAATAATAATAATAATAATAATAATAATAATAATAATAATAATAATAATAATAATAATAATAATAATAATAATAATAATAATAATAATAATAATAATAATAATAATAATAATAATAATAATAATAATAATAATAATAATAATAATAATAATAATAATAATAATAATAATAATAATAATAATAATAATAATAATAATAATAATAATAATAATAATAATAATAATACTGTTTTATGATAGAGTTCATTTGCTATACATAAAATCCCTAGTCTTTCAATAGATCCAAATACAATTCAATGCAGGGACAATCTTAAAAATAACAGACTTTATTTAAATCATAAGTTTCCTAGCATAGACACTTACATTTCTCTAATATGAGATAATTATAACTGCTAAATGTTTTTTACAATAATAATTCTAGATAATAACCAGTTCAGGTCTGAATCCCAGATCAATAAAACTACAACTTAACTACAAAGATAATCTCTTTTAGACCAATCCCTAACTTAATAGAATAAAATCTCAAATGAATCCTTTCATATAGATAGAGAAATATTAAATCATTGTATTCATTCACATGAAGTCTAATTCATAGCAATCATAAAAAAACTAGAGCTAAATTACAAATAGATTTGATCGCAATTCAAATGAATCTTGACTAATAATTATATTATTTCCATTCTTTAATACTTGTATGATTTACTGCATATATTTTAATGGCATGAACTCTTTGTGGTTAAACAATATTACCCCTTGGATTATTTGACAACTGATAATTTCTACATTAAACTAAAAATTTTAAAAAAGAAAACATTTGATTAACATGTATATTAAAAAAAATTCTATTTTTCAAAATGTTAACAAGTTATAACCCATATATAAATATTGAATACAATATGAAGGGAATTATTTTAAATCTTTTTTTAACTTCAGTTGCATTAAAACTTGTTTTTAAACTTTTACTCATGTTTTTAAGCAATTCATAACATAAAATATATCTTGTTAGTATTAAATATAAACTAAAATAAAATATAAAATGGTTAATACATTATTATTATTATACCACAATGGCAAATTAATCAAATCCATTTTTAAGTTTCCAGAATGTTTTTTAACAATCTCCCATTTTGAAGTTTGAGGTAATCATTATTTCTTCATTTTAATCAAAGATTTGTTAGAGAGTAGTGTATCAAGTTCCAGAGATCCAGCATAGATTAGAAATTGGCAAATATCCCTTTGCTCTACTCAGTCACCATAATGAAAGACTGATAACTTAAATCTAGATTGACTTAATTTAAGAAAAATCAACTAGTTCAAATTCTTGATCTCTTTGTTTTTCACACTTTTAAATGTTGACACCTGGTTTTATTTTATTTAAATTGCAATAATTTCAAAAAACACTTTCAATTATTTAATTGAATGAAGAACTTGAAAAACACTTCTATATCATATCAAAACTGACTTAATCTTTTTTCATTTAATTATTTAAAATCTTTTTTTTTTCTGAGTTGTTTTGCAATACATTCTTAAATTTAAATATTTTTTACAAATTATATTATTTGATTTAATTTTAAATATGACAATTAATACTTTATTTTAACATATTGTCTATTATTAATACATTAGAGAATATTTTTTACTTCTGAATGCTATATTTATTAGGATACTCACAACTCTCATTTGACTATATATTGAGAATAATATTTTTTCTCATTATAGCTGCAGAATAACTAGTTAGGAATTTACTGATGTTAAGTTTATTAAAAGATTTACATACATGAAAATATTATGTGAAAAATACTTTAATAATAATGATGATGATGATGATGATATAATAATAATAATAATAATAATAATAATAATAATAATAATAATAATAATAATAATAATGATGATGATGATGATGATGATAATAATAATAATAATAATAATAATAATAATAATAATAATAATAATAATGCTGATGATGATGATGATAATAATAATAATAATAATAGTTTCAGATTATAGAAATTCACTTACATAGAACACAGTTTCTAGCTCTTTTTATATAGTCTCAAAATATTCCAAATACCAAACAGACAAGGTAAAATTCTTACCTGTATACAGTTATTATATTTTTTAAATACCTAATTACTTTTTATGTGCACTTCTGCCAACTTTTCTTATAACAAACTTGATAAAAATTATTACATTTTATCAGTTAATTACAGTCAAATATAGCATGAAGCTATCAGATGACCAGATATTTCCTGCTAATATTATGAACTCTCAAGATCAAAGCCAAGATTTTAATCAAACATATCAGAACTTTATTAGCAGCTATGTGGACATTCTCTCTAGCAACAAGAGCATAATTTCTAATAAAATCAACAGCTTCAGAAAAAAATACAGATCCTAAGCAAACATACAGAAATGTTATCAGCAGTGATGTACAAATTTTCCATGGTATCCAAGGTATAAATTAAGATAATATGACTTTTTTCAAAGATCAAACTATAAATTTTAAAAAACCTCATAGCAACAAAGATATAAGCTCAAAATATTAACAGTAAAAAATGAAATTCCAAATCCTTATCAAAAAGATGGAAATGTCAGAAGTAATCACAAATGTTCCAGGTTGACCAGGGTATAGGTTCAAATGGTATTACTGACACCAAAGGCAAAGTACCAGTTCTAAGAAATATATGCAAAATCATCACCAATACTACACAAACATCCCATACCAAATACTTCAATGTCAATTCCACATTTTCACAAAACAACTCTCAATGACATCACAGATTTGGATTTAAATACCCAACAACTCCACCACCATTCAATCATTGACTGGATATCAGGAACCTTAGTAAATATTAGTTACAGATTCTTCAATACTATCTCCTGGGATCTTTATACAGTATTAAGGAGACTTTTTCACCTGGTCTCTCATGCTATCAGTCATGAATATGAATGTATCTTTCTACAACATCTCTTGGCAACTTCTATATGATACCATTAAAATGCATAGAATGTAGGATTCAATCAGTTGTGAGCTGATTTTCAAAATCCTAGGTACCTAAGGTAGTGATTGAATTTTTCCATGTTACCCAAAGGGAGTGCTTCCAAAGTCAAGTCAAAACACTTGGAAAAAATGCATTGATAATAGTCAACCCAAATCAAAACAATTGCATCTATGGCCTGCTGAAAAAACTTGTTTCTGATATACCCCACAAGATCTCCAGTGGATGATGCAATCCTTTGGCAAAAAATCACCCTTTTTCAATCAATTCATTTCAAAAATACATCTGTGTCTATTCCAATCAACAGTTATGAATTCAAAATTCAACTACACCCGGAGATTGTTCTGAATAAATCCCTACTCAAATTCTTAACCAAGAGGCAACTTTAGGTTTATACATTCATGGTCTAAAACCTTAATGCTCAGCCTGTGGTGAAAGGGAGGTCATCTTGAAACTCAGTGTTCCAACATGTCATCCCCACATTCATAAAATACTATCCCAAATCAAGTATGCAATTAACCAGCTAATTAGAATCTGGGCTCTTCTTAGATGGAGCCTGAACAAAAGCCAGCCTGATGGTTCAACAACATTCCATCTAGTTCCCTATCCCACCCAGAAGACAATTTATGTCACTGGATTCCACACTCATTCTAGTCAATGGATTCCACACGCATTCTATATCAGGTACCTTTAGATCTATTTCCATTATGTATGCACAATCAACCTTAAATTCAAAATTTAGTAAATCTACAACCTCCTTCCCCCAATGCAACAAGAATTCCAGATTATAGCACAAATGTCCATCTTCTTCTTGAAAGGGATTTACATTAAAACACAGTATAGAATCAATACATCATAAGAAAAAATACTTCAATAAGTGCCTATATCTCATACCTCTTGCCACTCTACACCCAATTCCTAATGAAAGCAAAAGAAAACATGGAAGGCTTAAAAAAATAACAAAAAAAAACCTTATGATACAGACCATTAATGAGATTACTTGCAATCCCTACAAGACCATGCAAACCACTGCCTCACTGTTCCATTCTGATCACTCAACTTATTTACTCGCCAAACCAGAACCAATGCCATCCCAATATGACCCATTTCCAACCAAACTCATCAATTATTCACAATATTAATTGATCAACAAATTGCATTTACTGATAGTCCACATTAGCAGAATCAAATGCTATTTCACAGTCTCTTGCTTTTAGAAACCTCTCTCTGACTTCATTAACCTTCTATATACTCCATGAAACAAAAATAATAAGACTCAATGTCTGCTCATCTCAAAGCTATAGAAATTACAGAGATGGATTAGTACTAGTCAACCACATTCTCTAGGACTACTGAAAATGAAAATATACAGAAGATCTTGAATTGACCCCAGTATTTACCTCCTTAGACATGGCTTTTGTGCTTGCTCAAAAGATATTTTTTTGTCATCAGCAGGCATTGGTAATATTCACATTAACTTCAATTGGTGATTCAAGTTATTTAAAATTTCTATATATTGATGGGAACTTACTGATTATCACTTTTCATCATCATACAATAACACTAAACATAGTAGTCCCCTATATTCTCCCAAGCCATATGGTCCTCACATATATCCGATTCAGTTCTTACAACTAGACTACACCCAATCATATTAATGGGTGATTACAATCTGGATTATCCAATTTTTTATAAATAATTGGTTTTATCTCTTACACTTCCCACTAGTAAGTGCCTAGAGTGTTCAACCACCTGGTTCAATCACTTTTCACAATAACTGGCATGCCACATTCATTGATCTCTGTTTTTACTCTCCAATATCACATTATATAAAAGAATTTAGGCTTAACCACATCTCATTCTCAGACCCCTCTGACCAAGCTGTACAATTAAACTTAATGAATTTCAGGCAACATCCATTCAATTACATAAAACAATTTCCATGATTCTTACCTCATTTACTACTGAGTTCATGTTTTCTAAATCCTAAAACATGTTAAAGAAGCTACACTAAATAGATGTAGACCCAGTTTAAAAGTATGTTGTGTCTATACACATATTATGAATTTATATACAACACTTAACACAATAGTCCATATCATCTCTGTATTTTCTAACATTGGCTAATGAGTTACATGAGCAAAGTGCCACTACTAAGCCCACATACCAAACACTTCAACAGTTAACCATGTCACTGTCAGTGTAAATAATCTACAGAAGTATGCCAAATATAACAGTTTATCACTGCACAACATTACCACATTCTATTATCAAAAAACATACAATACCTGGCAAAAAATCACTAATTTTCAACATTTTCATGCATTTATTCCCATACCTCCAACTGATACTCCGCCACCCACCACAAATAAATTTTTAAGTAACCTCATTAAACTAATAGACAAGAATCAAATACCAGATGACTTATTTCAGACCAAGGTGTGCCAGTCAAAATCGTGTATTCATTCAACAAGACCAATACTCCAAGCAAAAGTACCTAGAATCCAACCATGCACAAGATACATATGTCAGGACAAGGATGAATCCTAACCTATTTGCTTAAATTATTGCCCCTCTGACTAATGGATAATGTTTGTGATGACACTAGCAGCTGGAGATCATGGTTCACATAGAGATTCAAAATAATAAAAGGGTTTATATGAAAAATCAATGATTTAATGGATTCTGACGATTGCTGAATGATACAGATATGATTTGATCGATTATTAATGGTTTGAACCGTAATAATGATAATTCTTTATGGCAACATTATAAAGAAGTGAATTTACATCAAATAAATATTATAAACAAATAGAGTAATTAACCTTAGAGATTGGGAGTCATGACAAACTAAGCTTATTTAAATGACAATATTATAGGAATTTATTAAAGAATTTAGTACAAAATAAGTTAAGTCTTTGTTTATACAACTTGGTTATTTTATTTAATTTGTTTTGATGCGGCTTTGACAAACAATGTAAAAGTTTGTTAATTGGTCGGCCAAAAACCAATCAGCAATAAAATGTTATTAGCCCTCTTTGAACGATTACAAATTTATTTATATATATATTACAAGATATGAAAGATATGCATTTAAAATACTATTACATTTAAAATCATTTGTATATAATGAGTGTGGGAAACAAAATAGTTCTTAAATAAATAATTGACAATTATACAGTCAGATTTCAGGATTGCTACATAAAGCTATAAAATGATGATGAGGGCAGTATGCTATTACAAATTACAACAAAAGAAATGAGGTCTGCTATGAACCTCTGGGTGACTTTGCTAAAGAAGTTCCTGATATGCACAGGGGATAAGAGAAATGTTAGCCCTCCAGCCAAAGCATGTCTCTAAATAATCATAATAATATTTTGATGTGCATACACATCTTAATGGCAATGCTTGAAAAGATCCCTTGGTATGAACTATGTCTACTTTGAGGGAGTGTAAAAGGTTGGACTGGTCAGATTCTGAAGGTCATAAGAGGTTGGTAGCAATTCAAGAATAGCAATAATAAAGAAATGGTTGTAACTATAAATACACAATGCCTTAGACGTATATAGATAGATAGTGTATCATTAACAAAATAATAAATCCTGATTAAAATCATTGGCTCCCTGATATAATGGAAAGTCCCAGAAAAGTTAGGTCATTAATGAATGAATAGTAAATTATATTACAAAAAGAAAGGCTAGAATTAAAACTAAAATATAAAATTGTTTCCCCGCTCATCACGGAAGATTACAAAATAGGACTTGTCTTTAATTAACATAGACAGACATTAAATATCAAACTAATAAATTGTAAATCATAATTTTATTATTTACTGACAAATAAAATATATGTGTGAAATATATATATACTGATAAAATTCTATGATAAATTTTACTTAATTGATTCACTAAAATTATTTATTCTTTCAGAAATAATTACAGGGCTATTTTAAATTGGAGGTAATAGTAAGATACTTTTAAAATAATTTCAATCATTCAAATAAATATGTATATGAGGTACAAAACTAAATGAGCTTTCTATTAATTAATTTACGGAAGGAAGTCTTCTTGTAATGATTTTTAAATTAAAAAAAAAATAACAGGGGGAGGATTTAAAGTTAATAGCTCATTGAATTTTGTAGTTGGCCATTTCAGTAAGTCAAATAATCTAAACAAACTGACAAAAATTAATTTAATTTGCCGCATCAAAATAATGTATAATTTTATAAGAATTGATATTTTAAATTGAATAAAATTAAAAGACGCATTTTAAACCAAGCCGTATAAACATTACACATATATATATATAATATATAAATTAATATTGATTTAAACAAGTGAAATAAAATCAGTGGCTTGCAGCAAATTGGAGATTATAATAATGTACCTATTGGAAGATGTTTCACGGCTTGACAGAGGCAGTTACAGTCAGAGTATTAGCGGGTTTACTTGACACAGACAGGCTCCGGTTAGATGTTGACAGCACTGGATGGCATTGATGAGCTGGTGAGACAGAGCTCCGGGAAGCACGGTCGATCTTTTAGCCAGCCATTCTTTTAGGCATGATGTCTTGTATATAGATTAATGACTTCTCTTCAGTAAACTCAACAACAATCCCTAATCAAATTTTCCAATATTTATGTGTTCTGGTCTTATCTAAAGGATCTACACTGACCTCCACCAATGGCAACTGCTCTCAGCAGTTCTGTGAGGTTGGTGCCACTTTGGAGAGAAAATCTCTAACTCTGCATGAACATGCCCCAAGGGTTGATTTGCTAATTAAAAAAACAACAACAACAAGCATATTAAGTTTATCAGTCATTGTACTAACAAAATCTATTTAATTATGGTTTAGATTAACAAAATGTAGATTTTATTCAGAAAAATTTGGTACAATGACTTTCAAACATATTTGGTATAAACTTTTACAAAATATTTCTTAAAAATATTACATTGTTTAAATAATTGATTCTCAAGTGTACATTGATTAAAAGATAAATATAAAATGTTACCAACTGATTTATTGAAGAAAATGAACTTTAATAAAAAATTTAAAATATTTGTAACATTTTATAGATATCTAGGATTCAATTCGATTTGATAAAATAAACACAATATACATTTTTACAAATATAAAATAAATAAACTAATATAAAAAGGTTAGTTTTAATTATAAAATAAGATTAATGAAATATAAAACATTGATTAAAATATACTAACACCTATTATGAGATGGGTGTCAGTTAATAAAGATTGGGTTCAAACCCAGACTAGTGCTGATGACATTGGCCCTAGGTGAAGCAGGAATATGTACTATATTTCCAGCTTCAAAGGTAATATATTGGGATGCATATCATATAATTACAGCCACCACATTACAAAGCAGCCATGCCTCTGCACTTTCTTTCAGTCATAAATTACTGATACAAAAATTCAAATATTGGTGTTGGAGCCCAAGTACCTTGACTTTATTATTAAGGTTAATCTTCATGACTTACTTACCAATGTCTTTCTTTCAAATAGAATGAAAATGCCAAACATGAATAATCTGCACCTTATGCCATAGAGATGAGGAAACAACTCAACACTTCATATTTGATTGCTTAATTCTTCAAACATATAGAGAGTTAATTTTTAATCCTACACAGTATAGAAATTACAATATACCAGCCCTAATAGATGGTATTAATACTGGTTATTTTCCCACTATTAGGTTATCAATTTTCTTACTCTTTACTCTCTGGTTTATATGATGTCATTTTGTATTCAACTCTACTTCGTGGAAACTGAAATCATTGTTCATAAATAAAATAAATAAAATAAAAGACAGAGATTTCATTTTGGCCCCAATTGGAATTTTATCTGCCACTAGGAAACTTATTAAACTTAATACACCACTATAAAATAAAACCTCACTCATATCAGCTAAGAATATCTCAACAGTTTTCTGACCTCATCACATTTTCATTGAACAATACAATTACAACTTTTAACTGGTTACCTGGAATATGATTAACAGTTTTTTATATTGCTTGTGTTCTGTTTTTTTATAAAACAGATTTAGCTTGTACACATCTAGACTAATTACCCAAATGTAAATAAATTTACCCATTGCTCTATAACTGATCTTTATTTGTATATATTTGCTTTGTTATACCAACTCAATAAAATATTTTAAAACCAATAGTAGTGGTAATAGTGGCAGTAGTGGTAGTAGTAGTAGTGGTAATGGTAGCGATAGTGGTAGAAGTAGTGGTAGCAGTAGTAGTAGCAGTTGTAGTATCAGCAGCAGTAGCAGTAGCAATAGTAGTAGTAGTTGTAGCAGTAGTTGTAGTGGTAGTAGTAGTAACAGTAGTAATAGCAATAGCAGTAGTACTAGAAGCAGCAGTGGCAGCAGTAGTAGTAGTGTTGTTATTATTATTATTATTATTATTATTATTATTATTATTATTATTATTATTATTATTATTATTATTATTATTATTATTATTATTATTATTATTATTATTATTATTATTATTATTATTATTATTATTATTATTATTATTATTATTATTATTATTATATTGTCTCATTTATATTCTATTCAATTCAACATTTGAGGCAATTATCTTGCTGCCTACAAACTAACCTTGGCCACAATTAGATATTAAAGTTAGCATTGTGGTTAAATAGTTGCATGCATTCTTTTACTATATATATATATATATATATATATATATATATTATTAATATATATATATATATATATATATATATATATATATATATTAATAATTTAAACAAATATATTTAACACAGTATTCAAAATTAAATAATATATTCTTTACCAGAAGTACTTTCAATTGTTTCACTGACAATCTTTATCAACTATTAATACAAATGTACAAAAAATAAAACTTGCATTACCCATCATTCAATCTATTCAAATTTCCCACAATTCTGTTGTCTTTATATTTGCTGATTGTTTATTCATTAAACCACTTTTATTCCTAGATATCATCATTGCCTCTTTAATTTTACGTTTTTCACTACACCTTTCAATTTGAATAATTTTTATATCTCTATTATTAAATTTAAAACCATAATTACATGTTTTATTTTATTTGTCCATAATAAAACATGTAAAAATAAAACATGTAATTATGGTTTTAAATTTAATAATAGAGATATAAAAATTATTCAAATTGAAAGGTGTAGTGAAAAATGTAAAATTCAAGAGGCAATGATGATATCTAGGAATAGAGGTGGTTTAATGAATAAACAATTGGCTAATATAAAGACAACAGAATTGTGGGAAATTTGAATAGATTGAATGATGGATAATGCAAGTTTTTATTTTTTGTACGTTTATATTAACAGTTGATAAAGATTATCAGTGAAACAATTGAAAGTACTTCTGGTAAATAATATATTATTTAATTTTGAATACTGTGTTAAATATATTTGTTTGAATTATTATTATATGATTTAAAAATACAGACATTTAATGGTTGTAGTTATATATATATATATATTGTGCCCTTGTCTGTAGATCATAGGTAGGGTAGAAAGGTCAATTATGAAAAAAATTTTAAATTTTAAGTTATATTTAAGTGATATAAAAGTAATAATAGATTTGTAATACAATTTTAAGCTAAAATACCTAACAGATAACAGTATAATAAAGTATTTTAAAAAGTAAACAGTTAAATAAAGTTTTAATATCATTGCTTATGGTTGTGAAAGCTGGCCATACAAAATAACACAGCTATAGACAGTTAAAATTATAGTAATAATTGGAATATAATATTTAGAATTAACAGATTAAATAAATGAAATGTAATATTATAATTAGTCAAAATTAATAAGGGATATTTTTTATTAATAAGCTTCGGGATGGTGAGAATTATATTTAGTCCTATAAGTTTCAATTTATTTTTCAAAAAATTAGAAAATACATTAGTTTTGGTAATTTAAACCGAGACATAAATAAAAGATTATTTTGTAAAGTGAATAGACACGTGATCGTATATTACATGCTTTCACGCACACACACACTTGGTAAATAATAATAAAGTTTGTGAATTTAAAACTAGATATAATTGTCATCTATCATTAAAATTAAAGTTAAAAATATTATAGATTGTCTTAATAATTATTTTAAAGATCAAATGATAATTTTATCAAACTATGATTAACTTTAATAATATTAAGTTAAAGTAATATTCCAGACATTACGTCATAAATATTTATTTAAAAAGTACAAATTATCATCCAAAATAGAATGACTAATATTGTTCGCGCTAAAAACAAATATTGACCAATCAACGGATTTAAATTGGCAAGAAAAAATCTAAAAAAAAAACAGAAGGGAGAGATGGAATGTGAAAGTTGAAGAGGAAGGTAACCTTTTTGAATTGCTTGTAACATCGAAGCTGAAAAAAGTAATATAAATTTATAAATTAATAATTATTCTAAAGTTAGTCTTGAACAGATAAAATAATTTTGTATCCAGAAAGATGATTTGCTAATTTCTACGTGATCTTACCAGTGGATTTAATCAAATTTGACCATTCAGCCTACAATAAAATGGAAATACCAAGAATAATAATTGAAATAATTATTGAAAGAAAAATGAGTGAAAATTGTATAAGTTTTGTATTATTTGTGCTCAACCAGAAATTAAATCCTATAACTAGGAAAAATACAAAGGAAAAGCTGTGTGAAAATATAAGAAAGCAACTATTTGCTATCGAGAGAATCTTATGACGAACATTTGTTTTATAAGTATTTAAAACTAAGTCATATTTCTCAATGGAAAAATTATAATATGTTTCTCGAGTATATAGTAAAATAGTGATAAAGAAAAATATGTTATATTAAAGGAAACATTATTTAAAAAAATATAGTTTTAAAAATTTAAAATAGAAGAAAAGGCATAGTCCTGCATAAAGTGCTATATGAATTTACTAAGAGGAACTTGGATTTTTATCTCATCATAGAAAAAAGGAAAAGATATTAAATGGAAAGAATATTATTTTAAACAGATATAATTAATCACTAAAATGAGGAAAATGGATCCATGGAAATAAAGAAAAATTTATTGAATTTTTAAAATAAAGTACAAGATGCATCGAGGGAAAACCAAGCGCGCGGGGGAAAAAGCTAGCAGACTATGTAAAGGAGATCTCAAGAATAAGTGGAAAAAGATGAAGAAAATTAAGGATCATCGTCCAAGAAGAATTAATAAACAGAATTAAAAGTTTAAATTAGAACATTAAGTGACTGAAGAAAATAAAATATAATTTTTTTTATTTAGCTGTGCAATGAACGATTTTCCAAGCGAGTCCAACAAAGCTGTATCGTAAATATAGTTTTAATTATTTTTTTTTTATTGTATTTAAAGTATAAAATTTGAATTAGCTTAGGGAAACATATAAACATAAATTTTATAATAATTATATGTAAAAATACGAGCTAATGGAATGAGAGAAATATTAGTATAAATAAAAATGTGTGTATGGAAAATTTTAAATACCTACTAGAAGTCCTGGAATGGAGAAGTTTACAAATACGATCCAGAGGATAGAGATCGTGGGTAATTTTAATATTATTGGTAATATGTAATATATTTTTTTATAGGTCATCTATTAATGAATGAAGTATGAAAGATGTTAAAAGTTATAAGTACACATTTATCCAACATCAAACATATATTTAAGAAAGTAGTAAAATTTTAAAATGTGCATGCAATAAATAATCTAAAAATGATTAATAATAAGTAGCATATTAATTATGTGATTCTTTTGAGTTTTATATTGAAAATATTCAAATAGTTTAGAACAGTAGAGATAGAAATATACGAGAAGTATAGTAAAGAATTTTCTTAAGAATAGCTGTATAGTTGAATAAAAATGAATTTTATTATTATTAGCAAGGTAGACAGAGAATTTGTCGATGTAATGAAGAGATGAATCTGAAAAAATCAATCAGATAGTGACTTGGGAGTACTGATGTCAAAGGAAACCAAGAGGATGTTTTATTAAACTATAAGGAATGAAATATGTGGATCATAATTATTTGTGTGACTTCAGTATAGATAACCTCGCCCTATAACTGAGCACATATATTCTGGACAGTGTTTTTACATATCTTTGAAACTTTCTGATGTGATGAAGCTGAAGAAATAGCTTTAGCATCCTTCCAATACTAGAGGCAGATAGACAGATAAAAGTCACTCCTCTATGGCGTCCTTAAATTCACTGTGCCATGATTGTCAAAGTTTTATAAAGGATAATATCTTGTTTATTTTGATCCAACGCATCTATATCTTCGCTATCTTGATTTCATGAAAATACATCGTCAGGGAGATAATTTTATAGAAATGATACATAAGATAGAAAGGAAGTTAGATAGTAGTTATGTAAGAATAGTTATTTACTAGAGTAAAGTAGAATTGTATAAGTCCAAAGTGAAAGTATAAGTATTATAAAAGATGAAGAATCATATGATATAATTTTAAAACCAATTGCTAAACTGATATAATTTTAAAGGAAAAACCTTAGAATTAAGTTTTAAAACAATAATAAGATTTTAAAATATTGTACGTGGGATTTAGTAAAAGAGATTGCATGTTTATTTGGAAAATGAGTTAAAGAAATGTATAACAAAAATGTGTATTTGTACATAGTGTGTTGATAATGTTAATTGCTATATAAAGTTAAGGATGGGATCAAAATTTTATCAGTAATTATATTATGATTGATAATAAAAGGAACATGAAAATATCATAAGGATTAAATTCTGTAGGATTCCATACTAACAAGAATATAAGTATAATTTTGTAATTTTTGTATAATTTTACATAAAAGTAAAGATCTTATAGAAATATAATTTTGAAATTATAAGGACATAATGTCAATAGAAAAGTTTAATGGATAGAAATTTTGTGTATTCAGCTAAGTTCAAAACATGTATCCAATAATAATAATATTGTAAAATACTTTTGTAATTATTAATGGTAAAAGGGTAAAATAAAATTCGATAATAATAATGTTAAGACATCAACGGGTATAAATAAAAGTTTGTGATAAGTAAATAGGGATATCCGCTGTAAATAATGTACAAAGTGTTATTTGTTATAATGTTAATAAAATGTTATAAAATTTTATTAGTAAGCTTTGTGTCTTGGTTGTTGTTTTTCCTACACATGAAATGCATGAAATCACAACGCACGTTTATAATTAAACATGTTTATGATTTTGCACAGGATAATAAATATTAGAAATTTTAATAATTTATTTTGTTTTATTTACATAATAAAATGAAAGAAGTATAAGTAGAACAGGTATTGGTCATGGGTTAATTGCCACAATATTTAAGTAAAATATATGCGAACGTTACCACATAATTTTTGATTATCAGATTAATAAATGTTACCACGAAAATATTTAATACATCTAGAAAGAAAAGAAGATTATATTCTTTTATTATTGTCATTGTTCTTATTAATTAGTTATTCGTTACGTAGTGAACTATGACATAAAATTCCCTTATCATAGTTTACTATGGCAATATGAAATCAGTTTTAATTACAATTTATGAACCTGAGATTTAATTATTTATTTACTTATTGATTTATCTATTTGATTTGATATGATTTGATTAATTTAACTCTATTTTATTTAATTAATTTATTTATGTGAGCTAGAATTTGTTTTAAAAATACTAAGATATGATAAAAGTTTTAAAAGTCGTAGGAATGCTATTAGTCAATTATTTAGGATAGTATTCTTATGCCATTGGGATAGTATCTCAATGATCTCTCGTCTTGTTCCTTTGTCATTGCTCCAGGTCTCATGGGAATAATAAAAGATGTTTATGTTGATTCATTTCACAGACATAACTGTGTTTATAAAGTTCTGAGCTAGTGATTATTTTATTTAAATTATAATAATATATTTGATAGACTGAGTTAGATAACCCGGAATTATTATTAATGTTAATTATTATTGACCGGAAATAAATAAGTAAAGAAATCCGGAATAGTTAGTATATTCTTAGCATGTTGTTATTATATGGAGCGGGGGAAGGTTACAATATATATATATATATATATATTATATATATATATATATATATATATATATATATATTATAACTGATATGCACATCATCTATAATAGAGGTATAAAGTGTATATTTTGATATTTTAATTATCTCACTCTTATTCATATACACCAGGGTCTCATTTCATGTGGTATATAGGTTCTTCAGAAAAAGAACACAAAAGAATTCACACAAAAATAGACTTAACTTACCTTGAAAAATGGGGGATAGGTTACTGTAATTTTCAAAAATCGCATAAAAGCAAAGCAACAATGTAAAATTACTTTAAAATTCGCATAAAAAAATAAGAAAAGAAAATATGACTGATAAAATATTTCAATTTTGGAAAAAATTGATACAAGACAAACTTTTTTACTTTTTTTATTAACCACAGTATTTAATTTTATTCAAAACAATATATTTTTATGTGTTATTTACTTTTTTTTCATACATGTACAGTATTTTAATCCTTATTGCTGTTTGAGACATCAGATTCGTCATGATGTGATATGAGGTACTGTAGCTTCTCCTTAAATGAAGTCAAGAGGATATAGAACTAAAATGTTTTCCAATTGCTGTTGATCCTTCCCACTTCGCTAAGTGATCTAAAATTGAAATTTTTGTTTGCAAGAAAATTCATTTTCTTGTGTGTTTTTTCCTCTCCATTAGGGTAAACTAAAAGTTTAAAATAAAAATAAGAACTTAGACTTACGATAATAAAAAGACACCAACTCACCACTGTTGGGCAAAATTTAATTAAAACTAACAATTAAAAATTAAATTCTTATTTTTGCCTTTAATTTTTAATTTTCAATTCCATTTAAAAATCAAATTTTCAGATCACGTTACGTAATTTTTAAATTGTTAATTACAATTAAAAATCAGATTTTAATTGTCAAATTTAATTGTGCTCACCGCTGTTACTCACCTTTTAAAAATAAACTTGTGGATACTAAATGATTAATTGATTACATACTCTTTTTATAAAAAGCAAAAATAGAATGTGATTTAAAATGCAACAACAACAACATACATAGTATTTTTCATCTCTAACATTTGAACAGATTTACATTATAGTCTTGTAAACTTTATTACTTGCATACACTAAATGATTAATTGATTACATACTCTTTTTTTAAAAAGCAAATAAAAAAAAAAACCTGATTTAAAATGCAAAATAACAACATACATAATATAGGCATCTATCTCTAATGTTTGAATAGATTTACATTATAATCTTGTAAAATTTAATGTGTGTATATAAAATGAGGAAATCCAGATTTTAAGTGAATTATAAACTTCTTTATTGCATAAAATCTATTACAATACTATTATAAAGTGCTGAAAATATTGAAATTATTAGATGGAAGTTGAACTCCGATAATGCACTATTACTTTAAATATGATGTGAGTGCACAAAATTTATAATATTTAAAGTAATAGCGCATTATCGGAGCTCGACATCTGATCTAATAATTGTTATTGCGTAAAAGATAACCGCATACAAAGATATTAAGAAGAAACATGAATCGCATAACTTCAAAATCACATTAAATAAATCTATATAAAATGAGACCCAGGAATATATTGTGTGTTTCTGCTAACTTTTAGTGCTCATAATTTTTATTATCTATAATAAACCACTGTCAATAAAAAATAAAGCACAATTTATAAATTCAAGTCAGACTTTACGTAGTATTCCAAGAATTCTAAATTAAATTAATGTTAAAATATTAACAAATAGTTAAAAAAATATGAAAAATTTGCTAAATGATTTTGACTTTGAAATAAAAACTTTGCTAAAATTGAAGTTGAATATATATATATATATATATATATATATATATATATATATATATATATATATATATATATATATATATATATATATATATATATATATATATATATAATCAAAATTACCTCAGATTCACAACTCAATCAGTCTATCCAAAAAAATAAACTCTAAAACACAACCAATGGTTTCATTAACTACAAGCAGATTTCTCAACTTTAAAGAACTACAAAATAACATATTTTATAGTTTTTTATACTTGGGAAAACTCTTTGAGCAGTAAAACCATTGGTTGTGTTTAGAGTTTTTTTCTTTGCTAGTCTGATTAAGTTGTGAATTTGGGATAATTTTGATTATTTATTGACTAGTTTAGCTATAAACCCTAACAACCTAGCCTTTTCTGAACAGTTTTTAAAAAATAGTATGTGTTATTTGAATCTATATAAATATATCTTATATGTGCTAATTAAAAAAAATTCTTACTTGTTATAAAGCACAATATCGGGATACCATATAAAATTGCATGGGATCGTGAAGTAACTAATATTATCATACAAACTTGGTTCCCACTTGAGAAGTTCATCATGCCATTCCTGTAATAATAAAAATATTAATAACAAAAATAATAATAACAACAAAAACAGCAACAACAACAATAATACTAATACTACTACTACTACTACTACTACTACTACTAATAATAATAATAATAATAATAATAATAATAATAATAATAATAATAATAATAATAATAATAATAATAATAATAATAATAATAATAATAATAATAATAATAATAATTTATTTATTTATTTATTTATTTATTCATTATGAAGCAAACAATAAATGTATAATACAGTGAGATAAATTCCATACAAGAAAAATCTTGTGTGAGGAATTTAAATGTAACAACTAAAAACACTAATAAAATACAAAAAAAAAAAGTATAAATATAACATAAAATATTAAAATCACACAGATATTGCATTTGGCAATTCAATCACAGTAGTAAATAATTACATCATAACATATAATATAAACAAAAAATAAATAAATAAATAAAATAAAATTAATGCTTAGCATAATATAACCAGTGCCATAAATGCTTTTTAAAAATCAAATAAGATAGTGTTCATTAAATTCACAGAACAATCTCTTATAAATAAATATTAAATAATTTAGGACCATTATAACTAAATTGCTTCCTACTGGAAGTTTTAAGAAAATTAAGTAAAGCTAACTGATATTTAGTAGATAAACGAGTATTTACTAAAAAACACTAATAAAATACAAAAAAAAAAAAAAAAAAGGATAAATATAACATAAAACATTAAAATTATACAGATATTACTTTTGGAAATTCAATAACAGTAGTAAATAATTACATAACATACAGTATAAACAAAAATAAAATAAACAAAATAAAACTAATGCTTAGCATAATATAACCAGTGCCATAAATGCTTTTTAAAAATAAAATAAGATAGTGTTCATTAAATTCACAGAACAATCTCTTATAAATAAATATTAAATAATTTAGGACCATTATAACTAAATTGCTTCCTACTGGATGTTTTAAGAAAATTAGGTAAAGCTAACTAATATTTAGTAGATAAACGAGTATTTACTAAAAACACTAATAAAATACAAATATATATATATAACATAAAATATTAAAATTATAACAGATATTACATTTGGAAATTCAATAACAGTAGTAAATAATTACAACATAACATACAGTATAAACAAAAATAAAATAAAATAAACAAAATAAAACTAATGCTTAGCATAATATAACCAGTGCCATAAATGCTTTTTAAAAATCAAATAACTAGTGCTCATTAAATTCACAGAACAATCTCTTATAAACATATTAAATAATTTAGGACCATTGTAACTAAATTGCTTCCTACTAGATGTTTTAAGAAAATTAGGTAAAGCTAGCTGATATTTAGTAGATAAACGAGTATTTACAACAGAAGATTTAGTATCCAAATGAAGTTTCCTACAATAAATATCAAGAATTACTCTATATTTATACAAATGGAAAACATCTAGTATATTAAAAGTGGCATACATATCTTTAACAGATGTGGCACGTGATCTACCAAAAATGATACGCATTGTATAATTCTGTAAAACAGACAATGTAGTCATTGCAAAAGTAGAACAGTTCCCCCATACTGATATATTATAACATAATAAGCTTTGATAAGAAGAAATATATAAAGTAATCAAAGCTGACCGAGGAAAAAATTTAGATAAGTAGAAAAACATATAATTTAATTTACGTAAACGAGAACAAAGGAAGTCAATATGGTTTGACCAAGATAATCTGGAGTCAATAAAAATACCTAGATAGCAAATATTATCAACAAAAGAAATGTTAGCACAAGTACAAGTGCTATTACAATGCCAAAAATACTTATTACAAATAGTAATGTTAAGCAAATGAATATTTGACCTATAAGAAAAATTAATAGCTTTTGTTTTACTCAGATTAATTGATAAATTATTAAATGCTAACCATTTACTAATTAGGATTAAATCATCATTAATTATTTTTTCAACAAAATTATATGAAACTGCAGCATAAGATAAAGCAATATCATCTGCAAAACCATAAATCTTAGATTCTAAAGGTAAAGAAAATAAATCATTTATATAAATTATAAATAAAATGGGACCCAAAACTGAACCTTGTGGTACACCATGGTTAACTGTTATAAAAGAGCTTACAACACTAGAAATATTTGTTGCTTGTTTTCTATCCTTTAAATAACTCGCAAACCATGAAATAAATCCACCACGATGATAATAATAATAATAATAATAATAATAATAATAATAATAATAATAATAATAATAATAAAAATAATAATAATAATAATAATAATAATAATAATAATAATAATAATAATAATAATAATAATAATAATAATAATAATAATAATAATTGAGCTTCAAGTTTCTCTGATATAATGGACTGTGTTCTAACATAGAACCTTTCTGTAGTTTATGCCACAGGGAGGAGGAAGCACACTTTCATCTAATCAACAATTGTCTAGCTCTAGCACCAACAAGAGAGTTCATGTTTAACACATATAGTTATATCAGAATTATGTTGAATACCCTCATTGAAACATTCCATCAAGGTTCCACATCTGCCATCATATTGCTACATTGTTTTTATGTACTTTGATATACAAGATGTACTTTCTGCCTTGGTAAACAACAT
Organism: Epiperipatus broadwayi; assembly: GCA_028023455.1. Taxonomy (NCBI): domain Eukaryota; kingdom Metazoa; phylum Onychophora; class Udeonychophora; order Euonychophora; family Peripatidae; genus Epiperipatus; species Epiperipatus broadwayi. The sequence continues at coordinate 3,222,013 of JAQFVV010006210.1, forward strand.
TAGATGTCACCTAGCTACATTCTCCAATAAGCTTGAGAAATAAGATCCAAAGATAGCAAGATGACTTATATGTAAATTTTTGCAGCAAATGGTCCCCTTTAAAACCCCAGTCCAGATTCTAATCTTCTGCCATTATGACATAAATCCAACCCATTCATTCAACTTAATTACTAGATTATACCTGTATGTATATTATAACAGTCAGGGTGGGTCAGAGGTCTCACTGTATCTGCTGTTCAGGGCAACACCAGGCTATTGGAACCTGGGAAATTTATATATTAGGCAGATACATGCTGTTAAAGATCCAATTTTTATTTTATTGACCATCAGCCCTTGCCACTAGCTCATGGAGTAGCAGAGGTTTAAAACATATTTATTAAAATATATTTTTAATAAAGATTAAAAAAAATAAACTAGATCACTGCTAATACTAATAACACAAAATATTTTATTCACGTATATATAGGTGATAACACACAAACTTGAAAAATAATTACTAAAAAAAAATTAAGCTTTATGTTTCATTATTATTGTTACTATTATTTTTTACTTTACATTTTAATCTTAGAATGTTGAGCATAGACAGGACACCTAGATGCCACACTTAAACAATTTTCAAAACATTTGACTCCAGTCTAAAAGTCCACAGCCACACCAATGCTCTCTTCCTGATATATATCTGCAACCAATGCAATGTGAACATGTTAGCATAGAACCACACTGACAGGAATGTGCATCTGACAGTGTGGTGTTATTTGAAGAACATGACCTTCATCCAGTACAGGAATGTATGTCTGTCTGGTGAAGGAATCATGCATATAAAATAATAAGAAAATGCTACATAAGGATGCTCTATCTTGCTGACTTATAGTCCCTATTCATAGAGCTGAAAGAGGTCAATGTTTTGGGAGGTACTCCATGTCCATTTCAATACCATGACTGCTACTTTGGTGTCATGCATTCAGTTGGGCATGTTGCCCTAAATGCTAACACACTTCACATTACATTGATATAAACATCCATATATCTCTCCACCAGCATTGACACAACTATGAAACAAATAGTTTGCAATCAAAACCCCTTTAAACTAATATATACTTAAATGCGTCTAAGCAGCCATCTACACTCAACTTAAATTTAAGTCAATTTAATAATTTACTTTATAAAAAAATATTTAGTTTAGGGTATTTAACTTATTTTAAAATCACACATTGTATTCAACTTACTTTTACATGAAATAATATATTTGACTTATTTTTAGAATCTAATAATGCGCAAATAATGATATGTATTTGCTTTTTATCTTTTAAATTTATGTTTGCAATCGCAAACTCCTACCCTATTACAAACAGATCTAATATTAAGAATAAATAAAAAATATATAATACATATTTTAAAAAGATTATGTTTAAATTTTAGATAAGACTTTTAAATTTGCAAAATGTATAAAATAAAGTTCAGATTTGATCAGGAGAGAAAATCTATAGTTCATATTTAAAGAAAAATAAAGTTTGGAGATTTTAAATTTAAGAGAGTTTATAGTTCATTTTTATCCTTTATAATTTATACTTTCCTTTCTCTGGGCTCATTCCTTCATGGTGAAGATCTGAATTTATGCAAGGGCCATTTCTTGCAGATGATGATGATTTGTGAAGACTTATGATGCTTTATGAAGATGGTTCCAGTCTTTCAATCCTGGGATTCGTGGAGACGAAAGCTGCCTTCAGCCAGCCGAACTGAGGGAAGTGCAATTAGAACAGATTACATTTTTTGGTAACAGCAACAATAACTTTTTTGAATTTTTTTCTTTTTTAGCAATGACAAACAAATTCAAAATTCTAATCTTCTAATTCATTATTTCTTTTGAATTTTTCCTTTTATAGTCCTGAAGCATCTTATCTAGGAATGCATGGATCCACCAGACATTTTAAGTAGATTTTCCTCTGTGGTCTGTGTATATATCCTGGGCAAGAAAATCAAGTCTTTTGTTTCTATTTATTGACTCTTATCTATTTCATAATAATCTTTTTAATGGTCATTTTGCCCTAAGGATCTGTTTGTAATTTTATTTTTGTTAAAAACTCTCTTCGTTTTTTTTTAAGATTAAAAGGTTTTTATTATATTTATTTAAAGATTAGAATCTTTGCGTGGATTCTATAATTTTTTAAAGCTTATTTTATTTTAATATTTATATTAAACTTATTAATAAATTAATAACTCATTATTTGTGCATTTCGAATGTCTGTACTTTTAATTCATTATTAGATATTTTCAAAAAAAAATTTAAGTACTAAAATTTAAATGTAACACATATATATCCCATTACAATATATAATTACCAATGAAACATTTGTTTACTAAATAAAGTTGTCTTTGAAACATAATAGTAATGCTAATAATATTTGTTGTAGCAGTAGCAGTAGTATTAGTAATAGTAGTAGCAGTAGAACTAACAATAGGAGTAGTAGCCTTTCCCACAATTACAATTACACTGACTGGCAAAACATATGAGACACTAGCAATGATTATCCCCTTCCTACACTTGGAATGAACAACCATCACCTCCGCAAATTTAAAAATGGGCACTAGAACTGAAGTTTTTGACTTCCTAATTGGACTCAACCTACATACACTTCCAACACCTTTTTTCTTTGGTATCATCATCAGTACAAACATATTGACCCATTCTATAGACTATGCCATTGTGCCAAGGAAACTCAACAACATCTCACTGACTGCTGAGCACTAAACTCCACCATGGAAAATTATGTTAAATGTATACAAGCAGTCTGATACTTCTACCCACTATAAAACCCAGTCCTTCCAAAGATTAAACATTCCTGCAATGTGTGCAGCCACATTTACCCCAATTGCTTATTAGTGTACTCATTGTGCCTTCTTGTTAGGCTACAACACCCAGAGGCATCCATTCACATTCATCAATAGATTATACCACCTAAAATCATGAAGTACACAACATATTTCCCCTGCCCCAAATATTTTTTAGCCGCATGATTATTCATTAGAGGGCAGTCCAACTTATAAGTTGTTACAATCATAGTAAATAGTACTAACAAACTTCTTAGGCATCTCATCTGCTTCCTAATACAACTAGCTATACAAAAAACTATGTTCCAGATACTCATTACAATAGTTCAATACTACAGAATAACTAACTGGATCAGTCAAGCTCAAGGCAAATGATATTTAATTCAAAAATTATAAATATTTCTTTTTTATACATCTAATGTTATGTTATACAAAAAAGTATCATTAACAACAATCATGTACAATTACCAATATTCATACAATTGTACTTATAATCAGCAATGTTAATCAAATTTATATAATAATCAACACCCTCTGTAATCCTGGAACAACCCTTGAAAAATATTTATAAAACCTATGTAACACATCTTTTGGTCAATAAAATATATTGCTGAAACACCATCATCATCATCATAATAATAATAATAATAATAATAATAATAATAATAATAATAATAATAATAATAATAATAATAATAATAATAATAATAATAATAATAATAATAATAATAATAATAATAATAATAATAATAATAATAATAATAATAATAATAATAATAATAATAATAATAATAATAATAATAATAATAATTAGTTATCCACACATGAGGCAATGGTTTAGGATTGCATACCTTCCATATCTTTCATATTCAAAAAAACTGCTACTAATAACAATTATATTATTCAGGCACTTTTCCACACTACAATGATCTCAAAATAACAACTCACACAAGGCTTCCTATCAGCAGTCATCAGCTAGTTAACAATAATATCCAATCAAATATCTATTCAGTCCACAAGTAAGTACCCCATATGAGCATATGAATGATATAATCCATCCAAACCTACCCAACACCAAACCCTTCATGTTTGGGATCAACAATAAACAACTTCTCAAAAAATTCAAAAAATGGTTTCTCGAGCCAAATATTTTGATTTTATCATTAAAATCAATCTTCCTGCATTACCCACTTTATACGACTGTAATACAGACAATTGTGTATCGATGTAGACCCTTTTTGTGCCTTGTGCCATTGAGTAGAGGAAATTTGACAACACCTGTTTCATGACTGCTTGGATTTGAAAAATAACTGATATAACATGTTCAAAGGCATCAGAGATCTCAAAACCACTCTCCAGGACATCATCACTACATTCTGCAGGATATCCAGACCTATGGTTAATTAAGCCACATTCATTCTATACACATTTTTTGCATTTACTCCACTTCTGCCTTTGGTAATAAAACAAGATGCCAGCCTTTTGCATTCTAGAACAAACTAACACAGCTTAATACCAGAGATAACAAAATAGCACACCCTGATATTTTCACTGCACCTGGTTGCTCTTTAATCAACAATCAAATCTCTGATTAACCAAAATCATATTACAGCTACAATTGCACCTACAGCCATTCCTCAATAAAAATCACATCACCACAGGCTGACAATCACTCTATACCATCAAATCTTGCATCATATTCTACTGTAGCTATAGAATCCCATAAAACTAATCATGCACCATGAAGAAATATTGCAAATCAATATGGAAAAAGCAAACAATCATATACTATCAACTAACTAAACACCAAACTAATGGTCAAAACTATACCAACACAACTAAGATTCAAACACACACAATTATGCCCAATGCACTTAACTGATATGGCCCTGATAGAAAACACCAATAACCTGGGAAGTAAAAAATCAGCTAATACTTAGTGAACAATACCACACAAGAATATGGGCAATCCAAACAACAAGAGTTGCTTGCTAACCAGAAAATATCACTAACAATGAACTATATATTTTACCAATATAACATATACATATTTATCCTAAAGCATTTTAGCTTATTTATTCCATCAAATCATGCACAAATGTAAACTATCTCCTCCATTGAAATACATAACAATGTAAGCATATGTGTAGCTGACAACCAAGGTAACCCTTAGTATGAAATAACTGCCTTTTTGAAGCATACTACTACTACTAATAATATCAACAACTACTACAATAATAATAATAATAATAATAATAATAATAATAATAATAATAATAATAATAATAATAATAATAATAATAATAATAATAATAATAATAATAATAATAATAATAATAATAATAATAATAATAATAATAATAATAATAATAATAATAATAATAATAATAATAATAATAATAATAATAATAATAAACCTAAAAGCAAGATACAAAAACATAGCCTTCCTATATATTTTTGCAGGCACTTGGTCACTCCTTAGAGAGCAGTCCAACTTATAAGATATCACAACCACAGTAGGCAGTAGTAGAAACTTTTTTCAACATCTAGAGTACAACTATTCCTAGAAAAAACTATACCACAAAACCTTATTAGAGTAGTGCAATACCTTAGAAGGCTTTCTAAATGGACCAGTCAAGATTCCTGCAAATGAATATTAATTCAAATAATATAAACAATATTTTTTTTGTTTTTTCTTCCATACTTATATATCATTAAATAATTATGCAAAATCTATGTTCATATATTTGTACTATAATCAGCAATGTAAATCAAATTTATATAATAATCAACAATCATTATATTTGAAATGCCTTTGTAAATCACAGCAAATCTTTGTGAAACATTGGTAAACCTACGTAAAACATTTTTTAATCAATAAAGTTTATTGTTGAATAATAATAATAATAATAATAATAATAATTGTAGTAGTAATAATAATAGTAGTAGTAGTAGTAATACTAATGGTAGTAATAGTAGTAGCAATAACAATCAATAAAAGTATCTATGAAAATGTAATTAAGACATTTTAATTAAAATTAAAAAAACTTAAATATTAATTTTAAAAATTATGGAAACGATTATTTAAATAAATAAAAAATATTTACTTAAGAACAATTCTTTCTTTTTTTTATTAACATAGATAGAATTTTAGAGCAATCAATAATAAAAAGATTTAATGTAATAACTATTTAAATGTCAATTTTTTTACTAAAAAATGCTTTTATATATATAATTTAATTATTAAAAACGGGGATTACTTTTTCCATTAAACTTCAAACATTTATTTATTTATATACTTACATAAGACGTTGCACAACTTAAAAATCCAATAATTAATGAAATGTAATAAAAATCTAAAATAATTTAAAATAAACAAAAATTTTTACAATTTTATAATATGGCTTTAAATATCCCTAGAATTAATTAGTATAAACATAACTCTAGTTAAAGATGTTAGTTAATATAAATTATGTTGTAGGTGTTTAGAAACTTGTTTATTAAATCAAAAATATCAATTTAAACACAGAGAAAAAAACTTAAATGGATACAGATAATACATTCAGCGATTCTAGCAATTGAAAAACGATCATTCTAGCAAACATTTTTTTATCCATCTTTCCACTTTTACATGTATTTTTTTCTTAAAAATATCTTCAAACTGTACATTTTTTATTTTTCATTTCTTTTAAAAATATAGCAAGTCCAGACTATTTTTAGCTTCATAATTTTAAGTGATACCTATTCGTTCTTTATCCTATTTATTAATCCTAACATAGATTAACTTACTTTGGTACTTTGCTATGGGATCTGCACTCTTTACTGTGTTCATGCCTCAGACTAATAAACACCTGTTTTATACATTAATTATATATTTATGGCCATAATCACATTTTGTTTATATTAAGTTGCTTCTACGAAAGTACTAGGCCTAGATTAATTTAATTTAATTGTTTTTGTTAATAAATGACAGCTTCTTCTTCAGCGTGTTACAGAGCTTATATATATATATATATATATATATATATATAGCTCTATATATCTGTATATATATATATATATATATATATATAACAGAATTGTTATAAATTCTCAAAATATTTAGAAACATGTATCTATCCAAATAATAAACCAGACAAATACCTCTTATCAACATAATTGTTATATATCCTCAAAATATTGAGACACATGTAAATATGCAAATAATATTGACAAATACCTCAACTCAACAATATGAAAACTATAATGGATGGATGAAATTAAGGTGTCGTATTTCTCTGTTTTATGATTTGCACATGCACATCTGTGTAAATATTTTGGGAATCTACACCAATTCTGTCGAGTTGAGTTTTTCTGTTTTATTATTTGCATGTGTGTTTGTGTCTAAATATTTTGGAGCTTTATAACTATTTGGGTAGAATATTTGATGTTAATAGATATAACTATTATTTGCATAAGTACATGTTTCTAAATATTTGCAGATTTATAACAATTCTGTTGAGATGAAGGGTATCTAAATATTTTAGAGATTTATAACAATTTTGTTAAAGTGAGGTGGTGTTTTTTCTGTTTTATTATTTGCATGTATGTTTGTATCTAAATATTTTGGGGTTTTATAACTATTTGAGAAGAATATTTGATGTTACTAGATATAACTTTAGCAATAAATAAATACAACAAACTTATAGGGAGGATAAGAAATCAAATATTAAAGGAATCAAATGTTTAAATTTAAATCATTGGATATTAAAATAAAATGGAATGAAAATGAAGATAATTTTTTTTTACTATAAATTGAAGAAAGGTTTAGAAAAAAGTAAACAGCCCATGTTTCATCAATCCCTCAACATTGAATGGAATGCAGTTCTATAATAAAATTAATGATTTTTACCTATAATTGTAGAATATAGGCAAGCTATTATCAAGATTCTATGCTAAAATTGAATAATTATTACAGATTGAGTAATCAATGTTGTATATTTTAAACCAATAAACATTTTTTTGAATTGATAGTCAATAAAGCTTAAGAATTCAAACTCTTCTTCATATCTGAATATTCTAGATTTTTGCATCTTTTAAAATCAATATGCCATACAGTTTCACAGTATATGTTTTCTGACATATCTCAATCAAATATTATAAACAAATATAGCATTGAAAAAACACAAAGAGTTAATAAATTTGGAGGGGGGTGTTATGTAATGATGAATGGATAATCATTTAAATTTAGGTTATTCCTATACACCTGGGTCTCTTTTTACGTGGATTTATTTAACGCGATTTTGAAGTTACGCGATTCACGTTTCTTTGGAAGTCGAACTCCGATAATGCACTATTACTTTAAATAATAAATTTCACACACTTACATCATATTGAAAGTAGTAGCATGTTATTGGAATTCGACTTTCATTTTAGTAATTTCAATATTTTCAGTGCTTTATAATAGTAAGATTTAATGCAATAATGAAATTAAAATCATGATTTCCACATTTTATGTATACACACATTAAATTTTACAAGATTATAATGTAAATTTGTTCAAACATCGTGCATGTTAATTTTGCATTTTAAATCACATTCTGTTTTTGCTTTTTAAAAAAGAATGTAATCAATTATTAATCACTTAGTGTCTGCAAGTTTATTTTTAAAAGGTGAGTAATAGCAGTGGGCACAATTAAAATTGAAAATTAAAAAATTAAAGACAAAAATAAGAATTTAATTTTTAGTTGTTAGACTAATTACTAATTACGTTGTCACCAGAAAACCATTAACACAACATGAGAGTGACATTGGCGCTAGTTGTATTTCTTCTTGTGAAGAATCTTATTTTTTACCAGTTTGCAAACAAACCTGTTTATCGGCAAATATCGATAATAATTAAAATGTGTATAAAAAATGTAAATTACTGTAAATTATGCATAAAATATATTGTTTTGAATAAAATCAAATATTATAGTTAAAAAAAGTTTGTCTTGTATCAATTTTTTTCAAATTTGAAATTTTTTATTAGTCATATTTTATTTCCTTATTTTTTTGTATGAATTTTAAAGTAATTTTATGTTGGTGCTTTGCTTTTACACAATTTTTGAAAAATCACAGTCCGTATCCCCCCTTTTTCAAGGTAAGTTACGTCTATTTTTGCATGATTTCGTTTGCGAGTGTTTTCTGTGGAACCTATCTATCATGTAAAACGAGGCCCAGGTGTATATTTCTTGAGAATCAGGTCAATTTTCAAAGGTAAATAACACAAATATGCACATACTATAAAAACAGATTGTATATAGAGAATGATAAAAAGCTAAAGGAATTTATTTATAGTATTACCCTACTCCATCTAATATAGCAGTTGGCTATCATATCATTTAATAATAAATAAAATAGAATATTTTGATTTAGAATTGTCAAACTTTCCATATTCACAACATTGATACCAAAGTAATGTATTAATTTGAATTGGTTGTAATCAAAGTTGCAGGTGCAGAATATTTGACATTTGTAAATCAAAGTGAAATAGCTTGGTATTGATAAATTGTGAATAAATGATGAAGATACAGGTAACAGATTATGATCTAGGCCAACTTAATGATTCTATTTTCACATGAAGTGCACTTTTTTTTTTATGTCACAGCGTTGACCGAGAAGCGAACCCGGGGCGGCTGCTTGGAAGGCAGCTACGCTAACCACTAGGCCCCCAACGCTTGGGTTTCATTTGTTTTGTTTCTTTCAGATCTCTATTCATATGTTTCAAGAATGTGTAATGGTGGGACGTTTTAATAATATCTAAAAAAGCATTAAAATATCTATAATATTACTTTTGAAAGAAAAAAAACCCAATTACTTATTAGTATGATAGAACTGGCTTCTCTGTGTTCGATTCAAATTACAGAGCCTGGTAATTCTGAACATCTCATGACATGGGACAATTCTCTGAATTAACGATGAAAATGGATTCTACATTTGTACAACGATATTGCTATCAACTTCTTTTTTTAATTTTTTTTTTATTTGTTTTACTGACTATGTTTTATATATTTTTTAAAATCGCGAATAGGAATCATACTCAGTTTGAACATTTGCTAATGGTGATGAAGAATCAAATTAAAATAATTTTAATCTTGTAAATGCAGTAATGTATGTGAAAATAAACATTTTATAAAACATTATAAACTAACGAAATTATACGCTCTATAAGGAGTGTTTTAGAAATTAGAAGTTTCGTATTACTTTTCATCTACCCCAACCATAAGAAAAGTATATTGGAGCTTCTCATTTTCAAGATTCTTTATAGAGCAATGATATTGCGACAATGTTATTTTTGCTAGATATATTTATATTTACTGCTTAATTTTTTTTTTTATAATAAAAAATTGATTTTATTTTATTAGCGACATCTTTTGGCATTTTCCAACATTTTTAATGTAAGATTTCTGTATATCTATTTTTAAAAAAAATTACGTTCCGCATTATCAGTTAAATATTAGAATATTTAATTCTTAACATTCTTTTCTTTTTTTATTTTATTTACAAATGGTGCACTTATTATTATTTTGAATTATAATCGAATTGTATAAATATAAAAACTACGATTATTTAATAATATCCGATAATTAACATTATTTTGTATTAAACTTATTTTTTAAAAATCCTTTTGTGATGCGATAATACTCAGTGCACGGTACGTAGAGATTAGTAAAAGACAAATATGCTTAAAATCGTGCATAGTTTTTTTTATACAAAATAATGTTTTAATTGTAATATTAAGAGTTCGCCAATTCTATAGCTTATTCCAGCACATTTTTTTTTTTTTAATAAATCGTTTTCTAAGTTTTTAGTATAGTCTTAAAAAAAACAATTTATATAAGAATCTTCATTACTTATTAATATGCCAGAATGGACATTAGATACATTTAAAATCATTCAAAAAATAATGACTTTCCCCTAGATATATATATTCAATTTATAAGCTCATTTCATCAGAACCCACTCAATAGATAATCTTAAAATAACTTCATTAATTTACACCTTTTAACGTTAAAAATTATATAATTAAAAGAATTTGAAATCAGGATTTTTCAGTCTAATTATTCTCCAGTCCATCTCAAGCGATCAATGCATATGACTACACCCAAGCGACAAAGATATATGACCCCCAATAGACATATTTTGTACAGAACCAGAACTCATCAGTTGGACGAGATTATAATCTCCCATACATATATACAATCAGTGCTCGGTTTATATTAAGATAGCAATTCCTCAAACATTAAGGAAGAGTCTTCAATCTTCTCCCCCTTGCAACTATTCAACCATCCATGCCATTGAAAAACCGATGATAGAAATCTCAAAGCCTTCATGGAATTTGATAGTGTAATTATATTCATGTAGACATCATGCCAATCTAACCTTGATTGTAATGCTTATAGATTTAATATGTAAAATTTAAATTAAACAGAATTCAATATATATGTAAACAATAATTGATTATGAGTTCAATAACACTTAAATAACATATTCTATCTGGCTGGTAAATTAATTTCACTCAGAATTATCAACACTTTGACAAAGGTATGATTATAAACATCGGAGCTCCCAAGATTAGATGGATTAATTGCGTTTTATGTTACATATTGTAGTATATTTGTGTGTGATAGTTGCAAACCAGTATTTAAAATGCATCAGTATTAATAGAAGTAATACCCTTTGTACTACTCTATTATAGAAATATTTATATTAGTATAATTATTCAATGTATATCATGTGAGAATGCTAATGAAATCACAATATAATTTAGAAAGATCGTTTAATGCTTTTAATTGGTATAATGTAGACAAAGCCAAGATTTAAAAACGTCCTTTAAAAAATAGACCATGTTCTAAAAATACTAATAAAAAATTTAATAATCGTTTTTATTTATGGCCTAAAAAAATAGCCATCCATCTCATACAAAATGAGATTTTTTTAGAAAAAGAACAATAGTTCTCCATAATTCTTTTGGATGATACAACATTGAGACAAATGGGATGTGGAACATACTTTTTCATTTAAAAAGATGTCATTCTAGAAATATGCATCATAATAGATTAAAGCTTAACAATTTAGTAAAATAATAACAATAATTGAATGAAATAATATAAAAGTACTAAATCATTTATTAAGTACTATTATTGAAAAAAAATGTACACAAAAAGTTTAGATATTGTGTAAAAATCTAATTTTATTTCTGTTCCACTGATGTTCAAAAAATCATGTAATTAACCAAAATTACCATAAATAGTCAAAATATTAGAACCCAATAAGGCAAATTTAAAAATCATTAGTAACAAAGTGCAAATAAATATTATATTATTGGTCAGAAGATAAGATAATTATTTTTTTTTTGTAACTTGAGAAATGAACAATTGAAAATAATTAAGGACTGTACATTAATTAGTATATTTACTAAGGCAGTAAACCTAAAGCATGTGCGGTTGAAAATGTGAAGGTAGGGACCTCTACAGGTCTTAACTACAAGCTTATGAACTTCAATTTGGAAATAAAAATAAGACTATACAAAATATACAATATGCAGCATTGATTTAATAAATAGTTTATATAGATATTACAAGGATTTGATGTTGTTTTGGGATTGCAAGATCACAGTCTTATTAATTTATATTTAATCTAGTCTCTTACCTACTAGAATAACCATTAAACATCACATGATCACCATATTTTATGCTTACACAAGCTGTTTACAGAGAGGCTAAACTTTCCATGCAGTAGTACCACTCAGTGCAAGCCAGATTAATCAAGGAATGCAAAAAGGTTGGCACATAAAATCCCTACCTAGTGCCTATTCATCCAATATTGTCAGACTAGTTTCTTACTTCATCGGTGGGGAATGCTTTCAGATTCAAGACTTCTCACTGATGAAAGCTACACGCAGTCTGGGGATAATGTATGAGTAGGCATTAGATAGGGATTTTATGCACAAACCTTCTTGAATCCATTGATCATTCTATCTTTTACTGAGTGGCACTACTGTATGAAGAGTTTAGCTTTTGTGTACTAAAATAATTTGGACTAATGAATTTCTTTTAAGAATAAAAGTGAACTATTAGGATAAATCTTTTAACTGAGATTACTGTGTAATCTGGCCTACTTGCAGTCAATGAAAATCAATATTAGTCTCAGACAAAAGGGAAGTAGGCAAAATTTTGTCACCTGAAAGTTTTAAAACAATTTTTAAAATGCTTTCTTCCATACTTCCTAAAGAAGGTACTATCATAACTTAGTACAATTGTACTAATTTCAGCTGGAATTAGTTATTTTCAATAATACTTTTATAAAAAATATCTAGAAATGGGTGAAATGGAAATTATATAAACCCAATGTTTATGATCTTTGATATAAATGCTTTTAGAAAGTTTTTGTAATGTTTGATATAAATACTTATAGAATATTTTCATCAAAATTCTATCAGTTAAGATGCCTTTTCATTTAATAACTGAGAAGTAAATTTCTTTTTTACAACTTTGAAGTAAATGGATCACATTTTGTGGAAGCACAGGTATTGGTACTTTTTCATAACTTAGATGAGAAAAATGGTCTCCGCTACACGTGCCTTTCAGGTCGGATAACATGTTTTTAGTATTAGAAGAAATGAAAATAGATTGGCCAAATTTTGACTTTTTGTATTTGTAATGAGCATGCAGTGCAAATGAGGAATTTTTGATATAATGATAAATCAATTAGCCCCGTAATACTTAAATAAAATATTTCAATAACTCATCATTAAATTTATTAAATTTATTAGATTAAAAGGATGTCATAACCCAAGTTCCAGAAAGTTTAATGTTTTAAAATTGAGATTGCAAGCTCTATAAAATATGCAGTCTGATATTAGTTAGAAAATATAAAGGTCTCAACTTCCTGAGTATGTTCGTAAACTAACACACACACACAAATAAAATTTTATTTTATAAATAGGTAGTTTGGTGGATATACGCACAATGATATTTATATTCCTAGTATTCTTGCCCTATTGTTTTATAATACCAATATTATTTTCATATGATTGGCATACTGTAAGTCAAAAGAGGCTTCATTGATAAATCTACAAGTCAGAAAATAGACTAGTTATATGTATATAATAACAATATCATACAAAACCGCTCTACAATAGTTGGCTCTGATACATAATGAAAAAAAGAATGCTTCTGAAAGCATATGTTTAGTATAAGCAAAAAAATATGTGATGATCTGTAGAAGTGAACCATCATAACCAAAAGATGAATAAGAGTTATATAGATTATATATTTATAGGTATAATACCAGAACTACCTAACTACATCAACAAGTTGGCTAGGTTTTTAAACTTCCATTTGTTTTATTTAATTTTGAGCCAATACTCTAATGCCATAATAAAATTAAGGTGGCTAAAAGTTGTATTTGTTGTAGAATTAAATCCAAAGTCTTCATTGATGAAAACCATAAAATAAAAAATAATCTGAACAAAAATAAAATTTTAATTATTCAAGTTTATTATAAACAACTCTAGTTTTATATTATAATACACCATATACTCCTTAAATTACACTGTACAATGCAGTTAACATAACATTTATTTTATTTCCTTTCTTACAGTTTCAACTGTCCAGCAGTCATCATCAGAGCTACAACATTTAAACATATACAATTAATATAAAATTAATATCTATTTCATAAATATATCAATATATATATATATATATAAATAAAAACAAAATCAACATTCCAAATACTCCAACTATTTTCTTAAATATGGATCCTTAATCTCTCTATAATCCAAAAATTCTCTACTCACCCTTATACTCAATTAACTTCTTTTATTTAAAATTTTTTTACAATTTTTTTTTCTATTTATTTTTAACGTTTATTTTTCTATATTCTTATCATTTAAATTTTAAATTTACTTTTTAATTTAATTTATTTCTTCTATTTTAATTATTTATTTATAAATTACACATTAATCAATAACAAATAATATTAATATAATATCTTTACAATTTTACTTCCTCTTAATTTTTTACTTTTCATCAATCTTACCTTTTATCTCTAGTTTAAAAAAAAAAACTGTTATAGAAATTATATGTTAATGGAAGGCAAAATTATGTGATGTTTTGTTTTTAAAAATATCTTACATTCAAAAGGCTTTACAATCATTTTGTAATCACTTTCTGGAAACTCATATATCTAAATATTTGAACACTTCCCATTATCTTTGTCTTATGCTGTTTGGGATGTTCTGGTTCAGTTTATGGTGAAATATCACACTTCCATATATTAGGCAGTATTACTCAGAAATATAAGTTAATGTATATGTGAGTCCATGCAAAGTTTTAACATGCTAAGATAGATATGGGATTTGCATTTATATAAGAGATGTGTCTGTTGACATGTCAATTTAATACCATGCATGAATAAACATTATATGACTCTTTTATAATATTTAAATCCCTATGATATGGTTTACATTAAGAATTCTTTTAATGCAGTCTCACTTAGACATAAGTTAAGGGGCACATCTAGTGGACTAAGTGTTTTCCATATGTGATAATTAAAGATTTCTAATCTATGAGCACTTTGTGAATGTGAGAAATATTCTCTGGTTGTTATCACATGGCATCCCAATGTGTCATTCAAACCAATTTCTTTGTAATAAATTTATATTCATAATGGATGTTCTTTTAATAAATATGAGATCTCTTTTTTTATTTTAAACTATGGATAAAATCAGTAGTAATATATCTTTTTCTTCAAACATGTAGCTTAAATGTCACATAATATCCCCAGAGGTCAAGTCAATTCTGAATCACACTCTCTAGCTAATTGGCGGTTCCATTTCTATTCAGACTGATGTATCATTAATTTATTAATTAGTTTTAAGTATAATTAAATATAGATTATCATTGATAAATTATTGGAATGTAAATGAATCTACCTTTCTTTAACTGTCATAAATACCACATTTACAAGTCTACATATATATTTTCATGTTTAAATTCACTCAGCCTGGTCTAAAGCATAATTGTTGATAAAAAATTGGATTCAACCCTTTATCACTGAATATATGATATTTTATTGAAATACTGATGGATGTATCCATTGTAACAGAATAAATATGAGCATATGCTATTCTTTTACTGCCCCACAGATATAGAAACCATTTGTATTAGAATAAAAATGATGGCAATGGGAAGTGATAACTTAATATAGCCCAATCATTGGTCAGACACCATTTATAATAGATTAAAAATATAGGGCATACTGTATTCTTAATTACCATTTGTAACAGAATAAAGATATGAACCAAGGAAGAACAATCCTAATTTAATAATGACCATGAATTGTAGTGTCATTCATAACAGAGTGAAAATAATAAACTAAGGTGAAGATCAATCATTTAATAACAATCTAACACTTAATTCATTAAAACAATGATAATAATCTTTGTTGTAACTTCATAAATCCCAAATAGCATTTAGAATGGATAGAAAACAAGAAAATCATTATTTCAAGCTATCCTAAAATATAAGCAATATTTGCAATAGATTAAAGATGCAACTATAAAACCAAATATCATTATCTTATAAGCAATGACCTATGCCTATTATATAAATCACTTATAGTAGAATAAAAATAATGATAAAACATTAGAAACTCTAATATTTCTTATGGATTACAACAGTATATAAGAACAAAAATGTATACTAAAAGTTAAACATTATTTATATTTATACTTAAATGAAATGATTCATGAATGGATGAGATATAATTTAATATGCCTTGCAAGTCTAAAATATCAATAATATCTAAATAAATATATGACTCACTAAATGATTTCCAATTACAACTAAATAAAATAAAAGTAATGCTAACTCAACCATGCTATATTCCAATAATACAATATACTTTTATTAATTAAGTCAATTATAATAAGATTAAATACTTAATAATTGTACAAAGTCAATTAACCTATCATACCTCTCCACTTTCACCAATTTACAATACTATAAAATAAAATATTATTATTAGATTATGTTAACTGTTGCAATATCTAGTCACATCAACATATAAAATAAATGATATATTCCTATTTGTTGCTTATTCAAACACAATTGACAAATAATATCCAATTATTTTTCAGTTTAATAAAGCTAATTTATTAAAACTGTAGGCTATAATTATCAAGTCATATAATCAAATATTAATATCAAAATTTAATATCTAAACTGAATTTACAATTTGCATCAACAAATTTTAAATATCATTAAGCAAATCACTCTAATTTGTAACAGAATAAATTTTATTATTATTACCAACTCTCTATAATTGTATAAGATTAGAATCTTTATGGCTGTATACTGACTTAATATAATATTCAATTTAATCAATAATAATTTAAGATAAAACATGTGAATATCTAATTACAATTACCATTACTCATCTTCAATAATTATATTATCATATTTGTATCTTTATCAGCCATTAGATCAATGCATATATAATTTCTATCTTAATATAACTGTTACTTGTTATTAGAAAATAATTACAATAAGCTTTTAATTACTTATTAAACATTTAAGAACATCAAATTAGTTAATTTATTACTGTATAAAAATCTATACCTGGTAAGATAATAAACATTGAATTCAATACAAAGAAAACAATATGAAATTAAATCTTTTCTTGTAACTCCTAATGAATTATGTGGTATAATCAATTTGTGGCTAATGTTTTACCCAAATACCATTAAATAATAATTTTGCATTGTAAAATTGAATGACAATCAAATGAGTTTGTTTATTTTGAATTAATTCAACATTTATTAACAAATATAAAAAAATTAAATAAAACATTACATATGTATGACAAACACCATAAACATTTAAAATATATACATATGATCCAGTTATGCATATTCAATAGGTTCTCATTTGACACTAATTCTTTTAAATTAAATAGGTGATTGTACATCGAACTTCATCTATCAAATGTTAAGATTAAAATGTATATTCATATAACACAAATTTGTTTTAATATAGATGCACTTTTCAAAATATAAGAGGGCAAGAATGACTTAAATCTTTATATATATAATAAATAGTTAATTGAAATAAAAATATATTAAAAATGAATCTATCCATACATTCACAATATTTCAAGAAAATTTAAATTAAGTACTTGAAATTAATTTATAATCTATGACTAAGGAGCTATATTTTTAAATTAAAATCATAATTATCAAGCTATAAAATATAAATTTGAATTTAGAAAAAACATAACCATCTTATAGTTTAGATATGTGTGAAAATAAATCCCGTTTTAACTTAAATTATATTATTGTTTATATGTTATAAAATTATAATTATGTCACATTATTATATGACTTGCCTTATTGATAAATCCTATAAAATTATATATATATATTGTGCCGGTCGGATTTGTATGTTCACGTAACAAGATCTATCATCTAGGCAAAAGTACCTCAAATCCAATCATGCACAAGATACACAGGTCAGGAACACTCATGAACTCTGCCCTATTTGCCTATTTCCCAGATCTATAACATTATGAGCAACAATCCCAATGACATCTATTAATTTACTTCTCACCTGCCGGCATCGGTCATCGGAGACACAAAAAAGACTCTATGCTAAATTTATATGATAGAATAACTTAGTAACTAGCTATATTTTATGAGCAATGAAGGCTCATGACCAAGCATATTAATTATGTATTGAGCGGAGATCATCTAGTCATATTTAGCATAAATAATAACTTAATATTTTAACCTAACTAAAAAAAAGCAATGGTTTGAGTTTGATATATATATTTAAGATTTATTAATAACAAAATTATGTCGGGTTATTTAACTGACATGAACCTCGTACGCATTATATATATGTGTTTGATTCATATTTAACGATAATATAAGATTTGCGGTTATGCTAATAATAAATATGTGTGATTTAATGAACTAGCACTATTAGAATACATTATTGGAATACTATTACACCCCCAGAGATGAAAAGAGCATTTACTTAATTTAAACAACAATAATTTCACAAGCAGATATTACGTTTGGTTACATTCAATATTATGATTAATTTGAGTTATAGATAATTAATGCGCAGGATGGGTAATGAATAATTATATAAATGATACTAAATCTATCACATTAATACTTATATTAAACTAATGGAAATATGTCTGTTTAAAGAAATCATTTTATTACAGCTTCTGAATACTTCTGGGTGACTAATAAGACACTGAAAGGCAGTGCATGCATGGCAGCTGATTGGGTTGGTCCAATTATGGATCCTGGAGTGTGCTCCACGAATTCTAAGACCGAAGTTGACCGATTTCCTCTGCAACATAGGCAGAGTTGGTATTGAGATGAAGGGCGGCTGGCTATATCATTATCGGGCTGGTTTTTCCAAAGCAATCCCCATATAAAGCATGCTCATAAGACCGTGGATATCCCCCCGGTGGTTTTTACAGCCTGGTTTAAGGACAGTGAGAACGACGATGGGGCTCGACTGTGCGATGACCTCCATGTGAGAAAGAAGCACGAACATATATATAAACAAAATGGCCTTTATGCACATAATGCTTAATAATATAAGATAAATATAATTCTAAAGATTAAAGATTATCGAAACGTATTTATTGCCCATAAATTATGAAATATTCGGCATAATGATATGGCTTCACTAAGCAAACATGGGTAATAATTATACTTAAATATAAAACTAAGATCTCAAGATCCCCCTCCCCCTTACATTATGTTACTTAATATTATTCATTACTTTTTACACATTTAATAAATCTCAATTTTGGTTAATCAATGCCCTTGTGAAAATATATAAATGATTACAAAATAAGTGGGTGGTGGTAATAGCTAAGATGGGTTTTACATATATAATATAATTTAAGAATAAAAGATAGCACATTATTTAGGAATGAGAATGTGAAAAACAGATGTCAAATCTGTTTTTCTACAGTAAACATAAAAAATGTAATTAGTTTATTTATCTAAAATCGCGAGCACCTGGGCAAGCCGAATAAGACATGTTTTGATCAAATTATAAATTATTTACCCGGTAAATGATGGGTGGGGAAAACAAAATGAGTTATATGCTTGTGATTTTAGAATACTATTGGCATTTCTTTTAAAATATAAATACATAAATCAAATTGAAAATTGTTTGCCGCTTGGAAATAAAAAAAAAGAAAAACATTATATAGGAAGCTTAATATAGATTAGTTATATAGAGTTATAGAATACATATTTGAAGACATTTAATATAGATGATTTAAAATATAAATATTACAGAGAAGGCAGGATTTAGGAATTATAAGCGGTAAAAGTTCTTTTACCTTGATTATTTGGAAGAGCATTTCACTCGGAATCAGTCCATCGGTATTATTTCACTAGATCTAAGGTATCATTATTATTTGAGAGATAGCACTTCACTTTCACTGAAAAAATATACATAAAGTTCAGTAGTACGGGATGCAGAACTTCGTTCATGGGAACAGCATATTAGAACAGAGGGACAAGGTGAAATTTCCTACTCACCACCCATTGAGTGAGAATTAAAACAGGTGTGGAATATGTATACCACATAGTTATTTAATGGTCTCCTCCTTTGTGGATTCAAATCCAGCAGTATATATACTTTTATTTTGAAGCTGTAACTTAGCAACTACTGCTGGACCTGAGGCAGTTTAAGCACTTAAGTTTCATCTTGAATAGTTTGGCCGGATACTCTTATCTAGTAAGATGTTTGAAACAATGCAAGTTTGTTATCAGTTTCTCAAATGATTGTTTTAAAATAAATCTTATGATTTTAAAACAAGCTAGCATGGACAAAATTTCCACTAATGGGTTTATTTTATTATTACAAAATCGTAATCTTTTATTTTATCTAAGGGGTCTTCCGGTAATTGTTTTTCAAGAGGCTTTTTAACAAGATTGCATAATTTCTGGCTACAAAATTATATATGAAAAAATAATAAGTTTCATATATAATACCTTATATATATATATAATATCACTATTAATATATTCGCAATCTCCTACACTGAAATATATAGATATTTATTATTTACACCCGCATACACATGAGAATATTGTTAAATAAAATATTTTTAAATTAAAATACATACGTGTTTACATGATTTATGTTATAATACTAACCAAAAGAAATATATAATATTATTAGCTATGTATATATGTGCGTAAAGGTGGGTTTGAATACAGTTAGGTGGTAGGAGATTGGATGTGGGCTGTGAAGCAGGATCTGAGCATCAGATCATCTGCTTCAATATATATAAACAAAAAAAGACTTATAAATCCTATAAATAATATTATATTTCAACCAGAGCACTGGTTTTCATCAGAAAGAAAATATACACAGTAAAATGGCGATAATCAAAAATTATAGATTTGATAAAAATTAAAAATTTAACAACCCCCCCCCCCCGATTGGTCACAAAATCTAACGCAGAATATCTACCCAATCAATGACAAAATTCAAACAAACAAAGAAAAAAACTACATTTCCTCCTAATCAAGCTTAAATTCTATTTAAATTAATATAAATAAATAAAAATAAATAAAAAATCCAAAACTAAAATATACATAAGTACATACATAGAAAAATTAGACTATGCTCACATACAAAAAATAGCTGTGCTCACATTAATATTCATTAAAACCTAAAATACTTAAACATTTTAATCAAAAATTATAGTTAGTGCAAAGTACAATAATTTATAATAATTAATTATTTATCTATATACCAATTAGACACAGATATTAAACATCCATATAACCGATCTTTACATAAAAAAATATCATATAAGAAAATTTTCACATAAAAAACTCACATACAAAAATCATTTAGGAGACCAGGTAATCCAGAGATGTAATAGTTCCAGTGTTTAAATTCAATCCATGTGCTTCTAAGGTCTTGAATTTAAAAATAAAAAAACTCTTCTTTTGTTTCCTCTCCCTTGTAGAAGGAAAACCTTCCTGAAGAATTACTACTCTTAAATCATCAATTGAATGATTTGGTAAGTTAAAATGTTTTGAAACCGGTCTATCTTTATTCTTATGCAAAATGTCAAATCTATGATTAGTCATTCTGACATGAAAACTATTTGATGACTCACCTATTTACTGGTTTAAACATCTACTACACTCTATCAAATATATCAAATTAACACTTTTACATGTAACATAATTAGGAATATACCATTTAAAATTACGATTCTTAGTACTAAAGACCACTTTCGTCACAACAATATGTTTACATGTAAAACATATTTTATCCTCACATGGAGAACATCATTTTTCCTGTACAGAACTACTAATAAAATTTGTTTTGACAAGTATATCTCTAAGTGATCTATGTTTTCGATGTACAACCTTAGGTGGATCAGAAAAAATAGATTTTAAATAATCTGTGGATTGTAATATGTTAAAATGTTTCGCCAATATCCGTTTAATATTAGGTAAATCTCTATTAAAAGTAAGAACCAATGGTGGAACATCCAATTGTTTTTTACTCTTTTTAGATAAAAGAAGTTTCTATCAATTAAAGAAGATCTCCTTACTACATTATCCAACAATGTCTTAGGATACCTCATATTGACCAATCTATTATATAAAATACTATTATTTTGTTGAAGAAATTTCTCATCATTACAAATCCTCTTCATTCTTAAAAATTGACTATAAGGAATATTAGCCTTTAAATGTTTAGGATGGTTACTATAAAAATGTAGATAGCGGTTATTATCAATTGGTTTCCTATATACAGTAGTAGTAAAAACTCTATTAGTGTAAATAACTTCAACATCTAGAAAATGAGCAATTGATTTTGAAAAATTCATTGTGAAATTAATATTTTTATTAAAATTATTTAAATATCTCACAAATTATGAAGTTCAACTTCATTATGTGGCCATATCATGAAAATGTCATCTATATATCTAAGCCAAGTATGAGGTTTCAGCCTAGCATTATCAAGTATAGAGGATTCTAGTTTTGACATAAAAATATTCACATAACTTGGTGCCATCTTTGTACCCATTGCAGTACCTTGTTTCTGTAAATAGTATCTAGAATAAAAAGTAAAAAAAAATATTTCTTAAAACCAAATATATTAATTCAACCATAATAGTAATAAGACCATGATCATAATTTCTATCTTGTAAAGCACATTTAATAGCCTCAACTTCATCATCATGAGGTATATTTATGTATAGTGATAGAATATCCAAAGTAACCAAAAAGCAATCATCTGGTAATTCAGATTTAATATTTTCTAACACACAAAGAAAATGAGTAGTATCTTTAACATAAGAATTAAATGATGGTGGAATAAATTTAATAACATTATCAACATATGCTGAAATATTTTCTGTAGGACTACCAATACTAGCTACAATAGGTATGCCTGGACAACCTGGTTTATGAATCTTTGGCAAAATATAAAAACTACTAGGATGAATTTTGGTTGGTACTAAAAAGTTATATACATTATAATTTATAAGACCCCTAGTTCTCATATCTTTTAAACTAACAAGTAGACCCTTGAATAATGAATTAACAGTGGTTAGTGAAACAGGCTCATAAAAAATTTTATCATCTAAAAGCTCCAGAGCTTTTTTAACATAATCATCTTTATTCATAATTACTATTGATCCACCTTTGTCAGCTGGTTTTATAATAATATCCTGTCTTTTCACTAAATTGCGTAATGCATTCATCTCTTTCAATGTTAAATTACTCTTATACTTACTATGTTGTTTAAGTTTAATTTCCTTAATAATATCCTGATATACATTATCAATGTACATATCTAATAACACATTCCTTTGATGTGGCAGTGTCCAATCAGATTGTAATTTCCCAATAGTATCACATTCTTGGTTTCCAAAAAATTCTCTTAATCTAAGTCTCCTTAAAAAATTATCTAAATCCTGATGAATTTTAAATTCATTTTTTTGATAAAATGACTGAACTGTAGGGCAAAAAGATAACACTTTATTTAAGAGTGAACATTCTGCCTCACTAAGATTAATGTTAGTTAGATTAATCACATTGTTTTCCTTATTAGCTAAACATAAAAAGTTATTGCTATAAATATTTGAATTAGATTTATTAGTGTTAGTATTTCCAGAAACTAAAATATTGTTAGTGCATTCAGAAAAATCTGTAACTCTATAAAGCAATGCTAAACCAGCATCTCTATCAAGAACAGATGGTAACATTTCAGCACAATCTAGTGAATGTGAAGATGATATAAATGATTGATCAGTATCAATTGGAGTCATATCTGACACAATATGATTATCAGAAGTCACACAATGAATTAGTGTTTGTGATAACTAATTCAAATCCTGGCTCATTAACCATAACTTTGAGCCAATGATACATTTTATTACGAAATTTCTTCACCAATAACTTCTCTCTCAAAAAAACCCATTCCTGTAATTCCTTCTGTTCATCTATATTCATTAAATTACAACTACCAAAATATATAATTTCTTTTTCAATTATTTTAAGTCTTACCAAAAATGCATCTTTCAAAATATGTATTAATGTAACAGATGCTTCTCTTATTGTATTATCCCATTTAATTGCAAGTTCCCTAGGAAATTGGTCTATGTTAGCAATAATTTTTATTCTGAGGCCTTTAGGAATTATGTTATTGTTAATAAAATATGCAAAATTACTAATATGTAGTCTATATCTAACTAATTTATCATATAATTTCCTAAGTTTAAGACACGATGTACTATGTAATGTTTGTCAACCTGCTTATTATTTAGACATCTAGAAAAATGTTTAGGGATTGCCCTTGTATTAATTAATGTTAGCATTGGGTGCTAAAATTATTATAGCTATGTGCTGGATGAAATGTTTTAGTGTCGTATATCCTGCCCATGAGGGCGCCATTAGTCCAAAGATAGGAACTAGACATTTATTTTAAGGGTGGGCAGGATATACAAACATGAATGTGCCGGACTAAATCCAGGGAAAGCAAAAGCTAATGAATGTGGTTCAGACAATTGAGAAAACACTGAGACAGCATCAGCCAAAATACTTACAAGAACTTTTTAAATTTATTAAACATAATAACAAAATAAACATGAAACTTGATCTACTTTTACTTAGCAGATCTTAACACTGAGTGCATGCAAGCATTA
This sequence comes from Epiperipatus broadwayi, assembly GCA_028023455.1. Lineage (NCBI taxonomy): Eukaryota > Metazoa > Onychophora > Udeonychophora > Euonychophora > Peripatidae > Epiperipatus > Epiperipatus broadwayi. The sequence goes on from JAQFVV010006210.1 coordinate 3,247,090, forward strand.
CTACATTAAATACCCAGGCAGATAAATTCATTTCTTATCTATAACATAATAAGGGCTTATATCTTCCTGCCAGCAGTTCACCCAACCAATTCCCTTTTCCCTATAGAGATTTAGTAAGATGGATGTTTGTGGAGAACAATGGGACAGTGCAGACGAGCTTTTCTTAGTCCGAAAAGAAATGTCGGAACCAAGAATGTCCTAATTCTGCAAAATGCTCATGGACAAGTACATTGAAATGAGCCAAGGTTAGTCTCACACAAGAAAAGATACATTATAAACTACGTAGTAATAATAATAATAATAATGTATTAGCAAATGACCTGATTTATTGGTCTCAAATGCAACATTTCCAAAATAGTATCATAGTTCTAATGTATATTTCTTGAATTCAGATCTGATGCTATTTTATTATTCCAGAAAAACAAGATCACAAAAAGTTATTAGATTTAAAACACATTTTGTTAATCATCTTTACTATATATCCAAATTAACTTTTCATGTAGCAGGTATTTGGTTTATATGGCATTATAAGTGAACAAACACTAGTTTATATCTATGATGGTACAATTAAATGTACTTTCCTTTAACAATTATTTGATTCATAAAACATTACAAGTTAACATACGTTAGTTTCATCCATGACAATGTGATGGAAATCGAGATAATTTTTATCTTGTCTATAAATAATTTATCAGTCTCATAAAATTATATTGGCAGGTGAACATTATCTTTGTGTACATTTTCATGTAGTTACCATTTATATCTTATACTTGAAAAGTATGTAACATCCATTTTTTAAAGTGAAAAAATATTCCAATGATTTAATTTTCATTTTCTTTTAACAAATTGATTTAAAAAATGGACATGTACTCTATTATAAAGGAACAAATATTGGAAATACAAGGGGAGTAGGATTTATTATAAATAAAAAGTGGAAGAACGACATTGTGGAGATTGATGGTGTATCAGACAGAGTGGGTAAGATTAGTTATACAACTTAATAGCAGATATGAAATGCAGATAATTCAGGTTTATGCCACAACAATTTCTCATAGTGATGAAGTAGTAGAAGATTTTTATATGGATGTACAAAAGACTTTCAATCAGAGTAAACAACATTTTAAAATTGTTATGGGAGATTTTAATGCTAGAATTGGTAAACAAATAAAAGATGAAAGTGTTGTAGATAATTTTAGTTATGGTAATAGAAATGTGAGAGGACATAGACTTGTGGAGTTTGCAGAAAAAGAAAAATCTTATACACCTGGGTCTCATTTTATGCGGTAGATAGGTTCCTCAGAAAACACACGCAAAAGAAATCGCACAAAAAATAGACTTAACTTACCTTGAAAAATGGCGAATACATACTGTAATTTTCCAAAAATTGCATAAAACCAAAGCAACAATGTAAAATTACTTTAAAATTTGCATAAAAAAAATAAGAAAATAAAATATGACTAATAAAAAATTTCAAATTTGAAAAAAATTGATAGAAGACAAACTTTTTTCACTTTTTTTATTAGCTACAGTGTTCAATTTTATTCAAAACAATATATTTTTATGTGTAATTTACATTTTTTATACATATACAGTACTTTAATCATTAGCACTATTTGAGACATTAGATTCATCATCATGTGATGTGATGTGAGGTACTGTAGCTTCTCCTTAAACGAGGTCAAGAAAGAATACAACTAAAACTTTTTCCAATCGCTATTGATCCTTCCCATTTCACTAAATAATCTAAAATTGAAATTTTTGTTTCCAAAAAAATTCATTTTCTTGGGTGTTTTTTTTCTTCTCTGTTAGAGTAAACTAAAAGTTTAAAATAAAAATAAGAACTTAGACTTACAATAATAAAAAGACACTGACTTACCACTGTTGGGCAAAATTTAATCAAAACTAACAATTAAAAATTAAATTCTTATTTTTGTCTTTAATTTTCAATTCCATTTAAAAATCAAATTTCATCGTTTCACATCACCTTAATTTCAGATCACGTTACGTAATTTTTAAATTGTTAATTACAATTAAAAATCAGATTTTAATTGTCAAATTTAATTGTGCCCACACTGTTACTCATCCTTTAAAAATAAACTTATGGACACTAAATGATTAATTCATTAAGTACTCTTTTTATAAAAAGCAAAAATAGAATGTGATTTAAAATGCAAAAACAAAAACATACATAGTATTTTTCATCTATAACGTTTGAACAGATTTACATTATAGTCTTGTAAAATTTAATGTGTGTATATAAAATGGGGAAATTCTGATTTTAAGTAAATTATGAACTTCTTCATTGCATAAAATCTATTACACCTACTATATTGAATTTATTAGATGGAAGTCGAACTCCAATAATGCGCTATTACTTTAAATATGATGTGAGTGCATGAAATTTATAATATTTAAAGTATGATAATATTAAATCATGCTATCACACTTTCAATGTAAAGATGTAACAACAAATAGAAAACTAAATTAAATGGCTGAGTGCTTTCAATATGAATATGAGAAGTGCATCTTCTTGAAAGCGCTCAGCCATTTAATTTAGTTTTCTATTTGTTGTTACAGCTTTACGTTGGAAGATAGCATGATTTAATATTATCATATTGAAGACAAATGTAAAGTATAAATCTACAGATTATTACTTAATATTTAAAGTAATAGCACATTTATCAGAGCTCGACTTCTGATATAATAATTTTTTTTGCATAAAAAAAAACTGCATACAAAGATATTAAGAAGAAACATGAATCGCATAACTTCAAAATTGCATTAAATAAATCCACATAAAACGAGACCCAGGTTTATTATGAATTCTTTTTTTGAAAAAAAATGTTAAAAGTAAATGGACATGGAAGCATCCAAATGAAGATACAGCAGAATTGGATTATATTTTGACTAACAGGAAATACATATTTCAAGATTGTAATGTTCTTAATAAATTTAACACAGGAAGTGATCAGCAATTAGTAAGAGGTAAGATATGTGTTAATGCAAAACTAGAGAGACAGAAATTATTAAGAAAAACAAAATTTAGAGTTGACATTCCTAATCATCAGAAACATTATAATGAATTTAAATTAGAACTTATAAATCGGTTTCAAATATTAGTAGATTTTGAACATGATTCAGATTTGAATGAAATTAATATGAAAATAATTGATACACTTTTAAAAACTGCAACAAAGATAGCTGGTAAAAAAAAGCAGCAATTGGACAATAAAATTTCAACAGAGACTAGAGAATCTATGAAGAAAAGAAGGAATATGAAGATATACAAAAATGATGCATTAAAAAAGATTGAATATCTCAAATTTTGTAAAATGGTGTGGAAAAGAGTTGAAAATGATATAAGAATGTATAACTGTGAACTAGCAAGGAAAGCTGCAGAAGAGAATAAAAGTCTCAAAAGTGTAAATCAACATTTTGGTATTGGTAGGAAATTTATATCTGCAATAAGAAAAAATATGGAATTATTACTAAAATGAGAGATGACATCATGATATGGGTAGAAGACTTTTATCAAGAATTATATAGTAATAAAGAACAAATTCCTCATATATCTTCCGAATTGCCCAGAATTTTAAATGAAGAAGTGAGACATGCAATTAAATGTGTGAAAAAAGGAAAGGTTCCAGTTAATGATGGAATTATAATTGATATATTAAAAGAAGCAGGTAAAGAAATATAATTTTTTTAGCAAAGTTATATACCAAATATTTAAATGATAAAGATGTACCAGATAATTGGACAAATGCAGTATTAATATTAATATTTAAAAAAGGTGATAAAGAAGATATTAAAAATTACAGACCTATCAGCCTTTTATCAGTTTTATACAAAATTTTTACTAAGATAATTACAACTCATCTACAGAGAACATTGGATGTCCACAAACGAAGAGAATAAGCTGGATTTAAAAGTGGTTTTAATACAGTAGATCATATGCAGGTATTGAGAGAAGTTATAGAAAGAACAAATAAATATGAGTTGCCATTATGCTTTGGATTTGTAGATTATGTAAAGACATTTGATTTTATAAACATTTTTTCAGTGATTACAGCATTGGATCATCAAGGTATTGATCCAGGATATTGTCACATTTTAAAGAATATTTATAAAAATGCAACAGCAACAATTATATTACATAATGATACTAGGAAAGTAAACATTGAGAAGGGCATAAGACAGGGTGACTCCATATCTCCAAAACTTTGTACAGCAGTGCTGCAAGAAGTATTTTGTGGATTAAAATGGGAAGTTAAAGGAGTGGAAGTATATGGAGATTATTTAAGTCATTTAGATTTTGCAGACAATGTAGATTGTTTTTGCAAATAATGCTTTAGAGCTGAAGGAAAAGTTGCAGGAGTTATCAGATGAAAGTAGGAAAGTAGGACTAGCATAAATGTTAAAAAGACTAAAGTAATGTTTAATGGATTTTCTCAAAATATGAAAATAGAGATTCATTATGATGAATTAGAAGAAGTTAGAAGTTACAAATACCTTGGTCAGATTATTAATACATATGGAAACATAATGTATGAAATTAATCATAGGATTAAACTTGGTTGGAATCCTTTTAGTAGAAATAACTTGATACTAAAAGGAAATATGCCTTTGTGTTTGAAAAGAAAGGTTTTTAATAAATATGTTTTACCAGTTCTTACTTATGGATCTGAGACTTGGGCACTTAATAAAAGAGCAATACAGAGACTTCAGCCAACTCAAAGAAGTATGGAGAGATGCATGTTGGGAATAATAAAAAGAGACAGAAAATGCAGTTACAAATACCTTGGTCAGATTATTAATACATATGGAAACATAATGTATAAAATTAATCACAGGATTAAACTTGGTTGGAATCCTTTTGGTAGAAATAACTTGATACTAAAAGGAAATATGCCTTTGTGTTTGAAAAGAAATGTTTTTAATAAAAGTGTTTTACCAGTTCTTACTTATGGATCTGAGACTTGGGCACTTAATAAAAGAGCAATACAGAGACTTCAGCCAACTCAAAGAAGCATGGAGAGATTCATGTTGGGAGTAATAAAAAGAGACAGAAAATGCAATATATGGCTAAGAGAACAAACAGGTGTTACTGACCTCATTGAAAAAAGTAAAAGACTGAAGTGGAGTTGGGCTGGACATATTGCTGGAAGAGATGATAATAGATGGACAATTGAAATCTTAAAATGGATTCCAAGAGACTGTAAAAGAGCCAGAAAGGGACCATATGTGAGATGGATGGATGAAATAAGAAAGTGTGCAGAGGTGATATGGAGAAGAGAAGTTAAAGATCAGAGAAGATGGATTGAACTTGGAGAGACCTTCACTCTGCAGTGGATTGATGATGGTTGATGATGATGATTAAATATTTTATAAAAGAAATATACTTTGTAATAAATGAAAAACAGTAAAATGATAAGTTGTACTATGTAATGGTAGAAAAATAGCTCTGATGGAAACAAGAATTTAAATTGCATAGTTTACAAAAATGTATAAATAAGCAAATAGTTTATACTTTGTGGCTAATTATGAATCAAAATATATAAAATGCGCTAACATGCACAAGCTCACATAGCTAAAAACAAATAAAGCAAATATATATTATTTTAATATCTATTCATTAAATGGCTAAGCGCATTTTATAAAAATGTATAAAGTATTTTGTGTCCATATCACATTTTCTTGCTATATGAGCTTTGAAATAAATAATTTTCCCATTCTTATAGTAAGTATAGTGGCAAATCTAAATATACTATTATATGTTAATAAAATAAAGAAAGTTATCAAACAATTTTTAAAACTTGGTGTTGATTTTTTTTTCCTATCACTAACATAAATAAATAAACAAATTATTTGTTTTTCTTTTGTTTATTTAGTTATAGAATAATGATATAATTTAAAAATATATGCAGAATTATTTCTTCCACAGAATGTTGTAAACTTAATGAAGAAAATGTTTATCAATAAACATGCTGTTATACATAAATAGATGGTATATCTTCTACCTAGCTCTTGAATACAGCTCTTATTTGGAAAACATGCATTAAATACAGCATATAGTAATATGAACAACAAGTGGAGTATAGATAAGTCATAAAGAAACAACTAAGGCAATCTAGTCTAGTCCATTCTAAGACTCAGTTCAAGAAACAGTACAAAGTCTTTTTTAGGAAAATAGAATAGACTGTTGCATGAAATAGTTTTCACTGAACTTGGATAGCTAAATTTTGCTGCATGTTTTAAAGTATTTTTCCATTCTCCATTTACAACAGCAAGTATAATGATTTTGTCTAGTGGAAGATTATATTTTATGTGTGATTAGGCAACCAAAAACCACCCTTGTCAAATCATGTGGAGTTTCAGTCAGATCTACAGACTAATGCCAAAGTTTGCTAAACCAGTCATCACCAGCTTTAATAATACTATGAAGAATAAAGTGGACTGGGCCATAAGATCTACCCAAGAACTACTGAATACCCTATTTAACATCACCAATTCCCAAGAAAAGTAATTACAATTCTGGATAACTAATTAGTAATTATTCAGAGATATAATAAAAGAACAATCTCTGCAGAAAAGCATGATTTCAAACCTTTCAAACTTTACACTTGGTAAGAGCTTATTAATATAATTATTCTAAGGCTTTAAGTGTAAAATACCTATAATAATTATTAATTTTATTATCATTGATATTTTGTGCATTATATTTAGTAATTGTTGCAAATATATAAGCAGCAATTTTATATATCCATTTTTAATAAATTGTTAACTTATTTTTATTATTAATCAATTTCATTTGGGTCTGCTTATTGAACTCACTAAATATTATGATATCAATATCTCTTACTATTAATTAATATCACAATGCTGTAAATTATGCAATCCACTGAGGGACATGCAGGGATATTGTTAATCATTTATAAATGATGATGATTAGGCATTAATATTTTTTTCAAAAGTAAATTTTCTATATAGAATGTTTGCCATCTTAAGATTTCATGATTTTCTTTTGGAAATTTGGAAAACAAATTAAAAATACTTTTGTGAGTAATTATATTTAGTTTAACCTTCAGTTCTAGATTAGAAGTTATTATCATTATGGATTTTTGGTTAATATTAAATATATTTGAATTTAGCCATTTTATTTGAACGTACATTAACCATTTTATAAGTATTTATTTTTGCACACCTCATGAGCCATTATATTTAGATGCAGTCAAAATTAGCATTACAATATTCTCTGTTATACATTAAGAAATTTGTGAGCTAATTCAACCATGTAATTTATTCTCAGAATTTTAATTATGTATAAAAAACATTAAAATGTTTTAGAATCATGGCATAATAAATATAATTTTGAAATACTCATATCAGTCTAGTATTCATTATATAGACATGTCTTCTTCTCTTTGCTTTCTCATCTATCTTTTTTCACAGATCCTCATATTATGTTTTTGCAGCTTTAAAATAAAATATAGTAACTTACATTTATGGAATTGATGTAAAATTCAATAGTCTCTAAAGACATTATTCATGTATATTCCTTCAGTGGCATTTAGAATGAATCCCTTCCATACATTATTGGCATTTGGAATTAGTTTCAATTTATTTTATTTTCTGATGATTATTCCAAAGTACAGTACTATTTTTGTATTATAATATATTTTTGGATGCTGTAAAAGTTTACATTTATATCCACCAGTTTGAAAGATAACTGAAAAAAGTTTATTTTTCTTCATTTAATCATCATTTGTATTAGGTAAGTTTATAGGCAGATTTAAAAAAGGCATGGATAGATTCCTCTACCACAATGAAAAAATTTTAACTATCACTATTAAAAGCTTTTCATTTTGTTGGATCTTAATTTTTTTCTAAGAAAATGACACACTTTGTTCAAAAGACTTTTCATTCATTTCTCATTCACTCTACCATTGATAAAAGTATTTTAACTATTATCTGATTTCTAATTCTTGATTAAGCTAAAACTGAGAATTTTTTTTTTTTGACATTCTTGCCAAGACTTCTCAAATCCACGACAATTCATTTTTAAGCCTTGTTTGGGTGTTTTATGGCTTTTATCAGATAAGTCAATAAGCCTTCCTTTAAATTATTTTAAATATTAAGTATAAAATTCTCATCATATAATCCTTCTGAAAGTATTCAACATGTGTTATAATTTAGTATAGCAAAATGATCTAATCTCCTGAGTTTAATCCATCTTTATTAAGGTCTTGTATTTATATGTGTTATTTAGTCAATCATACACAAACGCACATACATTTTTGTCAAATTACCAAATTTAAATTTTAAAGCAATCTATGGCAGCATTAGCAATTTGTTATAATTTTTTTCTTTCTTCTTTTTTAATATCTAATCCTCATTGTCTAGTCATCACATCTACTTAGAACTTAACTCATTTATCCCCTTCCCCTTTTCACCTCATGATTTTTATTCTTCACATTACTTATAAAAGTCGATTGAAATCAAACTAGACAATTGAGAAAGAAAGTAGACCAATATTTCTTTCATGAGGATACAAGTTCAGTCAGTTTTACCAGTCAAAATAATTTGGACCTATATTTATGAATTTCTCTACACGACACCCAAGCTTTAAAATGTATGAGCAACGCTCTTTTATCTATTGAAATATTCCCACACATTTATAGTATATACAAATATATAAGGTAAAAATGGTACCAAAGATGTGAGTGCAGGAATTATAGCAAAATATTTATATAATATATAGTAGTTTGAACTCAGATTTTCACACGACCCTCAAATATTTACGCTATCTCATACTGCTGACACACTCGATTACACATATGTCGAAAAGATAAATAATCATCAATATACGTATTTCGTGCTAAACTAGCACTCGTCAGCAGTCTGAGATAGTGTGGATAGTTGTGGGTCGTGCAGGTAAGAAAAAGCCTGTACTGTAGAAAAAATTCATATATCAAAAATATTTATGGAACAGTAATGATTACGTGAATAATCACATTACTGACAAATATGTGTGCTTTTTATCTAAAGTTACCTCATCATTTGAATTTCAGCTTAGCCTCTTTTTCTTATATAATAACATAAATATCTAATGGAATATTAAGTATTCATACAATCAATAGTAATGAAATCCATTACTAAAATTTCTAAAATAATATTTTGATTTCAAGTCTTCATAGAGAAACTGTATCTTGTTTTGCACTTTATACTTAGAATAAGTACGCGCTTACTTTTAGAAACGGTTATATCAACTAAGAGACGACAAGATTTAAAATGTTTTAGATTAAAAGTTTAAATATTTACTTTCAGGCTTTAAATATAAAAACATATTGCGTCAGACAGATTCAATAGTTTATATATATATATTTAACTTCCTTTTTTTTTTTTTTGAAATTTTATTAAAAAATTGAATATTTATGAATATTGGGAAAATACATTTTTAAAATAATTATATTAAAAGATTGTTTTAAAAGGCAAAAAGCAATATAAATAACTTCTTTGATTATTGATGAGATTAAATAAAAAACTAATTCTTTTTATTTTTGGAGGCATAATAATTTTTTTTAAATTTTGGATTATAAATCAATAAAAAATTATAATTAAATCACTTTTAGATGTTATAAAAAATTGTTCATTATAAAAACATTTCATATGGAAACTGAAATTTTACAAAATACGTCTAAGAGAAGTAATATATACATTTGATATATAATATTGCCCAATCTAAGTTTATTGAGTTTTATTAATTGTGTAACCAAAAATAATAATTATTAATAATTATTACCATTTCAAACATATAAAAACCATCAGAAATAAAATATAAAAAACTGAAAAAAAAAAAAACTTCTACATAAAACTTTTCAATGCGATGAGAATTCACAACTTTTCTATTAACACATTTTGATAATTTACACAATCTTATTGGCTTCAAAATATTTCAGATGATTTACAATAGAAATTTAAATATTATTTAGATTTTAGCAAAACTTTATATGTAAAATAAAATCTGTTAAGCTTATACCTAAATATATATATATTTCCTTTGGTTAGTTTGTTATATATTAATATTTTGATATATATATAGTGAGAAATATTGATTACTATATTTAGTGTGAATGTTTAGGTGGTGACTGGTTGGAATCTAATTTTATATATATATACTAGTAAATTTAATTAGAGGGGATCTGAATACAGATTTTCAAGCTCCCTTCATGTACCTACTCCATTTTATATAACCAATACACATTACTAAATCCATGTGAAAAAAATAAATGATCTGCAATATCTGTATTTCATGCTGAATCAGCACTCATGCCTCATACATATATACAATAAGTACTCTATTTATATTAAGATAGCAAATTTTCAAACTTTAATTGACAAGCTTCCATCTTCTCTACCCTTCAACTCTTCAGCCATCCATATTATGGAAAATCTGATGATGAAATATTTAAAGCTCTTGTTGATGTCAATATTGTTGTCATAACCATGTTGACTTTATATCACTCTGATTCCTCATATAGAAAATTTAAATCAAAAACATTATTAGCATTTTAAAAATATCTCAAGTACATACTATACATAAAAATGTTTTAGCTTGCAGATTTGTTATAAATTTATTTACACGTACAATACACACGGATATATATATATATATAATGCCATTCATATATCATCAACAATATCGTACATTATATTTATTTTATTTTGTAACTGGAAACTAGTCTCATCAATACATAAATATGATGTTGTATAGTATTTAAAATAGAAATTATTTTTAAAAAATCTAGTTATGGGATGTAAAATTTAGGGTTGTGATTAGTAAATGGTAGATCTCTTTGCATTGTTTGGGGAAACTGCCCATTTATAAACATATTGGCAATTTGATTATCTTGTTTATTATATATATCCAAGAGTGTATTTACTTTTAATTTGAATATATTATGTATATCTAATGTAATAAATTGCAGCATTCTTTAATATTTATTTTAATAATATAATGTGTATATTTAATTTTATTGAAATAGATCATATTTTTAATGTGGTTTTAAAATATTGTTTTGTAATATTAAAATAATTTTATTCTGATGGATGCTATATTTTTTCAGACTTTATTGTTATCTGAAAATATATTATGTCCATGGAAACTATAGGAAATATTGGCATAAAAAGATAATGTTAAGAAATTTGAACGAAAATGATAATGAAATCAGTCATGTTGTTAAAAAACCTATAAATATACAAATATAACAGAGGCAAAACTCTCCATACAATAGAGTTACCCAGTGCAAGCAAGTGTAATTAAGGGATGCAAGAAAGTCTGTGCATGGAGAATTTTGCTTCTGTTATAACAACTTGTGTAAGCATAGGGAATGTTGATTATGTAATGTTTAATATTTTAATATACATATATGAGAAGAATCTGGCTCTTTCTTTGTTTTTCATTTGCTGGATAAAGTGAACTGGACCAATATTTAAATTTAGCCATATTGGTTTAGTGTTGTTCTTTCTAACATGAAGGAGTTGAATTTTACAAATCATTTGCACCTTGGGCAAATGCATCTTGATTTTGTCAAAATAAATAACAAAACAACTGAAATATCATAATAAGTTAATATGCACAGATAAATGGAATTAAAATATTTTTCTTGAAACTGAAATCTGCTAAATACTTGAAAAATGCTAAGACTTAGACTGAAATATCATAATAAGTTAATATGCACAGATAAATGGAATTAAAATATTTTTCTTGAAACTGAAATCTGCTAAATACTTGAAAAATGCTAAGACTTATGTTACTCATCTGATAAAGTTATAAAAGCAGACCCTTAGTAAATATTTATTGTGAAAAACCTCTATACTAGATATCTTTCTTTCACTAAATTTTCTTCAAATGAATGAAACTTTCTTTTAAATATTTTTAAAGAAAAGATGTCAATCTTGGTTAAAAAAAATATCTCAAAAGAAAACTATTAGTAGCATGCTAAAAATATATTGGCTAAATGGATAAAAACAACTTACTTGGTCTTCATTTCTTATGGTAATTATTGTATTAATGAAATGTTTTTAAACAAAAAAAATTCTCACATTATTTTAATTTTTTGAAATATTGAGTCATTTATATTTTTCTTCCAGATTTTCAAAAAGTATCAACACAAAATGATTAGAGAGATTTCGCATCATTTTAAAATCTCTGATTAAACAAAGCATCCAACTTAGCTATGTAAAAATGTAAAGACTTTAGCAAGAACCTTAGTAATATGATTTTATTTATTTATTATTAATTATTACTTATTAATATTATTCTTTCATAGTGTCAATGAAATAAAGTTCTCACAAGAAGATATTCAAGTGAGATATTCAGGTAGTTAATCTTTAAATTTTTATAACTATATTTGAAATTTAAACATGCAAAACTCACTATATATATTGCCACACACAGCAAGCTATAGTAATCAATGGATGCCAGAAGGCTTATGCATAAAATCCCCATTTAGTGCCTACTCATCCAATATCCCCATACTAATTTCTGGCTTGTGGCCTTCATCAGTGATGAACCTTGGATCTAGCTTGCTGTGTGTGGCAATACATATAGTGGGTTTTGCCCGTTTTAACAACAGTTATACACAAGCATAAGATGTGGTGGTCATGTGATGTTTATATTTGAAATACATATAATATGTATATGTGTGTGTTAGGTAGTGGTTGTTATAATATTATTAAAAATAGTACTTTAAATATATCATTCTATGAATTGTTTTATTGTAAGGATCTTTAAAATAAAATTCTAGTCTCTTTGTAATGTTTAACTGTTATGAGATATCTGAATGGTACCGTGTAAAAAGCTCTGGCTATCACTATTGCCTTATGTTATTTGAAAACATTGGAATAATGCAAATTACCCTTATGTTTTAGAATTATAGATACACTAAAACTTTATAAAAAATTATCAATAGAATTAAATTATTTCTGTGGCTATAAGTTTTCATGTAACACTATTTCATTGTTTACTAGAGAAAAGCTCCTAAAAACTTGGGCTGCAAGTTTACTTATGTTTAATCTGAGTAGACATATTTTGCAATGCCTCATAAACCTATGTTGAATATACTTTAAAGTTTTCTGTGGCTGTAAATATTAAATCTAGTGTTTAAATACAAGTATAATATATACTTGAGATAGATGTAATTAGAGATTTGAACCCTGCTTTCAAGATCCCTTTAGTCATCTTCTATATCCTATACAATCAATATACATAACCACATACATGTGAAAAAGATAAATGATCTCCAATATATATATATATGAAAAACAAAAACAAGTTATTCATGTAACTTGCTATCACTTGTTATTTATGATCAATAGATGGCGTTTTACTTGTTTTGGTGGTTTTGGTAAAACACCATCTATTGATCATAAATAACAAGTGATAGCAAGTTACGTGAATAACTTGTTTTGTTTTTCATAAATGTACCTTTAAAGTTTTCTGGCAATGATATATATTGCAGAGACTTTGTCTATGTGGTGAAACTGAACTGAGATCAGACCCATATAAATATCTGGCTTGTTAGGCTGAGTTTGAAGACTTTACCAGTCTGAAAAATTCACGCTTGCAAACTGATAGAAACGTTTTGCATAAACACTTGGAGTCAGTGTTTAGATATAGTTTCTAACTCTATCCTTCACTGATGAGAGAAAATAGCATAAAATCAGCTGATGAAAGAGATAGTTAATTTTGACTCTTTTGTCGTTTATGTAAACAAATTTTACACTCGTTTCGGTGGTTTTGGTAAAACGCCATCTATTGATCATATATATATATATATATTTCATGCAAAATCAGCACTCAGGTTTATATGTATGTGGTCATGGGTATCAGTTATATAGAATGGAGTGCATAAGTAAAGGGAGTTTGAAAGTTTGAATTCAAATCCTTTCGAATTAAATGTAGTATTGTAAAATCACACAGTACAGGAAGCCTTCTGGTGATTCATACGTAAGCTTGTAGTAAGCAAATTATTATATAATGTCAGATGTATTTGTGTAGTTTGCATAATAGGATAAATAGTTTTTTTATCTTAGTAATGAATGACTAGAGAATTTACATAAAAAGTATATATTCCAGAGACTGAAGTTATAATAATTAGATAAAGATTTTGCAAAGTATTTTATATTAAATATTTAATGATTTTCTAACTTTAAAGTTTATTTAATGCTTAAGTAAATGACCATCTTTAACGAATTATTTATCCCACAACACATGAATACACAATTACACTTTTATTAACAGGATTAGAATTCGCAAGAAAAATCTTTGATGCTATATTTTGCTGAGAATTTACTTTCTTATTTGCTATTATTTTAAGCTTTGAGATAAAAATTGAATTATATTTATTAGATTGTTTTTATATTTTTATATTTTATATTTTTACGCCCATCATCTAAGTGTATAATTTATATAACATGAAATTATCATATTCATCATCATCATCATCAACCATTATCAATCCACTGCAGGATGAAGGTCTCTCCAAGTTTAATCCATCTTCTCCGATCTTTAGCTTCTCTTTTCCACAACACCCCTGAACATTTTCTTATTTCATCCATCCATTTCACATGTGGTCTCTTTCTGGGTCTTTTAAAATCTCTTGGAATCCAGTTTAAAATTTTAATTGTCCATTTATTATCATTTCTTCTAGCAATATGTCCAGCCCAACTCCATTTCAATCTTTTAATTTTTTCAATAAGGTCAGTAACACCTGTTTGTTGTCTTACCCATACATTGCATTTTCGATCTCTTCGTGTTACTCCCAACATACATCTCTCCATACTCCTTTGAGTGGTCTGAAGTCTCTGTATTGCTCTTCTATTAAGTGTCCAAGTCTCAGATCCATAAGTAAGAACTGGTAAAACACATTTGTGTAAAACCATTCTTTTCAAACACATAGGCATATTTCCTTTTAGTATCAAGTTATTTCTACCAAAAGCACTACAACCAAGTTTAATTCTATGATTAATTTCCTCCATTATGTTTCCATCTGTATTAATAATCTGACCTAGGTATTTGTAACTGTTAACTTCTTCTAATTCTTCATAATCAATCTTTATTTTCATATTTTGAGCAAATCGATTAAACATTACTTTAGTCTTTTTAACATTTATCTTTAATCCTACTTTTCTACTTTTATCTGCTAACTCCTGCAACATTTCCTGCAGCTCTGAAGCATTATTTGCAAAAACAACTACATCATCTGCAAAATCTAAATGACTTAAATACTCTCCATTTACTTTCATTCCTTTAGTTTCCCATTTTAATCCACAAAATACTTCTTGCAGCACTGCTGTAAAAACTTTTGGAGATATGGAGTCACCTTGCCTTACACCTTTCTCAATGTTGATTTTTCCAGTATCACTGTGTAATCTAATTGTTGCTGTTGCATTTTTATAAATATTCTTTAAAATATGACAATATCCTGGATCTATACCTTGATGATCCAATGCTTTAATCACCGAAGAAATGTGTATAGAATCGAATGCCTTTTCATAATCTACAAATCCAAAACATAATGACAACTTATATTCATTTGTCCTTTCTATGACTTCTCTCAATACCTGGATATGATCTATTGTACTAAAACCACTTTTAAATCCAGCTTGTTCTCTTGTTTGGTGGAAATCCAAAGTTCTCTGTAGACGAGTTGTAATTGTCTTGGTAAAAATTTTATATAAAACTGATAAAAGGCTGATAAGTCTGTAATTTCTAATATCTTCTTTATCACCTTTTTTAAATATTAATATTATTACTGCATTCTTCCAATCTTCCGATACATCTTTATCATTTAGACATTTGGTATATAACTTTGCTAAAATTGTTTATATTTCTTCACCTGCTTCTTTTAATATATCAATTATAATTCCATCATTTCCAGGAGCCTTTCCTTTCTTCATACACTTAATTGCATGTCTCACTTCTTCATTTAAAATTCTGGGCAATTCGGAAGATTTAATAGATATAGGAGGTAGTTGTTCTTTATTACTATATAATTCTTGATAAAAATCTTCTACCAATTTCATGATGTCATCTCTCTTTTTAGTAATAATTCCATCTTTTTTCTTATTGCAGATATAAATTTTTTACCAATACCAAAATGTTGTTTAACATTCTTGAGACTTTTATTTTCTTCTACAGTTTTCCTTGCTATTTCACAGTTATACTTTCTTATATCATTTTCAACTCTTTTCGTACCATTTTACAAAATTCGAGTTATTCAATTCTTTTTAATACATCATTTTTGTATATCTTCATATTCCTTCTTTTCTTCATAAATTCTCTAGTCTCAGTAGAAATTTTATTAGTCAATTGCTGCTTTTTTCTACCAGCTATCTTTGTTGCAGTTTTTAAAAGTGTATCAGTTATTTTCATATTAATTTCATTCAAATTTGAATCATGTTCAAAATCTCCTAACACTTGAAACCTATTTGTAAGTTCTAATTTAAATTCATTAGAATGTTTCTGAAGATTAGGAATATCAACTGTAAATATTGTTTTTCTCAATAATTTTTGTCTCTCTAATTTTACATTAACACGTAACTTACACCTTACTAATCGATGATCACTTCCTGTGTTAAATTTATTAAGAACATTATAATCTTGAAATATGTATTTCCTGTTAGTCAAAATATAATCTAATTCGGCTGTACCTTCATTTGGATGCTTCCATGTCCATTTCCTTTTAACATTTTCCTCAAAAAATAAATTCATATATCATATTATACTTATTTAAAAGTATAACGAATTTTTAAGGAACGTTCTTGATATTAGTCACCGATACTAGCGTATATAATTTAAATATTAATTCTTAATTACTGTAAAATATGGTTTGGATTCAATGAAATTCCCTTTGCTTTCAGCCATATTGATTATAAAGTTTATAATTAAATAATAATTAAGTCTCTTATTTATTACTTCTGAATATTTTAAACTTTGAGATAACAGAGAATATACTAGCTCTACAAATAATATTAAATATGTTTATTCTATTACAATACTCGGATATATTTAATTTCATAATCTTGAGATATTATTTATTAATACACGTTTATTCAGTTGCTAATATATTTAAAGTAGCAATAAATATTTTGGTTATGTTAAGAGAGTTATCTGTTTATTAGTGGTTAATCTAAGATTATGGATATTATTGCCGATTATAACAGTCATTCAGGAGACCTCATTCTTTTTGTCAGTTACAATTTGGGACATCAAAATCGACTCATTAATTATTCCTTTTGCTACTGGATAAGCTGTCTCTCTCTCCATCATTTTTCATTCATAGAAATCAGTGAGCACTTAGACAATCCAAATATCAATAACAATTTGAATCTGTTGTCAAGGCAACATTCTTTTAACAATAAAGGTGGAATATTTGGATTAACTGTTGACTGATTTCTATGAATTTACTTATAAAGCTTCTAGTCTTAAACATTATTACAATTATTATTTAAGCAATATAAAAAAATAAATAATAGCTATATCGAGCTTACAGCAATGCATATCATCCTAATTAGCATTTAACAGTTAAAAACCTATTAAAGTCACCCCATGCTACCATTTTCCTGTGAACAGCCAACGTTTTATATATATATATTCACACAATTATATTATTTATTTAATTTATCTGCTTCTGGTTCTCTTTTTTCTTCAAATCGTTTTCAACATGTAAAATAAAAACATTAGCAAAGCAAAAATATCCCTTACAAATAACTAAAACTTCATCAAATATAGATTTACATTTATCCACAGTATATTGCAACTTATTATATATATATATAAGTTTTTGCAGGTTCATTGACGTTATCACACAAGTCATCCACTGGGTGATAAAAGATAGAAAGAGTTGTAGAGGCGCTACAATCACTGATTTGAAAAAAAAATGTTAAAGTTCCATCAATAGAAAAATTTTAAATTAAGAATGTTTTTTAAAAAAATATTTCCGAATAGGAGAAAGTTTGCATGTATCATCTTACTTATTGATACAATCTAGCCTTTTAAGTATCTCAATGGCTTCTCTAATTTTGCAATGTTAGAGATTATCATATCTGGATATGATCCTTGTACTAGAAAAATCAATTTTATGACCTGAATCTATAGTATGCATTGAAAGTGCTGATGATGATGAGTGTTGTTTAACTGCCCTAGCATGCTCATCTCTTCTATCACTGATGTGACAATTACTCATACCTATGTAAGAAGCTTTACAATTTTCACAGGAAATTTGATAAACACCACAAGATTCAAGAGGGATTGAATACTTAGCTTGGTTATTATATTGCAGATCTTTTGATGAGTAGAAAATGCTGTATCTATATTATAGCATTTTAATATACATCCAATACTGTCTGTAGTTCCTTTTACATATGGAACATAAATCCTAATAGCTGATTTATCATCTTTTTGTTTCCTATTTTGTTCATTTTGGGCTTAATATAAGGCTTTTTTTTTATAAATTTATAATTATAACTATTTGCTACTAAAACACTATTAATATGATTTATTTCTTTTTTCAGATGTGACTTATCTGAATGGTTAATTGCTCTATTTAAAAGAGTTTTGGCTACAAAAACTATCTTAGTTGGGTGATGATATTGTAAATGTAAATATCTGTCCGTGTGTGTATTCTTTCTGTAAATCGAAAAAGATAAACTGTTTGGTGTTCTGGTGACTAGAACATCAAGAAAAGGGAGTTTTCCATCAAACTCTGTCTCCATTGTAAATTTAATATGATGATGCATATTATTTGAATGTAAGAAAAAATCATCTAATTTATTTTTTCCGTGTTGCCATATGATAAATGTGTCATCTATGTATCTGAGCCAAATGAGAGGTTTTACGGATGAATATTCTAAAGCATGAGTTTCTATATTTTCCATGAATAAATCAGCTATTACTCCTGATATAGGTGAGCCCATAGGAGTACCAAAAACTTGTCTGTAATGCTGTCCATTGTATACAAAATATGTGTTCAAAAGACAATGTTTAATCAAAGCAATAATATGCTCTGATAAATTGTAACGTTGTGTAATTATATTTGAAGTTTCATCTCTTGGAATGTTTGTAAACAAAGACACATCATCAAAACTGACCAGAATGTCATTAGCATTAATTTTTAAATTTTTTAAAACAGAAATAAAATGAAAAGAGCTTTTTATATATGATTTAATACATGGGATTGCAGGTTTAATGAAATCCGATAAATATCTAGCTAAAATATGAGTTGGAGATCATATTGGGCTTACTTTGTGAATTTTTCGAAGTCTATAAAATTTTGGACAGACACATGATTTTTCACGAGGGAATATTTTATTTTTTATCTCTGTTTCAGTAGGCGATTTATTAATAATGGCTTTTGTTGTTTTTTCCAAATACTATGATCTCTTTTCGATAATTTATAAGTTTTATCATTTAGCAGATCTAACATTTTATTATGGTAAATGTCATGATCCATAACAACAGTTGCATTACCTTCATCAGCTGGAAGCACAACAATTGATTTGTTCGATTTTATATTATTTAATGCTTGTCTTTCTTTTCTTGAAATATTACTTTTAGGAAGCTTAGCTTTTTTTAAAATATTGCAAATCTGCACTCTAGCCAAATCAGCCGATAAAGAATCTATTTTATTGAGAGCTGATTCAACATTACAATTTTCTCAAAAGGTATCCGGGAAGGCGTTAAAGCAAAATTAAAACTTTTTTCTAAAACCAAAATTTCATTTGTAGAGAGGGCTTTCTTAGATAAATTCTAAACGGTTTTTTTATTTGGATACATAATGTTTGGTGATTGTGTTTTAATTAGCTTTTGTAATTTTTTCTTTTGCTTTGCTGTTACAAATTCCGAATCTTTTATCGATCTAAAATTTGCAATGCGATCAAAAATAGTCCACAGTAAAGGATGTATTTTATTACTAAGGAATAAAAGTAAATCCAGCAATACTTTATCAATTTTGTCTAGATTTTTACGAGTTTCTTTAATAAGAGACTTTAAAATAATACTGCTTGTTTTCCTTAGATTTTTACTAATATTATAATTGTTCTTGTGAAACATAATTTTACAGCAAGTGGGTATAATGTTGTGATTTTTACACGCTAATGGAATAGATAAATTACAAAGTAACTTACATTTCTTAATCCACGTTCTGTCAAATACTCGAAGCTGTTTAAATATTTCCTCCCTAACGTGGATTAAGAAATGTAAGTTACTTTGTAATTTATCTATTCTATTAGCGTGTAAAAATCACAACGTTATACCCACTTGCTGTAAAATTATGTTTCACAAGAACAATTATAATATTAGTAAAATTCTAAGGAAAACAAGCAATATTATTTTAAACTCTTATTAAAGACACTTGTAAAAATCTAGACAAAATTGATAAATTATTGCTGGATTTACGTTTATTCCTTAGTAATAAAATACATCCTTTACTGTGGACTAGTTTTGATCATATTGCAAATTTTAGATCTATTAAAGATTCGGAATTTGTAACAGCAAAGCAAAAGAAAAAATCACAAATGATAATTAGAACACAGTTACCAAACATTACGTATCCAAATAAAAACCGTTTATAATTTATCTAAGAAAACCCTCTCTACATATGAAGTTTCGGTTTTAGAAAATGGTTTTAATTTTGCTTTAACCTTTTAACCGCTAATTATATTATTGGTTGTGTCAGCTAAAAATCAAAGCTTTTAATTGGCCAGCTCACAAACTGATGTCAAGTCAATTGTCAAAATATTTTCACCTTTAATATCATATTGACTTTATATTCGTTTATAAAAAGTATATTAATACATTGTCAGGTTATAAAAGTGAACGAAAGTTCTTTCAAAAATAAATTGCTATTTATTTATTATAAAATATTCAATTTCGGCAACATAAAAGCTATCATATAAACAAAGAGTTCGTGACGTAAATGTCTTTTACGTTATAGAAAAGTAAATATTTCTTTTTGCTAAATCTTAAATATTTTTACTAAAATCTTCAATATTTTTGGAAAATAATTTTCTTTTTTTAGTATTCTCTCTGAAAATGATTTGTAATTACTCAATATATACTTAATATTCTTTAAAATTATATTCAAAATGAAAACTTCAGCGTTTTTCTTTATTTTCTTTGATCAGGCGGTTTCTTTGTTCTTTCCAGCCAATTAGAATGTCTTTTTTGACTGAGAGCTGGCTGACAGCCAATCACTGACAGGGTTCTTTCTTTTTTTAGTTTTAAATGCGTTTTTTTATATTTTTTACATGTAAAATAATTCAGAAGAGGGCACCATCTTACAGAACTTTTAAAAACCTAATCAATAACTGTCAAACGAATATTCTACCATTAAAACTAACAAAATTAGAGTGATGTCAGCTGTCGATGAGAGACCTCGTAAGAGGCGGGAAAAGGTATGCCTTCCCAGATACCTTTTGAGAAAATTGTTTCTATTGTTGGATCAGCTCTCGATAAAATAGATTCTTCATCAGTTGATTTGGCTAGAGCAGAGATTTGCAATATTTTAAAAAAAGCTAAACTTCCTAAAAATAATATTTCAAAGAAAGAAAGACAAGCATTAAATAATATAAAATCAAACAAATCAATTGCTGTACTTCCAGCTGATAAAGATAATGCTATTGTTGTTATGGATCGTGACATTTACCATAATAAAATTTTAGATGTGCTATTCATTATTATTTAGATTATAAATCTGGTTTTTCATAAAACTAGATGATCATAAATGTTAAATCACATGACAATAGTAAAGCCTACATAAATTATGAATTTACAATCTGTTGCCAAGCAACCTTTATAATTAAAAGGATTCCCTGAATTTTATGTTTTATTTTGGCCTAAAATCTTAATATAAACAAAAAACTGAAACTAGACTTATAATAGATTGTGTATTTTTAAAAGAATAAATAAACCACCTAGATTTGCAAAATCACGTTTTTTATTTAAATAATAATTAATAGCAGTAGACTTTGAAAGTTTTAAAAACGATTATTTATTAATCTACATTTTAAATAGTTTATATTTGTCTGCTCCACAAAATTTATTTATAAATCACTTAGCTTTGTATAAAGTCAGATCTATTATCTAAATAATAGATAGCAGTGACATTTGAAATTTTAACAATGACTATTTATTAGTCTGCTGTCAAACAGACTATATTTTCTTATAATGAATAATATTTCTGTAGTATAATTTTCACTACACCACTCTCATGCATGGTGCTAAAAGTTCATAGAATCCATTGGCTACCTAGCATGAGAGTGGTATAGTGAAAATTACACTACAGAAACATTCATTATTGGATAATATCTAGTATAATTAATGACTCATAAAAATTATTAATATACATTCATAAAGTGATGTGTGTCAAAGTTGTGAGAATTGCACATTTGACACACCAATTAAACTGTAGTAATTTGCTATCTCTCTCTCTCTCTCTCTCTCTCTATATATATATATATATATATATATATATATATATATATATATATATATATATCAACAGATGGCATTCTACCAAAAACACTGTCAAGCGTATGTTTACATAAACGTCAGAGCATGCATTCACTATCTCTAACTTTAATTCCACTTTCAGATCATGATTTCAAGCTATTTGCTATCATCAGTGAAAGACAGGAATTTTAGAAACTAGATCTAAACACAAACTCTGAGCGTTTATGAAACAGTTTCTATTCAGCTTGCAAGCATGAATCTTTTAGACACGTAATGTCTTCAAACTCAGCATAGCAAGCCAGATAGCCATATGGGTCTGATCTCAGTTCAGCATTGCCACATAGTAGAAGCCTCTGCAATATATATCATTGCTAGAAAGACCTCAAAGGTACATTTATGAAAAACAAAAAACAAGTTAAAAACTTGTATTTATGTCAACATTTGACGTTCTACCAAAAACACCATCAAGTGTCTGTTTACAGAAACATCAGAGCATGCATTCACTATCTCTAACTTTAATTCCACTTTAAGATCATGATTTCAAGCTATTTGCTATCATCAGTGAAAGACAGGAATTTTAGCAACTAGATCTAAACACAAATTCTGAGCATTTATGAAACAGTTTCTATTCAGCTTGCAAGCATGAATCTTTTAGACATGTAATGTCTTCAAACTCAGAATAGCAAGCCAGTTAGCTATATGGATCTGATCTCAGTTCAGCATAACCACATAGTTTGAAGACATTATGTGTCTAAAAGATTCACAATTGCAAGCTGAATAGAAACTGTTTCATAAACGCTCAGAGTTTGTGTTTAGATCTAGTTTCTAAAATTCCTGTCTTTCACTGATGATAGCAAATAGCTTGAAATCATGATCTAAAAGTGGAATTAAAGTTAGAGATAGTGAATGCATGCTCTGACATTTATGTAAACATACACTTGATGGTGTTTTTGGTAGAACACCATCTGTTGACATAAATACAAGTGTTAACAAGTTTTTAACTTGTTTTCTGTTTTTCATAAATGTACTTTTGAGGTCTTTCTAGCAATGATATATATTGCAGAGGCTTCATTATGTGGTGATGTTGAACTGAGATCAGACCCATATAGCTATCTGGCTTGCTATGCTAAGGTTGAAGACATTACGTGTCTAAAAGATTCATGCTTGCAAGCTGAATAGAAACTGTTTCATAAACGCTCAGAGTTTGTGTTTAGATCTAGTTTTTAAAATTCCTGTCTTTCACTGATGATAGTAAATAGCTTGAAATCATGATCTAAAAGTGGAATTAAAGTTAGAGATAGTGAATGCATGCTCTGACATTTATGTAAACATACGCTTGACGGTGTTTTTGGTAGAACGCCATCTGTTGACATAAATACAAGTGTTAACAAGTTTTGAACTTGTTTTCTGTTTTTCATAAATGTACCTTTGAAGTCTTTCTAGCAATGATATATATTGCAGAGGCTTCTACTATGTGGTGATGCTGAACTGAGATCAGACCCATATAGCTATTTGGCTTGCTATGCTGAGGTTGAAGACATTACGTGTCTAAAAGATTCACGCTTGCAAGCTGAATAGAAACTGTTTCATAAATGCTCAGAGTTTGTGTTTAGATCTAGCTTCTAAAATTCCTGTCTTTCACTGATGATAGAAAATAGCTTGAAATCATGATCTGAAAGTGGAATTAAAGTTAGAGATAGTGAATGCATGCTCTGACGTTTATGGAAACATACACTTGATGGGGTTTTTGGTAGAACGCCATCTGTTGACATAAATACAAGCATTAGCAAGTTTTTAACTTGTTTATATATATATATATATATTGAAACAGACATGCTGTTTCACATGTATGTTTAGAAGATCCATCCCACCCCCAAATTAAAATGACATAGGTTAAAGCCAAGTCAGACTAATAATATTTTAAGTCAGACTAGTAATATTTTAAAAAAAAGACATAATATTTTTTTTTAAAAAGAAAGTAGTAATGAAATTTGATTGCAATTAAAAAGATAATTTGTTAATTCATAATGATTTGACCAAAGGAAAAAGAAATCAAACATGTTTATAGTGCAATTAAAAAGAAAAAAAAAGTATTTTTTTATTAAAACTATTAAGTCAAAAGGCACTTAAATAAAATCAGATGGAAGAAAATTTTTAAGGTAGAATAACTATAGTATAATAATGAAAGGTGTCAAGTTACTATGATACAGGCAAGAAAAATTAAGATTTGAAAACATGTAGTCACTAATTAAAAGTCTGTTCCCACTAATGAGAAACTGTCCAATGATCTAGGGGATTAAAAAACATGGACAAGGATGAAAAAGCATTGCCAACAATGGGATAAAAAAGCCATGTAAGGTGAATCCTTTTGTCAGAGTGAAAAAAATATAGTCTGGAAAATCATTAAAAATTGATTAATTGATTCAGAGATATAAGATTAATAAATTGACACAAGATTTAGTCACTAGACTACTAGAAAAGATATAATAGAACCATCAAACAGCCTAATGAAAAATCATCATAATATAAACTTCAGCAAAACTACTTGTTCTCTCTCTATCTGCAAACATATGTATTCAAAGCCTTGCCTAGAAGTTTTAACTGTTCAGCTTCAAGACAGACCCCCAGTTATTTAGAAATGCAATAATAAATGACATGAATTTAAAGGTATGCAATTAGAAATGATTTAATTACAATAAAATATGAATTAAAATTATAACTATTAATTTTTATAAAACAAAAGAGAGAAAATTTTATATTATTAGTCTTAAGAAAAGTTTTCACAATCAATTATTAACTTCAGTCAAAAGTTGACATTAGTTTTTTTATCTGTATTTAAAATGAAAACAAAAAATGAAAATTGTTATTACTTAATTACAAACACTCCTACAAACACACACACACACACATACACACACATATATATATATATATATATATATATATATGTGTGTGTGTGTTATATTTCATTAGTTAAATGCCAATTATTTCATAAATTTTACGATATGTTCAAATAATAGAAATACTTCTAATAATACTGTAATAGTTATTTCAAATAAACCAGCTAAATGGAAATGTCAATTACAAAAATCAAAGATATGGTAAAAATAATAAAATACTATATGAATCATAAATGCTTATGTGTATGTTATCTATATCTTAATAAAATAATAAAACATATGTATATAAATATACATCTATACTTGATTGGATTATAAATGTTCCACAAACCTGGAATTGCTAATATTACCTGTTTACCTACCTGGAAAGGTTCTTAAAATAATAAAATGTTATATGAATCATAAATGCTATATGAATGTTATCTATATCTTAATAAAATAACAAAACGTATGTGTATAAATATATATCTATACTTGATTGGATTATAAATGCTCCACAAACCTGGGATTGATGATATTACTGGCTTACTTACCTGTAATAGTTTTTAAAATAATAAAATGCTATGTGAATCATAAATGCTATATGCATGCTATCTATATCTTAATAAAATAACAAAAACACATGTGTATAAATATATATCTACACTTGATTGAATTATAAATGCTCAACAAACCTGGAATTGCTGATATTACCTGTAATGGTTCTTAAAAATAATAAAATGAAATGCTCCACAAAACTAAAATTGCTGATATTACCCATTTACCTATCTAAATGGGACATACAGATTTAGAACAAACAATTAAAAACATTCAGGCATTAATTGTATACGTATACTTATTTGTAAGCCTTCTAGACTTCTTCTCATCATGTGCACTAAAAAATGGGTTTTTGCTCACATAACCTACCTAAAATATTTCTAGACTGCTTCTCATCATGTGAACTAAAAAATAGGTTTTTGCTCAGATAACCTACCTGAAATATTTCTAGACTTCTTCTCAGTATATGAATTAAAAAATGAGTTTTCACTTGGATATGAATAATGAACTATATTAGAAAAACTTGCTAATGAATTGTTGTTACTTAATATTAATGTAATTGTTCAATTCTATTGTGCATCACTCGTCATTCATTGCATCTTGCTCGCAAGAATCTCATGCTCCTGAGCTATGTTTAGCATAACCAGACAATGATAAGAAAGGTTATAGTGAGATGAAACTCTAATGGAACCATTTGGGAAAACAAACACATAAATTTCTAGATGCTTCCAGTCTCTGTGGCACTACATCCTCTAATGATCAGAAAATATCATTGGAGATGGGATAACATCAGCATTGGGAAATGCCAATTGATAGTTCCTTGCTGCAATATGCTCTTCAGGAAATAAAAACCAACTAACAGCAGGGTTGTTCAGTGCACCCGGTTACAATATATATATATATATATATATATATATATATATATATATATATATATATATATATATATATATATATATATATATATATATGTAAGGTGATGCCCAATCCTTATAAAAAATGATAATAAGTAACTGATGTTTTAGGATAAAATGTATAAAGATTAAATAGGCAGTCAATTTTTAAAACCTAATTTTTTTTAGATATTTGAAGACATATACACATATATATACACACAAACATAACCATACATTCATGAAGGAATGAAAAAATTTATTTTTTTTATTAAATGTAAAATAAAATATATACATACATGAATGTAGATTTTAAATCATGACATGACAAAAATAATAGAGAAAATATTTGATATTAAATTTTAGTAACCAGTTTCTTTTGTTTAAAAGAGAAAAAAAAGAGTAAACCTTTATTGATTTTGGGAAGGTGGAAAAATATCTAAGAAACAGATTTTTTTTTTAGTTGTTGTTGGTTTTTCTTGTTCAAATGAAGTACATGAAAGTAAAGTTGTAGAATAAGACTATTTTAATTGTTATTATATTAGTTATTATGATTTCCTTTCTTTATTAAAAATAAACTATTTAACATTTGGAATTTTATTATTCACTAGAGTAAAATATTTTAAAAAAGAAAAAAAAAACATTATTTAATTGATGAACTTTCGTTCGTTCAAATAAATGCTAAGAGCTTCATAGTTATTTATCGTAAAAAAAATCTAATTGCTATAAAATGTTTCTTGAATAAAATAAAATCAACTAATGATGAAATAGAACTTTATTAACACTAATTTTTATTACTTTTAAAGTAAAATCTTTATCATGCGTCTCATACATATATAAATAAAACTGCATAGAAATAGCATTTGTCTTATATTATAATGTAAGCCTTGGAAAAAGATTTATATTTAACAATTTATATGTGTGTAAATAATATCTAACAATGCACTTTTGCTAATTAAGTGTTGGGGGATTTTTTTATCTCTTGGTATCATTGGCGTGTGATGGAGGATCATATTCATTGGTATATTTAATGTTTAAATCGACATGGAAAGATCTGGAGATGGAATGGAAATGCATGGCTTTAAAATCAAATGCCCAGGAATTCAATTTCGTTGTGGGAATTGTTGATGCTTAGAATGTTTAACATGACTTAATATACGTGAATAAAAGAAAGACATTATCTGCTAAGAATACAGAAGCTGCTCTTGAAAATTTAACTTGCTATTGTTTTAAGGAATTCCGAAATTTCATTAAATTTTATGCTTTAAATATTTTTTTTTAATGTATACTAAGAGTTGGGTTATGAATTTTTCTCACCCTTTTATTCATTTGTAGCAAACATTTTTTTTAAAAAAAAAAAACATTTGTTTAGATTTTTATAGGGTGAGAGAGGTACACAACTCAAAGTATACATCAATATATTATATATGTTTGTAAATAAAATATTAGCGTAATTGAATGCTTAAATTAAACTGGACAATGACTAAAACAAAAGGTAAGATTTTAAATATTTACATTTATTAGACAATTAATATATTAAAATCAAACTAATTAATAAGTAAATATATATAACATTTTCTTGTTTAAATGAATAACTGTTTATGAATGAACTATACAAAACACAAATTAGCAATTCATGGACATAACCTTGAGATACATTTAAAGGACATAAACAAAATGATAATCGTACATTTCGTAATATAATTTCATATTTAAAATAATTGATACATGGTTGTAAATTATGCACTATAATTTTATAATTTTTATTTCAACTCATATTTTAATATTTAAATTACAGCTAGTCTTATTGTGGTAGAGATAAATTAATATTTTATAATAACCATGTATATATTTTGTTGATTTATAAATATTATAACTTTAAGCATGATCTGTTAATAAATATTTGTTGTTTGAAGTTAAAATCTTTGTTTTTCTGGTCTCTAGATTGTCAAGCATCATTCATACTTCACTCACCAGAATAGCTATTATACATGCATACATATTTTTAATTAATTATTAGCATTAGCCATTAAGGATCTATATAGAGGTCACATTATTGCCATCCTATTTAATTCCATCCTTGAGCAGAGTTAAAGGCAAATGTCTACACTGAGTTAGAACCCCGAGTAGTAATAGAACCTGTAAGTAGAGAAGGCTCTGGGTGTACTATCTTAAAGGGTTTTACAGTCCGTTACATATTTTGGCAACCCAAACATTTGGGGCATCGATTAATTAAATCTCACACCCTGTAGACTGCCAGTACATTTTACGGTCCATTACAATATATATATATATATTTGTTAATTTTGATTAAATTAACAAGTTTTTGTTCCATGATTTTTTTTGACCCTGTGTGGGTTAATAAATTCATTGATCTAATATCAGTTTAGGATCTCAAGATTCATGGTTTGAAACTCCTACTCTAAAAACCCATTCATATATATATATATATATATATATATATATATATATATATGAATATCTTTATCATTGTTTATATATATATATATATATATCTTCCGATATATATATATACTAAACAATGATAAAGATATGTGTAAGATATTGTGGTCTGGATACTTGATGAGTGCGGCTTCAGTATGAAATGTGCATCTTGGAGATCATAGATTTTTTCTCATGTCTTTGATAATTTGTTTATGATTACATCCCTTGACAAGGTGTTAAAAGTTAAGAGAATCCAGTCACTAACTTGCATGAGAATGGTATAGTGAAAATTACACTACATAAATATTATTCATTATTGGATAACCTCTAGTCTAATGAATGACTATATTTTCCTATTTGATGTAGTTTATTAAAACTTTTAGGAATATAAAGATTTCAATTTGTTACAACCCAAGTATCAACTTTCTTGGTATATATATATATATATATATATATATATATATATATATATATATATATATATATATATATATATATATATATATAAATATATATATATATATATATATTGTAACTTTTTATTCTAGCTCTTAATTACTTGTGGCCATGTTGTGTGCTAATTGTAACATTTTAATCACTCACACAACCATTTCTAGCAGCAATTGTAATGTTTTCATAATAATATGAGTATGATAGCTGTTATAATTTGTAACCATCGTAATATCTGTTACAAAATGGAACTTGAGGCTATTCAACTTGTCAGGTATATGGTGTATTTCTAGACCTATTGGGCATACCATTTATAATAAATAATCAATAGATTAAGAGAATACTGAGAATGCATCAAAAATAATAATATTAATACTCTTGAAAACTCAGGGTTGTTAAAGAGAAGAAACTTTAAGCTCAACTCCCATTACAATTTATATTCTCAGCACACTCTCCATTTACCATCATTAAAGTCACAATTAAAATTTTGTTTCAGATTATAAATAGTTCTATGTCCATCTCCACCCTCCTGATCCATCCCTCTATCATCCTCACACTCATAAGTCTATTGCACTGCTATCTCTTTTACTATTAATTTTCCATTGTACTAGCTCCTATATTTCCTATGATAATTTCTTCTCAGGGTTTTAGAACAATAAAGTCTGGAAGTCAAACAAGCTGCTCTGGATTATTGGTGATAAACACACCTCTCATGATCATCTGCAAGGTTGATCCTGACTGACTTTAATGTAGCCAATGTCCACTTACATTAAAACTCGAATAATTAAGCTTACATTAACTCTTTTAGAAATAACATACTATAAACACTTTTATAATTAAAGTAAATCATAAGGAAGTACCTTTAGAGATGTGTTTGAATACAATGGATGGGGAAAGGATTTTATGCCCACCCACTGCATCCACTATCACTCAATAACCATCCCTATTCATAATTTATATTTCAACTATACTGAATTATTTCCAGAATATTGGTAATTTTGAGCATGGCTATGCTACACAAGCTTGGAAAATTAACCATTTAAATAGATTTTACCAGATATTATTTACCAAAATGATGCTTCAAACATAAATAATAATGTATTGATGTATGATTGGATTTGAGATTTCTAGATTATAATAATCCACATGACATTGACACGTACACAAAATTTTATTTAAAAAAAAACAAATTTTATTAACAAATTATAACTCAATAAAATAATATTTACATTAATGTTATGGTATGCATGCTTTCCCCTGTTCTAAACTGTATGACATAAAAAAATCCCTAAATCAACAGATAATTTTAAGAGGTTTTAAATATAAATATGAAGTCTTACTTATTAGAGAAACATGATTACCATGGGGTAATACTTATAACAGACATATAAAGATACTAGTTACCTTCATATATATTTTGTACTTACTTTTAACTAAGACATAGTACTAAATTTCTCCCCCCAGTGTTTAAATGCTTTCGATTACTGATTTACTTCTAAGGATAACTCTCCCAATTATAAAATTTAATATAATTTCCATTAATTATTTTAATCTAATATGCCTTCACCCTAGGCTTTACAATGGAGATATTTTATGTATGGTGGACTTCTCTCATTAAGTTACCTTCAGCTACTTGTCAAATGTCAAGAAATCGGTATCTAGATTCATCATTATCACATGTGCATACACTCTATGTTCATGTTTTGTGATGATTATAATATTTCAGTAATCTTACCATTCCAGTGAAGTTCTTAGCTGGCTGTGGATATATTTTCTAGATAATTTTATATACACCTTGCTTATGATGTTTTATTTAACCCTTAAGTTTAATATTTATTTACATTATTTTCTTGGCTCTTATTAATCAATTAAACTGTATCAACAAAACAATGTTCAAGTACACTAATCACACACACACTATCTGCACTAATCCTGACATCAAATTGAGCTTGTGACCTGTAATCAACATTTATAAGTAATTCTTAGCAATAGTTATACACCCATAAGGAATATCAATATTAATATGAGGTAGGAAGTGACCTGAATAAGAGAAAACCTTTTCATTAAAGTTGATGTATGCTAAGATTTTATCGCTATACATACAGAAAGACTTGGGTATACCTATTAATCTTTGACCATCAATAAAGAAATCATCTTACAGTGTAAAAAATAACCAAGTGGGAAACTCTTCCACTGTATTTAAATACTTCATAAATATGGAATAAATACCCTAGTGAGCAAATTAAACTACAACTCCACTAGCTTGGTGGGGACTCTTTGTCCATCCACATATACACAGATCTAACATCAATTTGTATGAGTAAAACTTTTACATCTACATTCCTCTAGCGAAATAGTACACCAGAACATGAGCCAACAATTTTTCCAAGCCTTAATTAGCTTATGTCTAACTTTAACTTTATAGTAATAGTAATAATAATAAGAAATGCATATTAAGTTTTTTTAGAACTATTTCTCTGCACTTTTGTAGGATAATGATGATGTTTTAGCCAAAAATTCACACAACATTCATAAAACATATCAATAGGTCTAAGCATTTGATAATAATTCCTGATTCGATCCAAAACATTTCACTTAACAATATCTCTCACTCTCTTCATAAATAAAAATGTAAAAGCATTTAAAACAAGCACATATAAAAATGATTTGATATTAACTTATCTACCCCCAAAATAATAATAATAATTTTAACATGGATTAATTTTAAATGGATATATATGATTAAAAATTTTTTTTCTTTCTTTTTTCTTTTAGATTAAATGTTTGAAATGAATAACAAATAATAAAAATATACTTAAATTATCCTCATGGATTGTCCTTCCAATTTCTGGTTTCCATTTTTCCCCTTTTTTTTTCTTTTGTTTGTTCATGTGCACACATGGCTTTATGTGAAAGAGTCACTGTGATATGAGTTCAATTCCTATGCCAAAATGTACAAAGTTTTCATGCTGATGATAAGATTTTCCCATTTTGGCTTCTGGGGATTAACTACACTATACAGCTGAACAGAACTTGCTTTTAATTTTTGAATATATAAATCCACTTCTTGATCTATTTCTCAGTTCACTTATGACTGATTTGATGCTTTATATGAGATTATAGTGTTCAGATTTGATGTTTCATATGTGAAATCAAAATCAATTTTTTTTTTCTGTAGTTTAAATTTTACCATTTGCTGATTCCTGATAAATTAGGTATATTTAGATATAATATAAATCATGAAGTTGATTAATTTCAGGAAAGAATGGGATGTGCACCTAATATAAACTTACTAGAGATCTGTGAGTAATATTAAATTTGGCTAAGTTTATCATTCAGTAGACAGACAGAATAACTAACAACAAACGATTTCTTTTCTCTTTTTTCCTTCATTTTTTTTAAAACAATTTTCCTTTTAACTCTACAACAAGGCTTCTCTATAACCAATGATGAAAGAGCCTGCCAAGAGAGAGAGAGAGAGCCAACCAAGTAACCAAACACATCCTGCTAAAGACAAATCAAGCTCTTATAGTGTCTGGGTTCCTTCATCCCCCTCCCCTTAATGATTGACCTTCCACCATTTACATCTATGTTTTTCCTTGATTAATTGCCTATTGTTTTTTTCTTTTTTGTTATTTAAAACAACCTGCCAAATTCATTTCTGCATTCCTATGGATGAACACCCATTGTGTTTAAACTTAAATTCCTGTGTCACAGATAGCTTTAGTGATTTACTTTAGTAATTTTCTGCTGTGGAAATCTCACAATAAATGAGATAAAGCTCTTTCCCCCCTTTTTTTAATAATAATAAAAAAAATGTATAGCAACCAAACTTCAAACCCAAAATCTTGACCAAATGTTTGGGCTGCTATGAATGAACTATTAAAATGAATTACTTCTTCTTTAAAGGAGTTCCTCATGAGATGACATGAAATAATTATTTAATCATGAACTTTACAATTAAAATCCACAACCCAATTAAATAAGACTTCTGATTAATTCTTGATTTTTTTTTTTACAATTTATCTTTATGAACTATTGAGTTTTAACCTGTCATTGTAAAACCATGATTATCTATTTTCACTCTCTAAAGTAGTTTTATAAATCAAACATCCCTCTCCCTTCCTTTCAATCTCCAACTATTAAAGTGATGTATAAACATTGCTAATCTATAAATTATATCTTTGGCTATTAAATTGTCCTGTGAATCAATACTAAATAAAACAATTTTTTACTTAGAAATCTTTTATAACAAAATGTCTATTTGCCTACCAAGTAAAATGTATGCAATCCCTAAGAATATGGGTTCAAACCTAGCATTGGCTAGAAGGGTAAAATATGCAACCTATGAGGGGAATTTTCATTAAACACTGTCTTACATAGCTAAGTCTAATCTAATATATATATATATATATATATATATATTATATTAGATATAGATATATATATATAAATATATATATATATATATATATATATATATATAGTTTTCATGAGAAAATTACCTTTCTCTTTTTTTTCAGCACTTCCAAGTGTTATAAAATAAGTCATTTACTTCAATAGAATTTTTTTAATTTTATGGAAAAATATTTCTTATTAGTTAATAAGAAGTTATATAAATTTTAAAAATAGAACATCTCTCCACTTTACTGTATTTAGTATAAACTACAATAATCAGTAATTGTCAGATGAATACTAATTTCTATTCTTATTATGTGAACCCCCATTTCCAGAATGATTTCTGTTTTTTGCTTTTTTTATTAAGTGTAATATGAGATTCAAAGTTTGAAGGAATGTACATATACACCCAACAGCCATCTTTAACTCCACTCTATTTATCAAGTTTCAGTCTTGAATTCAAATTATCCAGAAGTTTTAATCACAAGTTAATGGGATTTGGAGAGTTATATAGATTTTAACACTTTCAATTATTTATTAACTATAGATCTTAATATTTTCAGATAGGATTCTGGCTTTTGTCTAAATTTGAAATCACCATGCACCCAGCTTAAAAACTAAGTGCTAGGTGATTTTATATAATCTTTTAATTGTATCAATATGGAAGATTGTTTTTAAAAATCCTGGTAAAATAATTATAAAATAAATAAGCAATAAAATGGCTTTATTATTCTGGAATTCATAAGAGGAATTGATTGAGAACTTTATGATCCAGAGACTGACACGCTCCCACTGCACTAAATCATGGTAGGTTAAAAAAAGGCAATCTGATTTAATAAAGTTGTAGATTTGTTTATAATGGTTTAAAAACTGACTAAATTTATTATTAATTTAGAATCATATATATAAAACATAAAATAAACAGTATAACTTTATTATTAAAAAATAAAAAATTTAAAACTTGATAAACTAATTCACTTTAATACTTCACATTATCTTCACAGAATTTCATGCCTATTGAACACACACACGATACTTTTACAATTATCTTTTGTTTTCTGCAAAACAAAACAAAAAAATATATAAATGATTCTACTATTATTAATAGTAAACAATATTACAACAAAAAAATTACTACTTTGATACTTTGAATATATTTTTTAAATGTTTATATTTTTTGTAATTACTCGTACATGTATGTAAAAATAAATGCACACAACAAAATAATATCAATGCTTTCATATTTACTCATAAATATTAAAGAATATTAGTAACTTAATTCTTCAAGACACCCTTTATTTTTACTTATACCTGACCTTGGGTAAACATGGGTGTGACAAGAATCTCAGCCTCAGGGTGGCCTTTGAGAATTTCATCATCAGATTTTCAATTGGATGGATGGTTGAAGAGTTAGAGTGTGGAGTATATTGAAGCCTGTCCATTAAAGTATGAGGATTGGCTATCTTAATATATATCTGAGTACTTATAGCATATATGTGTAGAGATGGTAATCTGGACCAACTGATGATTGCTGGTTTAGCATGAAATGTGTATATTGGTGATTATTTACCTTTTCAACATATATGTGTTCAAGGGTATCACTGTTTTGAGATAGTGGGGAGAGTGGTGAGCTGTATGAAAGACTGTGCTCATATACCATATATATTACATACGTAGACATTGGTGTATAATAAGCCTGTGTGTTTCAGTTATTACATAGTACAGATGTCTGCCCATCCCGTGTATATGTATTAAAATGGGTTATGTCCTGTACATGAGGGGTCAGATTGACCTTGGGTCAACATGGGTGTGACAAGAATTTGGGCCTCAGGGTGACCTTTAAGCATTCATCATCAGATTTTCAGTTGGATGGAATGTTGAAGAGTTGGAGTGTGGAGTATATTGAAGCCTGTCCATTAAAGTATGAGGATTGACTATCTTAATATATATCTGAGCACTTACAGCATATATGTGTAGAGATGGTAATCTGGACCAACTGAAGATTGCTGGTTTAGCATGAAATATGTATATTGGTGATTATTTATCTTTTCAACATATATGTGTTCAGGTGTATCAGTGTTATGAGATAGTGTGGAGAGTGGTAGGTCGTGTGAAAGTCTGTGCTCATATACCCTATATATTATAACTGAACAGTAAATTGTAGAAGTTCTTACACCCATACATAAAAGGTGAATCGTTCTTAAAACAATTCATTGTAGTGCAATTGTCTCTCCATAAAATAAATAAATAATCAAATGGTTTTATTACCCAAGAGTGTTGGGGGGAGGGGGGTAAGCTTGAGTATCTAAACTGGAAACAACTACAACTAAACGGTAACCCATTTTTATCTTTAGTGATATTTCATAAATTATTTTCCCAAACCTCTTACTGCAATTTATTACAGTTTCTCATTTTAGAAACACAACAAAATCTTTAATGATGTCTTTCTATTAAGATGCACACTCTTAAGTAATTAATCATATTGCAACATGTATCTCTTTTAATTGCTTTTTAAAAAACTAATTATAATTGGATAATCTGTAATAACAGCAATTTTTTTTATTAATTTATTACACGTGCAATTTTTAATCCTTATATATATATAAGGGTTATAAATCTGAAATTTAAATATATTTTTATAAGATATTTAAAATTAACCTAATTTAAAATTAATTTAATTTGGAATAAATAAAATGTTTTTTTTTTGTTTGTTTTTTTTTACAGATATATTGCGTATATGATTAAAATAGTAAAAGTGTTGATTGATGTTCTAACTTTTGCTATAAATCACAAAATGATATTCTTGCTCTTTTTTCAAGTATATACTATCTAAACAGGCATTAACGGATTGAAAAGTAGTTTTATGAACAATAATATGTTATATTAAGTTCTATAAAAAGAATAATAAACAACAGCAAACTTCCATCAACAATGATCAAGTTTATCTCTTGACTGCGCAATCCAGAAACCTGTCATTAGATAAAAAACACACATCGTATAACTTTCAAATATATTTGAATTTTATGACAAACGTATCCTAATATTTGAAAACGACTGATATTTATATTACAAAGGCACTATTTATTTCGTACTATGGCCTAGTAATTTATAGGCTCTATAATAGCCATTTGTATTTAAAAACGGAATTTTGAAAAATCGATTTCATGTATTTTTTTTTTTTTTTAATTTTATACCTATAACTTAGGTATTCCAAGAAAAAAATTTAAGCATATCTGTTAAAGATAAAATTATATTTGAGTTTTAAAATCTGGTAGAGCTGTTTTAATCATATATTTTACTTTTATTAAATATAATTTATATATCATAAAGCAAAAATGGATTTAGCTTATAAAATTTAATATAGCATTATTAACTATGCAACTGAGACCAAATATGACTAAGTTAAGATAATATATCTATCATCTCCATTAGCATATATACTTTATTGGAAACAAAAATCTTATTTTTAGTAAGAAACGATTTCTACATTATATATGGTATATAACAGGGGTCCCCAACTTTTTTGCACTTAAGAGCACATTCTGTAATACCGGCCAGGTGGCGGGCACCATTTATTTTTTCAATGTAAATTTATAGTTGGATATAGTTAATAATACACATAATGTACAAAAAAAAATATTTATTTCAAAAATAAAATGTTAACATATAATTAACGTTTATATTTTTACACTGTAAAAGTATAGTATGCCCTACAATTTGATTACAATATAATACAATAATTTATAATTAATATATAGGGTATATGAGCACAGACTTTCATATGACCCACCACTCTCCACACTATCTAATAACACTGATACACTTGAACACATATATGTTGAAAAGATAAATAATCACCAATATGCGTATTTCATGCTAAACCAGCAATTTTCAGTTGGTCCAGATTACCATCTCCACACATATATGCTATAAGTGCTCAGATACATATTAAGATAGCCAAACCTTATACTTTAAAGGACAGGCTTCAATCCATTCCACACTCCAACTCTTCAACCATCCATCCAATTGAAAATATGATGATGGAATGCTCAAAGGCCACCCTGAGGCCAAGATTCTTGTCACACCCATGTTGACCTAAGGTCAATCTGATCCCTCATGTACATGACATAATGCATTTAATACATATACAAGGGATGGGCAGACATCTCTATTATGAAATAACTGAAACACACAGACTTATTACATACCTGTGTTTATATATGTAATTTATAAGAAATTTTAAAAAATTTCAAAAATTAAATTTATTTGTATCAGATAAATAATTTTTTATCGTGTTCGGATAGCAGCGGGCACATGTAAAATGGTCTGCGGGCACCATGGTGCCTGTGAGCATACGGTTGGGGACTCCTGGTATATAATATATTTACAGAACATCTCCACAATGTCTTTGAATGACTTCTACTATCCACACAATGTCACGTGATTTGAACAAACCATCAGTATGGGGCTAATATTAATGGCAGACAGTATATATGAAAAAAATCCGAAATAGATATTGACATCTTTTATTTTGAAATTCTTCACTTTAATTAAAACAATGTAGTTTCAAAATCAATACATTATATATATATAATTTTATATTTCCTTTCTTTATTTTTACATATGTATCTCTTTTTTTTTTTTTTTTAAATAGTAAATAATAAACATTCCGTCTAAGTTTAGCAATTTTATAATATTCAAAAGCATACTAATAAATATAACTTTATAATTAAATAAAGGCAAATTACTTGGTTTGAAAAACATTGAAATAATCCTTTCTTTCATAAATTTTATTAGAGATATGTAATCATATATTACAAATAAGATTGTAATATATGCTTCACTTAATCAAGAAATGTTTTAAATATTTATATTTTACTAAAATTAACAATCAAACATTTAGAATTTGTAATATATTTAGTAAATAATAGTTTAAAGGTTTATTTGTAATTGAACTATTTTAATTATTTAACTAAATTCATGTATTATTTAGATTTTTCTAAATACATTATACCATTAGTAATAAT
Source organism: Epiperipatus broadwayi (assembly GCA_028023455.1). NCBI lineage: Eukaryota > Metazoa > Onychophora > Udeonychophora > Euonychophora > Peripatidae > Epiperipatus > Epiperipatus broadwayi. The sequence goes on from JAQFVV010006210.1 coordinate 3,286,256, forward strand.
GCACTGACTATTATGGAACCACTGAATGTCACATGATCACCATTCCTTATGCTTACACAAGCCATTAACACAGAAGTAAAACTCCCCATTCAGCAGTGTCACCTAGTGTGAGCCAGACTACTGGATTGAGAGTTTGCTACTATTATCGAACACAATATTTAGAGTGATTTTACTCTCGTAAGTCTTTCAAACATAGCTTGCACAATCATTTACAGTTAGCATAAGAAATTAAATCAGTGATTTTTAGATTAATACCAGGTGGTCCTCTAGTTACATACATTCTACTTTTGTTGTACAAAGAACAATAGAAAAAGACACAGCATATTATGGATTTTTTATTAAGAAAAAAAGATGTGTACAATTTAACTATCTCTTGATAAATTTATATAGAAAACACCAGATACTAATCAATAAAATGTTATTCATATACTATATATTCAAGTTTTTGTTCTTATCCATGCATTTATTATATTGTAATATCAATCAGCACTTATTTATATAAACAGAATAATGATTTACATTTTTATATAATATTAAATTGTAATACATTAAAGATCAGCCTTCTCAAGCTATTGTGCATGCGCTTTTTACGAGTGTTAATAATAAATGAATACTTTTATTTCCAACACAAGATATAGTATTTATGAAAGAATAAAATGAATCCACTTATTCTTTCCAATCCAAATGCTTATATATGGGCAAATCTTAAGTACTGGAAATGAAAGCGTGAGGATAGACCACTCACTTTAAATTACTGTTTACAATGTCTGATTGAATGACATCAGCAAAATTATCTAGAATTTACTAAACGTCATTCTCAAATGAAACTTAAACATATGTAAATAAGCATTTATTTTTATAGCGCTTTCATTTCCAGTACTTAAGATTTGCCCATAAATAAGCATTTGGGTTAGAAAGAATAAGTGGATTCATTTTATTTTTTCTTAAATACTATATCTTGTGTTGGGAATGAAAATATTCATTTATTATTAACACTCATAAAATGCACATGCACAATAGCTTGAGAAGGCTGATATTTAATGTATTTCAATTTATAAAACTTAGCACTATAAAAATAAATGATTATTTATAAACATTATATTAAATTGTAACTTTTTAGTATTATTAATTTTATTTTTAAAATCATAATAAATTTATTTTTATTAATTTTAGATATCATTCCATTACTTTTATTTTTAGAGACTTCCTCATCAATCACATAAAATGTAACAAGGTTTTGGTTTCTCTATTATCTGTGATGACAGCAATTAATTTCTCCTATAGTAAATCCTGCTTCAGATAACATAAAATTTAGAATATAATTATGAATAGAAGTTAAAGCCTATGCAAATTTAAAAATATTTTTAAAGAATTAACAATAGTTTTATTTATATAATCATAATAAGACTAATAAACCAATGAAAAGAGTATTGAATTTTAAAATTTTTAAAAACAAGTAAAGCAATTTATTTATAAATGTTTTTATCATAAAATTTTTTAATGAACCCAATAATTATATATCCTTATACATTTTAAATGATTTTATAAAGATTAATCTTTTATCTTATTCATATTTTTGAATAATTTCTTTTGCATAAACTGTTTCATATATATATATATATATATATATATATATATATATATATATATATATATATATATATATATATATATATATATATATATATATATATATATAATACTAAAAATTTCATATGCCTATATAAAATAAAATCTTCACTATAGTAAGCTTACGGCATTTTATGCTATCTTCAGTGCTACTCAAGATGGCAAAAAAACACCATAAGCTTGCTATAGTGAAGATTTTATTTTATATGGGCATGTGGAATTTTTTAGTATTTATCCTAGAATATTTTGATTATTATATTTATTTCATTTGATACTATACATTGGAAGTAACCAGATTGATGTATGTCATGGTATTTAAAAAAATAAACAAGTTTGTTGGTCTTGTTTAATTTTTATTTAAGTTGATCTATGAATAATGGATGTATTGTAATATTAATATTAAACAGGTAATTATGGCAACTATACTATTCAAACAACATTCTTATTTATTATTAACATTTAGCATCAAATTATAAATCTATTGTGATCAATTTTAGAGAAAAATATAAACAGGTGAATAAATAAATAGATTTTGGAAATAGTTAAGTGAATCATAAAAGCTTACGAGAAGAGAATCAATATTATTATTAAGTATTACACTTTTCAATTTCTGTTATTACAATCACCATAGTCACACCTATTATAAAATTAAATGTTTTATGTTTCATATATATTGTTCATAAATTAGATACATAAAAAATTATATTAAAAAACATATTTAAAAATATTTATATCCATTAAAATGTATTAGAATAATAATAAAAATTCTGTATTTTGGTTTAAAATAATATTGAAATTATAAAACAGGATTTCATTTTGATTGTATCTAATTTTCTTTTAAATCTCCATTTCACCTGCTAATGGAGGCAAAAAATTTTTGAACAAATTTCTCATTATTGAGTTAAATTTGAGTAATGTTCAACAATTGTTGTGTCAACAATAACATACTGAAGAGTATCTGATAAATAAAAAAGAGATGTTATAATTTGGGTTCTTGTAATTTTATCATTGCTAGAACAGACATGTTTTATATCTGACTTAAAAAATTATTAAATTTTATTATTTAAATGAATAATTTATAAAAAGATGGAAGAATAAAAATGTTAACTATCTTCCTGTTGAATGAATCAGCTTGCTGATGAAATTCCAGGGGAAACAGCAAAATGTAAAAGAAAAAAACCCCTCAAAATGTATTGTATTGTAGGTTAGCTATATAAAGATATTCTATGGTTAAAAATCCAGAATTGCACTTATTCATTTGTGATGGATGTAAATCCCATTATATGTCTATGGATGTCATATTTCAGATCAAGGAAGTTTACAAGATTGATTAACCCAACTTATGTATGACAATAGTCAATTTAAATTTCACTTTCTTATTCTGGAAAAAAAGTTATCATTTATTATTCTTCACTTGATTATCACTGGATTGTGTTATTAAAGAAATTCTCTTTGTGCATTATTATTAATATAAAAGAAAAATAAAGCCAGTGATATGTGATTTTGCATTGTATAGGTATCTATCATTTTAAATGCTTGGATACATTTATATGTTTAAAAGAAAATATCGGAATACTTGGATTCAAATTCACAATATTTACTACTAATGTTCACATTCTCTACTTAAAGGAAAATCATCTCTACACTTTAGGATCAGAAATAAAAAAATGAGAAGCTATGATGGATCTGTGGATAAGGAGAAAATGGACAGTTCTTCACATAGGTGGTATGATTTATATATATATATGTGTGTGTGTGTGTGTATAATAGATAAAATTCCATTAATTAAAATCAAATTGTAATTATAATTGAAATAATAAATTTAACAGTTTACAAACTATTACAAACAATCCTTAAATCCGCAGAAGTACTTCCGGTTAATTTCTTAAAAGGAGAGTTTACACTTTATTTCAAAGACATAGGTCATATATATATATATATATATATATATATATATATATATATATATATATATATATATATATATATATATATATATATATATATATATATATATATATATATGGGTTTGATGGAGAGATTCATTTTTCTTATTATTTAAACTCTCATCTGATGATGTAAATTAATATGACCTGATGTTTTCAAATATTTTTTTTATATGTTCAAGATTTAACTTGGATATTTGGATAGAAAAGAGTTTAAATATAACAGATTTTTCTTTATGCTTGTTTAATTATTTAGATATGACATTTATCAATAAATAGAGATCAATTTTTATTTGATCACATTTTTTTTATCATTGCATATGATATTTCAAATCTCACCTTCCATTTCATATAGTATTATTGTTATGCAACATATTTTTGGAGATCCATACACATAGATTTTATTGTTATTTTTATTGATTTTAGTTTATTGCAAACATCCATTGTTAGTTATGTTATATTTTTGGTTATTACTGTTATAAATTTTTATTATAAACCAATAAATTTAGAGTTAATTTAAAATCTGGTGAATATATATAATTATTTCTTTTGATTGCACAAGATAATTTTGGTACTAGAAGTTTGGTCCAAAATCAATACCATCTTGGTAAGTCAAACAGAATTAGATATATACATGTTTTATACATCTTTTTTTTTTTAAATTTGATTACATATAAAATTTATATTTGTTACTGAATTTAAACATTTGTTTATTTATCTAATTCAATACTACTAGTAGGAATAATTTCAGTAGTTCAGAGTTGATTATTTATTTACTTATCTTGTCCATTATAAAAGTCTTAATAGATTTTTATTTTATTATTAGTCAAATTGATCTGTCTTAATTACCTTCTCAAATTTCATTGAAGTGGAGATCATAAATTTTATTAACTAGTAGAAAACTGAATACTATCTTTGGCTTGGATAACTGCCAATATCATCATATATAGTTTATTTGTTATAAAATCTGTTTCTGTAATTGATTGATTGGAGATTTAAGTAGATGAATAATATCAGTGATTATAAGTCAGTAAATATCCAATAGAAATCTATGGTATATTTTATATAATGTGATTGGCTACTGTAAAATATGAAATTACCTAATGTATTTATTGATAATAAATCTTCTTGAGTATTTCATTTTAGAATATAACTGAAGCAATGATTGTATGTTGATCTAATGTAAGCTATGAATGAAATGTTTATATTATCTTTAAAGTATTATTAAAATAGATATAAAAGTTAATAAAGGTTTATTTCATTTAAACATTATAAATATTATATAGTTTAGAAAACATTCTCTAAATGTAATTATAATTATTTAGAAACTAGTTGATTTAAACAGAATGTTATTAAATATTAAGTTAAATTTGTACTATTATAAATAATATTAGATAAGTAAAATATGTCAAAATTTAGTTATTTATTGATTTGAATTTAATTGTATTCAATTATCAATCAAATATATATCTTAAGCATGCATCATTGTTTAGGGCAATGACATATGAGTTCAGTGCTTATTGTAGTTTACTTTGGAATTGTGAATAGATTTGTTGATGTCTGAGGCAGTGATCTTGTTTGCTTTATTTCGTTTTAAATATAATCTGAATAAATGAGATTTTAATAGAGATTGTTATTATTTTATGATAGTGTAGTGGAAAATTTAAATAATTATATATGGAAAATATTGTTATTGCTTAGTATGATCAATAACTGAGCTAGATAATTTTACACAGGTTCTAACAGAGTTACTATTTGTTTAGGCATGTTTTTGCTCTATGATAAAGAATATAAATCTTAAGGGTATTTCTTTATGTCAAATGTTGACTGAATAAATGTAGAGAGGTAGTGAGATAGAAAATCCATTATTATTGTGACAAAGTAGCTACCCAATACTAGCTGATGATGATCATATACAAGTGGTATTATTATAAAATGCCAAATTAACTATAGAACTTATAAAATGGCATTCCACATTTAGGCTAGATCTATATTATTATAAATGACATCTCAATTCTGAGACATAGTAAAGTTTTTTTTATATTATCACCCCACATTATAATCAATAGTCCATTACAAAATAGTGACCAATGATCGGGCTATGTTTTGTTCAGATTAGATTGATCATCTCTTCAGCATCATTATTTTTTATCATGTTACAATATATATGTCGGTGTGTTATTTTACATTTGTATAACTTTTAAACGTTTAATTAGTTTATTTCTATCACTTTAATTATTTCATTAACAATGTAATAAAATTTAAGGTAATACTTTTTTAAAAAAAGTAGAGAACCATCTGTCAGTATATGTTAATACCCATCATTAAAAAATAAATATTTTAAAACTATTTTTGATGTGTCTTTTTTTTTACCATGCTCTATTTTAATGCATTTCAACTTTCATACATTTTACAGGAACCAATTAAGTATGAATCCTGAGGACTTACCTATATAAAATTAAACTTAAGATGCTTCTCTAAACCACTAAGCTATTCTAACAGAGACAATAATCAGCAAAAATTTCATTTATTTATACATAAGGATCTTTTAGATTTTTCCTTTTTTTTTCTTTTTTAAGAATAATGTTAATAAATTATTTCCAAACATTATGGATTATTATACTAAATTAACTTGTGATTTTATTCACCACTTCCATGTGAACATATTATTTAAATTATCTTCATTTTAGTTTTTCCTTGCAGCTGATAAGCCTTGTGTTTTCTTGTTGCAACATGATCTGTTAATTTAGATCTATTTGTTTTTAGAAAGAAAAAAACTGATGTGTTTAAAATAGTAGACTTCCTATAATAATGACAATATAAATGATAAACGGAAGTCTGTTGAATAAAGAGCAAAAAAAAAAAAAGAAAAAGAAAAAAAATTTAAAAGCGGCTTCTCCAGGAATGACAAATAGCCTCAACATCAATCTAGTGCAAAATTTTACAATATTTGGAAACCACATTGGCATTAGAAATAAAATGTAAAAAAAATCCAGAAAATCATCATAGAAATTTTATATAAATAAAATTTCAATAGGTCTTTACTTTTGACAGAAAAGCTGAATTGGTTAGAGCAATATTTTTGAGTCTACATGTCAGTTCAATTTTCATGCTAGATGTCATAAATGAAGCTTTAAATTCAATGCTACAATTTAAGGAAATAATGATTATGATAACAAAATAAAGGAATTCCTTGCAGCAAATCAGCATAAAAAAGCATCAAGAAATTCTGTATCACTATGTAAAATAAATTGGAAACATTATGGATATGGATATTTCACTGATTATGAAAATAGTACATTTATGTATTTTAGTGAAATTTCATATTTTTATCATGTATCTAAAAACCATGAGAATCATATTTAATTAAAAACTATTGTTAGTTGTAGAAAGTTAGCACTTCAAATTTTGCCAATATTTATTATTAATATTGTTAAGGTTTTGTCATATAAACAGTCCTTTGCCAAGAATTCTAAGCACTTTGTGGAATTAATCAAGAATATGGAAATAGAAAAAAAATGTCTTACTAAGCTTTGATATGTAAAGTTTACTTCAGTGGTAGCATTGATTATTGTTAACTAATTAAATTTTTGATATTTTCTATTATTGCACCTGATGAGAGCTTTTGAAAAATATCCTAAATAATCATATTTGACCTTTTTAAATATTTAAGAATTGATTCATAAATAAAAACAATGTACTGTAAATATCATCAATTATGTTAGTGTAAACACACTTTGAGAAAATTAATGAATTATTTTTATTGTAAGTGTTTTTTAAAAATGTAAATGAAGAAAGGTGGATTTGTAATAAATTTATCAAATTCAGCTTTAAAATTGGATAATTTTATTATAAGTATGTAAGGCCATGTCAATTTTGACTGATGATGACATTAGCAATAAGTTTCATATAAAGCATCATCAAGAAGGAAAAATGCCTTAAATCAAATCCTTCCTTTGGGAATAATAGACTGAAGCTGATTGGTATTTTCCAAGTGTTAATAAGATACTGACATTTTCAGATTTTTTTAAATTAGAAAATCAATATTAGCAGTATAGGAGAATCTACATTATTTAACAAATTCATCATTAATATGAGTTATAATAATGGTAAAACAGCATTGTAAAGCTGCAGAAGAATATTTCTTTTTCTGAGAGAAACAATCAATGATTCTAAATAAATGTGAGAGTAATTTAAATACAAAAGTTCTTATTAATAGTATACTAGAAACCATTAACATTCCAGATGTAATGCTTTCAAAATAATAAATTTTATGGCTAAAGAATAGAGTGTGATTTGGAGTCATCACTATCACAACTGATTAACAATATTTGCATAAAAAGCTAGAAATACCAACCATAAATAATATTTCATTATCATAAAAATCTGACTTTGGTGTGCCAATGATATATTCATCGTACAGCCATATTTTTGAAAACTATTACAAACATTTTGAACACACATTAAATCATTTCTTCATTAACTTGAATTCATAATAGAATTATGGGAATTGAAAGTGGCATTTTAAAACTATATTGTTGCAAGCCGACCTTATGAAATAATAACAACTACCATTTTACATATAACTTATGTATATGCATTTAAATATAATTAAAGCAGGGAATACAAAAAATGAAATTGTACTCTCATCAAGAAACAAAGTAAAAGACAGTTTCTCATAAAGCAATGTCTTAGGAAAAAGAAAAAGAAAATCTTGAACAAGCTTTTATTAAAAATAAGTATTCATCGCCTATCATTAAGATAACATTCAATACATAATGTAAAAAAGCAATGATATGCATTGTAATATTTCCATAAATAAAATTGCAATCAATATAGGTTCGGAAGCGCTCTTCAAAACTATATCACACCATAAAATATCTTAACCACCACAAAATCAATCCATAAAATTCTAAAAATAAAAATTGTATGCATAAAATAACATGGAACCATATATATTAATGAAAATAGCTATCCATTGAAAAATAATTAATGCATAACAGTAATAAACTAGATGCATTTAAAGTATTAGATTTTGGAACATATTAATGAACATATGAAAACATAAAAAGAAAAAGAAAACAAAATTTTCTTGCATGATAATGGAAAATAGTTCTATTAGTCAATCTAATGATAGCCCAGAATATTTGGAAACCATCCATTTCAACTTCAATGTAAAAAATAATAATAACTGTTGTCTTTGTCAGAGTAGCCTAATTGGTTAAAGAATCTTTTTAAATATTTGTGAATTTAAAGTCATTGGTTTTATTCCTATGCTTTCAGTTTCTGATTAGAATGAAGCACTTGAAAAAGGGAGAGGAATTATATAAATGTTGTTGTAATACTAACTTACATGTTTTACTTGCTTGTGAAGTTTATTTACAAAAATATGTTCGCTTACTCATTAAAATATTTAACAATTTGGTAAGGTGATTGAAAAGAGTTCAACATATTTAGTAAATGAATATAAGGTTAGTAAAATATTATAACATCATTCCACAGAAAAAAGATTATATATAGTGTAATGGACCGGAAAAACCCTTTAGGATGGTACACCCAGAGCCTTCTCTACTTACAGGTCCTATTACTACTCGAGGTTCTAACTCAGTGTAGACATTTGCCTTTAACTCTGCTCAAGGATGGATTTAAATAGGATGGAAATAATATGATCTCTATATAGATCCTTAATGGCTATTGCTAATAATATATTAAAAAATCAATATACATGTATAATAGCTATTCTGGTGAGTGAAGTATGAATGATGCTTAAAGACCAGAGAAACAAAGATTTTAACTTCAAACAACAAATATTTATTAACAAATCGGGGTTAAATTTATAATATTTATAAATTAATAAAATATATACATGGATATAATAAAATATTGATTTGTCTTTACTGCAATAAGACTAGCTATGATTTAAATATTAAAATATCAATTGAAATAAAATTATAAAATTATAGTGCATAATGTACAATAAAGTATCAATTATTTTAAATATGAAATTATATTACTAGATGTACAATTATCATTTTGTTTATGTCCTTTAAATGTATCTCAAGGTTACATCCATGAATTGCTAATTTGTGTTTTGTAGATATAATTCATTTATAAACAGTTATTCATGCAAACAAGAAAATATATTTATAAAAAATTACTTATTAGTAAGTCTAATTAATATTTAATGTTAACATATTAAATGTCTAATTAAAATGTATATGTGTAAAATCTTACCTTTTGTCTTTTAAGTCATTGTCCATTTAATGCATCCAATTACTTTAATATTTTATTTACAAACATAAAAAAAAAATTAATCTATGCATACCTTGAGTTGTGTATTTGTATCTCTCTTCCCTTATATAAATGTAAATAAATGGTTTTTTTTTTTTAAAAAATGTTTTCTGCAAATGAATAACAGGGTGAGAAAACTTGTAACTCAATTCTCAGTATACACAAAAAAAATACAAAATTTAAAACATTTATAAGCATTAATTAAAATCTTGGATTTCTTTAAAACAATAGCAGGTTAAATTTTCAAGAGTGGCTTCAGTATTTTTAGCAGATGTCTTTCTTTTATTCATGCATATTAAATCATATTAAACATTCCAAGCATTAACAATCCCACGACGAAATTGAATTCCTGGGCATTTGATTTTATAGATATTGCCTTTCCAATTCCATCTCCAGATCATTCCATGCTGATTTAAACATTAAATATACCAATGAATATTATACTCCATCACCTGCCAATGACACCAACAAGATAGAAAGATATTGTGACACTTAATTAGCAAAATTGCATCATTAGATTTTATATACACACATATAAATTGTTAAATATAAATCTTTTTCCAAGGCTTGCATTGTAATATAAAAATAAACACTATTTCTATGCAGTTTATATATATATATATATATATATATATATATACTGCATAGAAATAGTGTTTATTTATATATATATATATATATATATGATATGCAAGATAAAGATTTTACTTTAAAAGTAATATAAATTAGTGTCAATAAAATTCTATTTCATTATTAGTTGGCTTTATTTTTTACAATAAACATTTTATAGTAATTATATTTTTTGAAACGATAAATAAATATGAAGCTCTTAGAATTTATTTGAACAAACGAAAGTTCATCACTTAAACAATGTTTTTTTTTCTTTTTTAAAATATTTTACACTAATAAATAATGAAATTCCAAATATTAAACAGTTTTTTTTAATAATGAAAGGAAATCATAATAACTAATATAATAACAATTAAAATATTCTTATTCTACAGCTTTACTTTCACATACTCCATTTAAACAAAAAAAAACAACAAACAACTAAAAATTCCTGTTGCTTAGTTTTTTTCCACGTTCCAAAATCAACAAAGGTTTACTCTTTTTTTCTCTTTTAAACACAAGAAACTTGGTTAATAAAATTTAATGTCAAATATTTTCTTTATTATTTTTTGTCACGTCATGATTTAAAATCTTAAACATTCATGTGTAAATGTGTGTATGTATATATTTTATTCTACATTTACTAAAAAAATAAATTAATTCATTCTTTTATGAATGTATGGTTATGTTTGTATATATATATATGTGTGTCTCCAAATATCTAAAAAAAATATGTTTTAAAAGTTGGCTGCCTATTTAATTTTTATACATGTTATCAGAAAACATCAATTACTTATTATTATTTTTTATAAGGATTGGGTATCACCTTACATTTTCCCCATCCTTAGAAGGTTAAAATTTAGACCATTGTCAAAATTTTAGCACATAAACAAAGGTTTGGATGGTTATCGTGATGGATAATTTTATTCTTTTTAAATAGGGAGAGTTCTAATGCTTTCTTACTTATTTTAATTTACTCATTAATATATATATATATATATATATATATATATATATATATATATATATATATATATATATATATAATGTTTGTTAGATTCTTACCCTTATCTCTTTCATCTTAACATTGAAATGCTGTCATCATTAACATTGTTCCTATTATCTTTACTAGAATTACTGACTATATGATGGTTGAATATCCTGAATTTGACTGGTTAAGTGTCTCTGTTCCAGAAGGCATGTATTTGGGTTTGTCAGCCTATGTCTTGTTGGATTTTTATAAGAGCTGAATAAAATATGGAATACCCACATTGTATGAGTCAATTACCACATCTCAGCAGATTCTAAAATACCTCAATAAAATGTTTCAACATTAATTTGAGTGTATCCTCATCACATCTACCTACTCTAGCCATTTACTTATGAACAATGCTATCTTTCTCATTAGAATATACTTACATATACCAATTTATATTTTTTTTATAAACTCTTTTTTCACCTACTTTAATCATGATCATATGTTTATGAATAACTAAGCTTCTGTACTTGGCAGTTCTTCTTGACAACCACTGCATGGTTTTAATATCTGAGCATTATAACTTCCTTTTATTTCTCCATCAATATTTAACCAAAATGCATTTGGGCCAGCTTGTTTCACAATAGCATATGGTCCAGCATATTGTTGACAAAATTTGTGATAAACATTATCCATTGGTTTACTTGGGTTATGTGTTCTTACAAAAACCTTGTCTCCAATCTTAAAGTGATGTCTACTTTTCTTCATATTCTTATTTCTAAAATTAGATTTATTAATTAATGGCGAGACATTTGAATTTTAGTTTTGATGTCATAGTGATGACATATAATTGGAGGTTCGTATTTTAAAAATAATGAAGGAATAGGTTGGTTAAAATGTAGTTGGAAAGGTGTGAATCCAATAGATTCATTTTGCACCCCAATTTATGTAATTCACTATCTGTCCTGTCTGCTTCACCCATCCCCTATGCTCATCCTTTAGGTAAGTCCTGAACAAATGGTCAAGCTCCTGCATTATGCATTCGCAAGGATTCCATTGTGGATTTCTAATGGAAGTGAGCCTGTGTTTGATTTGTAGTTTCTCCACCCATCTTTTCCATTCCTTAGATAGGAAAGGTATCCCATGGTCTGACAAAATAGTTTTAGGCTTTCCTATCTCAGGGAATTGAAGAGTGTCTAATACCCTGATTGTGTGTCTGGTATTAGTCTGGGGTATAGGGTAAGCAGAGACATATTTTGAAAAGAGATCATAGCTGACCAAGATATATCTTTGCTTATTGAATGGAGGTAATGGTTCATAATAATCGATTACCAAGATTTCATTTGGTCTTTCAGGAATTATAGATTTTAATGCCTTGCTATAATTTTGGTTTACTGGCTTAGCTTTTAGGCATATTAGACAATCCTGGAGTGTTCTCCAGATATCTTTATACATGCCTGTCCAGTAAAACCAAGTTTTCATAGTATGTTCTGTTTTACGGGCATTGTAGTGTCCATACAAACAGTGAATATACTTTATGAGTGGGACACGTAAAATTGTACATATCATTACCTTCCACTTGACAGTATTTGAATCAATTTGATAGAACAAGACCTGATTTTCTATCTTATAAAGTGTAAGATTCTTGGGCACATTCAAAACTTCTCCTTTTAGGGCTTTTATGACTAAGTTTAAATTTGGATCTTCAAATTGTAATTTGGGCAATCTTCCCAACTCATTCTCTACAATACTATCAATTATTAAGTCAACATTTGTAATGTAGGCATATTCTACAGATAAATGGTTTTGATCTGACCGACATGGATTCTGACTAAGTATATCAGCTACTATGTTCTCGGATCCTTTGCAATATATCATGGTGTAATTAAATTCATGCAACAGCAGACTCCACCTAACTAGGTGACTGTTGATCAATTAGCTGTGGTTCAGGAATTTGAGGCTTATACTCTGTGACCACTATTGCCTCAGATCTGAGAAGCATCTGTCGGAACTTCTGGAAGGCCCACACTATAGCTAGTGCCTCCTTCTCAGTTACCATATAATTCAACTCTGGACCTTTCAGGAGTGACCTGATAAAGTACAGGACACCTTGTTGACCATCCTCCTGGATTTCAGTTAATGTTACCCCTAACCTGAAACCATTACTGTCAGTTTAAATGACAAATGGTTTATCAACATCAGGGCAAGCCAAAATTGTTTGCCATAAAAACCCTGTTTTGATATTTTCAAATGCCCTCTCCTGTTCTTCAGTCCAATTCCATTTCTCTTCTTTCCTGATTAATTTCAATAAATGTTCCATGTGATCAGCAAATGTTTTATAGAAACGGTGATAAAAATTACACAAACCTAAGAATGACTGGGTTTGCTTTTTGTTAGTAGGCTTAGTAAAGTTTTGAATGGTGGAGATCTTATCTGAATGAGGTCTTATCCCATTACAACCTATGATATGACCTAAGAAGACTACCTGATCAGATGCTATGTACTTTTCTTGATTTTTATTTCTTTGTGAAAGCATTCCTGGAAAAAATGTAGTGAGTTGTTAAAAATGTTCTTCAATGGCAGACAATGTCATAATCACATCATCCACATAAATGGTTATGATTCACTTAATCTCAGGAGAAAGGATCTTATCTATACATCTAATTAGACCAGCACCACTATTGATCAACCCAAATGGCATCCTATTGAACTGATAGGTAAAACTTTCATACCGAAAAGCAGTATACTGGCGATCATCAGGATGAAGTTTGATCTGCCTATAGCTGGAAGTCAGATTGAAGGTAGAAAATACCTTCTTGTTTCCAAATCTCATGAACAACTCATGAATGGGTGGTGGAATATTTCTGTCTGGAACAGTAAACTTGTTTAGTTGCTGAGCATCCAAACAAAATCTCATCGACTCATCTTTCTTCTTCACAGTTACAACTGGATTGCAGTAAGGTGAAGAGCATTTGGAAATGATCCCCCAATCCAGCATTTTGTTGATCTGTTTGGATATTTCCTGCCAATATTGGTATGGGATAGAATACTATCTGGATTAAAATGGTTGGTCATCCTTCAATTTAATTGTCTGTTGGAATCCAGCTATAACTCCTGGAATCTCCAAAAAAATCAGGTTAAACTGATTAATTATAGATCATATGTCTCCTGCACTTTCACTATCTATTAGATTGGACTCTGTGAGTTTAGTGTCTATAAGTGCTTCAGGAATATTTGATACAATGAAATCAACTTCAGGTAGGCCATATCTTGGAAGCAATGTCATCTCCAAGACCTCATCATCAATCCTAACTATTTTATTGGAGAAATCAATAATACAAGAGTGTAAATGTAGAAAGTTTGCCCCTAGTATGACATCATGGATCAAACCATTTAATATCAAAAACACATCATAGAGGATTGCCTGACCACACTTTATTTCAATCCAAACTTGTTTCTGCACAAGCTTTGCCTTCCTATTGTTAGCCGTGGTAACCTGTACAGATTTCAGGGGCAAGATTTTAACCTGGGGGTTCTTGTTCAGAACCTTTTGATGCAGCCAATCTAAATTACAGAAATCTGGCTACCTGAGTCTAACAAAGCTTTAATTGGCAAATTCTCAAACAAAGCCTATATCATGGTACAGCTCTGTAAAGCAATTTTGGGTGCCTTTTCTTTCCATGAATATGTCATATTGGTGATTTCTCCATCTATTATTGGTACCTTGTTCCTCATTGTATTTTTGGTTTTTTGAAGTGAGGAACTAATCATCAAGCACCTTTCTAGTATAGTTTCTGCTTAGTTTTGGAGGATAATTACTGCATCCTGGTTTTGGTGAACCATTTGGGGTACTGGAGAAATTTCTCAATGATTTGCCATTATTGAATCTATTCCTCTTGGTGACCACATATTTTGTGCATTGATTTGATTGGCTTTCCCTTTCCAGTGTCTGGGATCATTGTTGTTTTTTCTCTTATGATAAATAAGGCATTAACATTTGCCTCATCTTTCCTCCTCTCTGGTGCCCTAATGGATAAATTAGTATTATTCAAATCAATACTGTTTAACAATTCAGCAACCTGATCAATATTCTTAGTATTTGTACACATCAGAGATTGCTCTATATGTAAAGGTAAATTCCTTTTAACTATTTGGATAATTTCCATTTCTCTAAAACAATATGCGTTCAAAGTACGCAGCTTGGTAACTTGCTGCCTAAAAAACTTTGTGTTTTCCCAGGTGCAGACCTATATTTTTCCTGAAAAAGTTGGTCAAAATAGCTTCTTGTTTATCTCTGTTCCAAAAATTCCTAACCAATAGAGTCTGGTAATCATCAAACGTGGATGGGGTCTGGAATAATGACTCTAACCACCTTAAAGCATCACCTTGGAGGTGACTATATGCGATTATAATTTTTTCACTTTCAGACAAACTTCTATTCACCATGGAATAAAGCTTTAAGCTTCTCAAATGTTCAATTGGAGCTTCATTATTGAAACCTTTAAAAACTTTCAGTTTCACAAATTGTAGCATTTATCTGTTACATGAGTCTTATTCATTTCTTGTGTACTTATTTGTGGATTCATGAGGAGATGATCGACATCAGCTTGATATTCATCTGGTTGTGCTTCATCTATATGAAATTCATGGAGACCATTTGCTTCAGGCACCATATGAGATTGAAAAGTTGATTCTTTATATGGGTCATTTACTTCTTGTAAATCGCTAAGAGCCACTTTCAAATGTGCCACATCATGGTTCCAATCTTCCTGGTCATTTTCGATCTTCTTTTCACTTCCTAATTGTGATTCATATGAATTGGTTATGAATTGGTATCTTTGAGTTAATTTGGGACTTATCTCTCGATGACCATTGCTTCATGACTTCATCTAAACTATCAATTCAACTCTGTGTTTCAGTGGTTCTCTCTGTAAGTTTTTCTAATGTTGTTTTGAATAACAGAGCATCTATTTCCATAGAAGATATCTTATGTCCAAGCTGCTGTAAATGGTGATTCACAGCTTGCATCATTTTCTCTTGAGCCCCATTTTCTGCCCTCTGTTTAATCTGGAGTTGGCCTAATTCCATCTGTATGACTTCCAAATCTCCTTGAACTTCTTTCTTGTGACTTTCTTGCCCCTGCCTCATTTCTTCTTTAGTGCATTCCTGGGCTTGGTGTACCTCCTTAATATTATTATCAATTTGGGTGGTAATGCTTTAGTTAAACCCAGTAAATCGCTCTTGACACTGCAAGTTCACTACATCTATATTTATTCTCATCTCTTTTACATTTCACTTTAATTCCAAACTACTGTTAGGCACTTCATTCATCTCTGAAGATAACTGCTCCATGACTGTAGAAAATTTTATTTCAATGCCACTAATTCTTTTCTTAACCTCCTCATCCAATTTGTCAATATCAGCCTTAGTTACCATGTTGCTTATTTCAGCCTTGATTATACCCATCTGACTACTGATGGCATCCATCTGACCATTCATGTCAGCCTTGACTGTATCTATCTGACCACTCATGCTATCCATCCTACCATTTATGTCATTCATCTGACCACTCATGCTATCCATCTGACCCAATAATGTTTGGAGCATCTGCATCATGGCTCCACTATCTTCTGTAACCTGTGTTAGTCCAATTCCAGGTGATTGAGCAGACTGTTCATTTGAGTCTCCTTGAATTTGAGATATCATTTGTTTTTCCTCTTGCATTGAGAAAGAATGCTCAGCTCCAACCATTGACCTCCCCCAGACACATTTATGTCTACTGATCCTACTTGTTCCATATTAGGATCATGCTCAGCTTAATTGCCACTAACATCCTGTGGCTTTACACTTAATTCTTTATTCATACTTACTATATATCTTGCAATTCTAAGCAACATATAATGTAAATTAATATAGTACTGTAAAATATTTAATCTATGAATGTAAAGTATTTTTTAATTTCCTATATAATATATCATAGGATCTCCTACCAACTTGTGTCATCTCATGTAATTTTGGTTACCTTAAGTATTTTACATATCATTGGTATTAATGCCAATTTTTATATATTTTGCCCTTTATCTGCCTCACCTGCCTACTCTTATTAGATTCTTGATCATCTATTTAGTTTTGGTCTCTATTTATCAATTCATATTTTCACTCAGAGTTATTTGAACTTATTGTTGATTGACCAAGTTAATTAAACCATTATGTTGCCACACCATTTAATCCATAGGGTTATATAATATATAGTCTATTAAGTGATTAATTAAAATATGATGTATCAGGTTATACTGAAATTATGGACAAACTCATCATAAATTCAATTTATGTCACACTAAAAATATACGGTAAAATATGATAGACTTAACTCTTTAAAGCTCAACACATTGTGTATCAAAATGTAATAGACATAACTATTCACCTGCAGTGAACCTAAGTATTCGAGCTTACCACATTGCATGCCAAAAATGTAACAGACAATAAACTAGAATGAACTTAATAATTGGCTATTATGAATGCAATGTGATAATCAACTTTCATTAAGTCTATATGTCTGGTGTACCTATTATTCAGGCTTCACTGCTGATGGTGGCAAAAATGTAACAGTATGTAATTTGTAACTGTGGTGAACTTAAATTTTCATGCCTAAAATGTTGTGTGCCAAAATATGTAGTGGACCATAGTCTATACATATGGTGAAACTAAATATCTGTGCCTATCATGTTGCATGCCAAAATATGTAATGGACCGGAAAAACCCTTTAGGATAGTACACCCAGAGCCTTCTCTACTTACAGGTCCTATTACTACTCAGGGTTCTAACTAAGTGTAGACATTTGCCTTTAACTTTGCTCAAGGATGGATTTAAATAGGATGGCAATAATATGACCTCTATATAGATCCTTAATGGCTATTGCTAATAATATATTAAAAATCTGTATACATGTATAATAGCTATTCTGGTGAGTGAAGTATGAATGATGCTTAATAATCTAGAGACCAGAGAAACAAAGATTTTAACTTCAAACAACAAATATTTATTAACAAATCGGGGTTAAATTTATAATATTTATAAATTAATAAAATATATACATGGATATAATAAAATATTGATTTGTCTTTAATGCAATAAGAGTAGCTATGATTTAAATATTAAAATATCAATTGAAATAAAATTATAAAATTGTAGTGCATAATGTACAATAAAGTATCAATTATTTTAAATATGTAATTATATTACTAGATGTACAATTATCATTTTGTTTATGTCCTTTAAATGTATCTCAAGGTTATGTCCATGAATTGCTAATTTGTGTTTTGTAGATATAATTCATTCATAAACAGTTATTCATGCAAACAAGAAAATATATTTATAAAAAATGACTTATTAGTAAGTCTAATTAATATTTAATGTTAACATATTAAATGTCTAATTAAAATGTATATGTGTAAAATCTTACCTTTTGCCTTTTAAGTCATTGTCCATTTAATGTGTCCAATTACATTAATATTTTATTTACATACATAAAAAAATTATTTATGCATACCTTGAGTTGTGTATTTGTATCTTTCTTCATTTATATAAATTTAAATAATTTTTTTTTTTAAAAAAAAAAAGTTTTCTGCAAATGAATAACAGGGTGAGAAAACTTGTAACTCAACTCTCAGTATACACAAAAAAAATACAAAATTTAAAACATTTATAAGCATTAATTAAAATCTTGGATTTCTTTAAAACAATAGCAGGTTAAATTTTCAAGAGTGGCTTCAGTATTCTTAGCAGATAATGTCTTTCTTTTATTCATGCATATTAAATCATATTAAACATTCCAAGCATTAACAATTCCTATGATGAAATCGAATTCCTGGGCATTTGATTTTGTAGCCATCGCCTTTCCAATTCCATCGCCAGATCATTCCACACTGATTTAAACATTAAGTATACCAATGAATATTATACTCCATCACCTGCCAATGACACCAAGAAGATAGAAAGATCCCAGGACAATTAATTAGAAAAATTGCATCGTTAAGATTTTATATACACACGTATAAATTATTAAATATAAATCTTTTTCCAAGGTTTGTGTTGTAATATAAAAACAAATGCTATTTCTATGCAGTTTTTATATATATATATATATATATATATATATATATAATATTTATCTTGCATCTCATATATATATATATATATATATATATATATATATATATATGAGATGCAAGATAAAGATTTCACTTTAAAAGTAATATAAATTAATGTTAATAAAGTTCTATTCATTATTAATTTGCTTTATTTTTTTACAATAAACATTTTATAGTAATTATATTTTTTTTATTTATATATATATGAGATGCAAGATAAAGATTTCACTTTAAAAGTAATATAAATTAATGTTAATAAAGTTCTATTCATTATTAGTTGGCTTTATTTTTTACAATAAACATTTTATAGTAATTATATTTTTTGACAACGATAAATAAATATGAAGCTCTTAGAATTTATTTGAACGAACAAAAGTTCATCACTTAAACAATGTCTTTTTTCCTTTTTTAAAATATTTTACACTAATAAATAATAAATAAATAAGCATTTATTTTTATATGACGCTATGCATACAATTGTATTACATTCAAAGATCAGCCTTTCAAGCTAATTGTGCATGCGTCTTCTGCGAATATTAAATAATAAATGAATACTTCACTCCACAATACAAGATATAGTATTTATGCAGGAATAAAAGGAATCCTCTTATTCCTACAACTCAAATTCTTTTATATGAGCAAATCTGAAGTACTGTTGAGTAAAGTGTGAGAGTATAATTCTCACTTTAATTTATTATCTATGATGTTGGAATGAATGATGTTGGTGAAATTTTCTAGACTTTACTAAACATCACTCTAAGTGAAACTTAATTATAAGTAAATAAGCATTTATTTTTATATGATGCTATGCATACAATTGTATTACATTCAAAGATCAGCCTTTCAAGCTAATTGTGCATGCGTCTTCTGCAAGTGTTAAATAATAAATGAATACTTCACTCCACAATACAAGATATAGTATTTATGCAGGAATAAAAGAATCTTCTTATTCCTATGACTCAAATTCTTTTATATGAGAAAATCTGAAGTACTGTTGAGTAAAGCATGAGAGTAGCATTCTCACTTTAAATTACTGTCTATGATGTTGGAATGAATGATGTCAGTGAAATTGTCTAGAATTTACAAAATTCTACTCTCACGCTTTACTCAACAGTACTTCAGATTTGGTCATATAAAAGAATTTGAGTTATAGGAATAAGATGATTCCTTTTATTCCTGCATAAATACTATATTTTGTATTTGTAATTATAAATTTATTAAACGCACATTGATTACATAAGTAATATTTACTGAGTCTATGACCTCGATAATATGAGTATAAAATGTGATAGTAAGGACCTCTACAGGTGTTTGAACCACAAGCTTATGCTATGGAAGAATAGCATAAGCTTGTGGTTAAAACACCTGTAGAGGTCCCTACTATCGCATTTTATATGCATATTATCAAGGTTATAGCCTCAGTAAATATATCTTGTATTGTGGAGTGAAGTATTCATTTATTATTTAATACTTGCAGAAGATGCATGCACAATTAGCTTGAAAGGCTGATCTTTGAATGTAACTGATAAGTAATGAAATTCCAAATATTAAACAGTTTTTTTACTAACGAAAGGAAATCATAATAACTAAGATAATAACAATTAAAATATTCTTATTCTACAACTTGACTTTCACGTACTCCATTTGAACAAAAAAAAAACAACCAACTAAAAATTCCTGTTGCTTAGTTTTTTTCCACATTCCAAAATCAACAAAGGTTTACTCTTTTTTTCTCTTTTAAACAAAAGAAACTTGGTTAATAAAATTTGATGTCAGATATTTTCTTTATTATTTTTTGTCATGCCATGATTTAAAATCTTAAACATTCATGTATAAATGTGTGTATGTATATATTTTATTCTACATTTACTAAAAAAATAAATTAATTCATTTCTTTATGAATGTATGGTTATGTTTGTATATATATATATATATTTATATATGTGTGTGTGTGTATGTCTCCAAATATCTTAAAAAATTGTGTTTTAAAAGTTGGCTGCCTATTTAATCTTTATACAATTTATCCCAAAACATCAGTTACTTATTATTATTTTTTTATAAGGATTGGGTATCACCTTACAATATATATATATAAGACTTTTTAATTTGCATTTAATAATCTAAATAAATTTTTCAGGTGCAATGTAGCCAATACCATGATCAAATAAAATGGAAAAGCAAACTAAAACTATATATTCTAGCAAATAACAATAGATCTTTTTTTAATTATTTTAAGCTAAATTATGATCTGCTTCCAACTTAACATTCAGATTATTATAAGAATTAGTAGACAGACATAAAATATATATCAGTGAAAGGTTATACAACTTAACTCAGATCTCACAAGAAATAAAATCTTTTTTATATTGAGTCATGTAAAGTTGAAAAACTTATTTAGATTATTACAAAAAAAATTTAAGGCACAAATCTCATTGTAGAAAGGATTGATTTCTTATGTTAAAAGAAATTTATATTTTTAATTCTTATATATATATATATATATATATAATTATATTTTATATATATATATATATATATATATATATATATATATATATATAAATTTATAATTAAAATAAAATATAATTGTGCTAAAATATTTTATAATAATTATAATAAATGATATTGCCTTTGTTATATTTTTATTATAATTTTCTTATGATAATTATTCTACAATGGACATTTTATTTTATTTACACACACACACACATATATATATGTGTGTGTGTGTGTTGTGTGTGTGTGTGTAGAATTAAATATTTTCCATGGATTGTTATTTTAATAAAGAACAGAAATAAGGACATTTTATCCATGTAAGCAGAGATAGCATTTGCCTTTAAATGTATGTATACATATATATTGAGATAGATTGTCTATCTCAATTTATAATTTATCATAAAAAAATAGAAGTTGGATAACATGCATTAAATTTGATTTTCACAAATTAAATTTATATTTTTTTTTTGTTAAATTTAGGTTTTTATTATAAGCACAGACATATTGATAAAGATATATGAAAGAGTTCATTTTAAATTTTATTTTTAAAAAAATAAAATCTAATTTATTTCAAGTAAATAAATATATTTTAAAAAGAAAATAAAGTTTAGTTAAATATTAATTTTAAAAAAATGTTAAAAAATGTATATTTTAGTATTAATGGAAATTCTTTCAAAACTCCTTTTTTTAGCTGCATTTCAGGTTTTGCAAATATTTTAAAATGTCAATTCAACACTTTCTTTAGGGATTAAGAAAGATAGTTATCTGTCAACATGTAATTTACTTATCTAAAAAATTTTGTAAATGGAGATGATCATAAAAAATTACTGGCTTGGTTACTTATATAAAAAATATGTTTTGTAAAATTTGGTATTATCCCTGGTCTTTTGCTACTGCCCTCTATTCACCAGCCACCATGATTAATTGTTGTTAACATGAATTACAAGGAACCTTGCCAGGAAATTGAGCTAACATGCATATGTGATTAGAAGCAACTAAAAAACTTCATTTCAGGGCATGGAGTCCAAAAACCTCAGGGTTTCTACGTCTAGTTGCTGAATTAAATCCAATGCTTTGCCAACCAGCTTCATATATATTAAATTGCATATAAAACAGATGTGCTTCTCAACAGTGAAATTTTTATACCAACCCTAATTTGAAATGTAAACCCAGTTGTGACTACTATTTGAAAATTGTCAATGGAAAATATTTCATTAGTAAACTACCTAAGAGCTCTATGATTCTGGAACAGGTCTGTCAAAAGGATACATAGAGCATTATAAAAGTCTTAAATTTCAACTTTTACTTTTTCATAATACTCAATTACAATGAGTTTATAAGAATGCTTAATTTAGTTTTAGAGGCTGACATATATATCATGGTATACTTTTGAATATTTTAAAGATATAGATACTATTGAAAAATTTCCATTATCTTTGATGAAGTTATTTTAAAATTTAATTGTGTATAATAGTCTATGAATTTGAATATTCAAAATAACAAAAAAATCAGTTTTGTTTCTTAATTTTTTCCCCTAAAGAATTTCAAACAAAAAATATAGTTTTAAGTAATCAATATTTAGTTTAAATAAGTGACAAATAAATCTTTCTCCAAAAATTATATTTTTTAAAAAAATACAAGATTTAATTTTTAAAAAGTTAAAATTTAGATTAACAAAAGTTATGTCTTTGAAGCTATTCAAACATCATTTAAAACATTGTATTTCAAATTAATGGAAGTCAAGGTATGTGTGACAGATATTGGCATGTGTGCATGTAAATAGTTTGTAGGTTGATTTTATACTACATAAAACTTTGAGACCGTTTATTTTATTTTGTTTGCTTCACATACATATCTGAAATAACAATTGGTATATATATATATATGTGTGTGTGTGTGTGTGTGTGCATATTACGTAGTGATACTATAGAAATTTTAACTGCCATATTTGAATGCTATATATGTTAAATCCCTCTCCAAAATATATTACTTCCATTTAAAGTACATTCATAGACAACTTTGATTTTTCTTTGGTTTACAGATTTTTTTTTCCATAAATTTGATTTTATGTTGTTCTCCCAGTGAATTTTATTGTACGTGGTACCCCAGGTTGTTAGATTATGATTTATTGTGTTGTATTACCTTTAACACAGTGTGGGTTGAATGCATAATGCATAGACCTGATTTTTAAATGGCCTGTGCGTTGTGAATATTTATAGTTGACTTAGTCAGTTTTATTATTGGTTAGTCATTTAAATTAATAGAAAAATAAATGCACACATCTTAACTTAGCTAACACATATTTAACAGATTCTGATAAACAATAGTTATTTAATGTTAATCATCAGAGATGATACTGAATTATTAGTAAAAAGATTTTGTAAGTAATAACATTCAGAGATGGGCTGATGTCAAATGCAATATATGCCAATATAAAATGGCAATTTCTATTTAATATCTTCACTGTATTATACTGAAATGTTAATAAAATTTGTTTTGTTTGTTATTAAATCAGCATTAGCATTTGTTACCATTGTCTGCTTTGTCAAGTGATGTTTCTAAGAAATCTGTTCTTCATAATCTAGAGGCCAGTTTAAGTAATATTAGTAGTGATGTAGCTGCTTACACATTGATAATTAAAATATCCAGTAAACCCTAATATAACATCTCTTTATTAGACAGTCTATGCTAAAAGTGTATTGGCACTGTCTGGAGTATGGCGCCCTCATGTGATGAATATTGACATTTTATTTTTGTCCCTCGCCCCAATGCACACATATATATATTATTTATATCTGATTACTAATCATTATAATAGCTTGAATTTTAAGCTAAATATAGCCCGTTTTTCAGCCTAAAATCAGACAGATTTTGCTAATTGTTAGATCATAAATTATATAGTTTCAATTAGATTTTCCAGTTTTAATTGTTCAGTGTTTTTGTTACATAATTGTGGAAAAATTTATCTAGATTAGTGTATGGAAAATTTCCTTTATATATTAATGTTTATATCATAAGTCCACAACAATCTTTAATTTAATATATATATATATGTTGTGACTGTGAAAATAACATCGATGTACAAAAAAAAAAACATAAAATAGTATTTACATAATCAACGAAATTTAGTAAAACAAATAGAATTAAGACTGTTATCAACAAATTTAAAAATTAAATGAATGTAAGTTATGAATAGTTCACATCCCATATGTACATCTTATAAGCAAGGTATGGTCATGAATTGTTTTATTAGCCCATATGTCAATTCATAATTTTAACAAATCTCTTAGTCTGAGACAAAGAACTGTTGTTATTTACTGTTAAGTTTGTAAAAATATTATTTTAAAAGAGAAAAAAAAGCAAAACAATCAAGTGTAAACATATTTATTTTTTTAAATGTGTGCTCACAGATATTTCTTGCTCAAAAATTGAGTAATTTGATCACAGAAAAGGTGATGCATTCTTTTTCACTAACAAGAATCTTATTATGTTAAATGTAATTTGATGTGTAGAAGTTGACATTTTAAAAGCACTTATGTGAAGATATACATTTGTAGCATTAAAACCCCTGAAAAAATACTATCAATTATTGAAATTTATATTAAATGTGTACATATTTAAAATGTATATTTTTTGTTAAATTTATGCTTACACATAAAAAACAAGTCTTGCAAAGAAATTAATGTTATTTTAATGAAATGATGTAACTGACTCATTTGTGATACAACTTTATTGATAATAAGATATCAAAAATAATGCTGGAAGATGAAAAGTTTAGCTGCTAGCATTGTAAAAGTGTTTTTGATTTTTGAGGTGTTTTGTCTTTAAAAATAGAAGGCATTGGTGGTCAAGAGGTCAGTGACAGTTGCTTTACAATTTACAAGCAGTTGTCCTGGGTTAGCAGGTTCGCTTCCTGCCTGATACTATGACACATGAGAGAAAAATAGGAGGACAGTAGCTTTCAAATAGAAAATGGTGGAATTATAATTGATAACTTAAATAGGGGAATGAAAAAATAGAAAATTTGTTAGCAAAGTTATATACAAAATGTCTAAATGATAAAAAGTGTCATATCATTTAAAAAATGCAGTAATAATATTGAAATAAAAAAAAATAATAAAGAATTACACATGGGTCTCGTTTTATGCGGATTATTTTAATGTGATTTTGAAGTTATGTGATTCATGTTTCTTCTTAATATCTTTCATATTTCACTATATTTATTAGATATCAAGAAATTTAAATTATTAATAACTTATTTTGACTTGAAATACTTTTTAAAAAAAAAATAACGTTATATTAGCAGCTAATGTGAATATGGCCCGAAGCTGTATTTAGAATATTATCTTCTATGTATATAACCTACTTATACTAATGAGTAAATAATAATAATAGATTTATATTTACATATAAAAATATTGTAATAAATATTCAAAATTTTTAAACTTTTAAAATGTATTTTGTTAATCATAATAGAAATAAATATTCTTTTTAGATTTTGAAAAAATAATAACGAAGATTTTATTGATTTTATAAACTGAAAATAATCTTTCTAATGAAAATCTCTAATCTTTTTGTTTTGATTACAATCTCATGTTTTAAATATAAAAACAAAAAAACCATTAACACAGCTCAAAACTGAAAGTGGCGCTAGTTGTATGTCACATGACGAATCTGATTTCTTACCATTTCACAAATGAACATATATTGTCAAATAGCCAAATAACTGCTAATGATTAAAATATGTATGAAAAATGTAAAATTAAATCAATAAAAGTAAAAAAAAGTTTGTATTGTATTTTTTTTTTCAAATATTTGAAATTTTTTATTAGTCATACTTTATTTCCTTATTTTTTTAATGCGAATTTTAAAATAA
Source organism: Epiperipatus broadwayi (assembly GCA_028023455.1). NCBI lineage: Eukaryota > Metazoa > Onychophora > Udeonychophora > Euonychophora > Peripatidae > Epiperipatus > Epiperipatus broadwayi. Next base: position 3,313,229 of record JAQFVV010006210.1, read on the forward strand.
TTTTTCCTTCTTCCTTTGCTTTTATGCGATTTCTGAAGATTACAACCCCTATCCCCATTTTTCAAGGCAAGTTAAGTCTATTTTTATGCAATTTCTTTTGTGCGTGTTTTCTGAGGAACCTATCTCCCACATAAAATGAGACCCAGGTGTAATTAGAAATTACATATCACTTTTTATTTGTTCTAAACAAAATCTTTACCATTATAATTATAATTTGTCTACAGTAAACTTTGAATTCGAACTAACCAAACAAACAAGATAGATTTAAAAGTACTTTGATTACTACAGATCACATCCAAGTATTGATAAAAGTTATAGAACCATTCAATGAATATGAGTTGTCATTGTGCTTTGGATTTAAAGATTACGATATTTGATTCTGTATGTTTTTATATGATTAAAGTATTAGATCATCAAAATATAGTTAAGAATATTTATCAAAGTGCTGCAGCAGTTATTATATTGCACAATCATACTAAGAAGATTAACATTGAGAAGGGTATATGATAGATGAACATATATCTTAGAAAAAACTTTTAATTGAAGTTTTACTAGAAGTATTTTTGTAATTAAAATAGGATGCTAAAGAAATATAAGTGATTACAATGGTATCTGCCTAGGTTATCTGGCTGAAATCTGCAAAAGTATGCATTGTCACCATCTTTCAGGCAGTAGAAGATGATAACTAGAAATAAAATTACTTATATAAGATCAGAGTCTGCTTGAAAAAAGGAAAGGGATAGTGCAATGTTTTTTTATGTGTGTGTATAAGGTGGGAGGAGTTAAATATGCTAAAGATGTTTAGATATTTTTAAAAAATAATCTTATTTGCAGATATTTTCTATCTCTATTAGCAATTTTGCAGAATTATCCAAAAAAATAATATAAAAAGTTTTGGAAGAAAAAAATTACAAATTTCAAATTCAATAAATTTCCAGTTAATTATTAAATAAATATTTTTGTTTTAAGATATTATTTCATTATTGTTTCAAAAATAATTATTTTAAACATTAATTTGTTTTATTTTATGTGTTTTTTTATATCTCCAAATGGATTTTATAGAAATAAATAAATTATTTTAATTTACAAATTTTATTTCAGTGGTTGGAAGGAGGAGGGCCAATAAAATTTACCTTACACAAAACGCCATTTACACACATATATATATATATATATATATATATATATGTGTATATATATATATATATATATATATATATATATATATATAAAATAAATTTTAACTATCAACATATATTATCAAATAAAATAATGGAAAATTGTAATTACGGCTGTAGCTAGCAATTACCAAATAATTATTAATTATTTTTTAATTTCTAAGTACAAACTTAATTAAAAACAGCTCAATTGTTGTTTCAAATTTAATTATTGTTTTATTTTTATATTAGACTATTTCCATCATTTAATATGAGTATTGAATGTCTTTAAAAAATTAACTTTATGTAAATAGTCCAAATATATTCAACTGTTATTAATATCACATCAAATACATTACTATATGCACAATGTTTACAAGAGGTAATATTCTCCCCTCTTCTTCAGGCATTGCAGGCATGACCAGTGACCATACTAAGATTGGATTTAAACCTGGACCTTTAGATTGAGTATTAAATTTTAAGATAATACTCTATCCAACTGGGCAATCTTTCCAAAGTCAACAGTGAGTAGAAATTCCATATACTTATCTATGAGGTTTCTCCTGATTTCTCCACACTTTTTCCTAAGAGAAAGTTGTTTATGGTTTTCATACATTATATATAGCCACACTAGGTTGGCTTATAAACTTTTTGCCACTGTCATGTGAGCAGCTTCTTTCTTCTCTATCTAATATTTTTGTATTTTTCCATTTGAACATATGTTCATTGGTACATACATGGTCTGCTGCCTTAGACACATCTGTTTTCTCTTTTCTAATCATCAATTTGTGTTTTTGCAAGCACTTTTCAATGGGATGACTGGTCTCACCATGTTCTTCAACATTCACATGGTATTTCATAGATGCAGTTTTTTTTCAGCATTTCAAGTTTAGACTTTGTAGATGTTGAATTCCACTTAATGTGTTATGGCTCTGGAAAGCTGTTCCGATGTTATACTGATTGCAGATTTTCTTTAATTTGTCTGCTGTTTTTGGTATACATGGGTACATTACAGTACTAATAATATTTTTTTTGATTGTTATTTTTGCTGTCTATTTAATGTTTTCTTAAAAACAGATGATGAATAACCATTTTTCATAAGAGTTTATGCTACATAGATCTTTTCTTTTTCTAAATTTCTATTTCTGATCAAATTTCTTTTGCTCTGATTCATAATGGAAGTATAATTCCATGATTTGTGATCCTGTTATGATTGGAATTATAGACTAGGTATGTTCCTGTATGTGTATGTTTTCAGTAAATTGTAGTTTTGTTTTTCCAAGAGGAAGTCTTGTCACAAGAACATCTAAGAGTGCCAATTTTTGTTCTTGTTCTGATTTATTTGTGAATTTCATTGAAGGGATATGTTGTTGATGTATTTCCAGAATGTTTGCAGCAGTGTTTTACCATGTGACCATACAACAAATGTATCATCACATAGCAAAGCCAAAGTTTAGGTGAATATGGAATAGTTCTATGACTGTGGTTTTATGTTCTTCCACGTAAACATTGATAACCAGAGGTGGCAATGGTGAACCTATAGCTATTCTTTAAATTTGTTAGAAGAATTCTGTGTTATATTGAAAGTAGGTTGTTTTAAGAAAAATGTTAATAGTTCTATTTATACTATCAATAGGAAAAGCTGTTCTGGTTTTCCTTACAATAGAAAACGCTTCTTCACATGGTACATTCATGAATAAGCTTTCCACATCAAAGCTTACTAGTGAGTCAGTTCTGTCAATTTGATTAATTCTGCAAAGTGTCTAGAATCCCTTACAGGGTCTTTTATGCCAAAGGACTTAGAACTCTGAGATGAAATCTTGACACATTTTGGCAGGGTGAATTTCTAGAACTAACAATAGATCTTAATTGAACATGATCCTTATGAATTTTAGGTAGACCATAAAGATGAGGAATTTTGCTGAAATATGATGTTATTTTTAGTTTTCACTGAATCAGTGAAGTACCTGTGATGCTTTCTAAGTAATGCCTGTAATTTTGTTGCCATACTTGGTATCAGATTTTTGCCACTTTTCTATATTAGCCTGCTGTGAGATATTCTTGTATTTTGTTGTCATAATCACTTGTATCCACTATAATTGTTGCATTACCTTTGTCAGCATGCAAAATAATTATAGAGTCATCTACCTTTGAGAGATTTAATTGCTTTCCTCTTACCATAGGATATGTTTGACTTCAATTTTTGTTGCTTGTCAAGTGTCCTTTTTATTCTCCAGCATAATTTTGCTGCTTTTTCTAAAGGCAATTTTTGAGTGACTTCCTTGGTGACTGCCATTATATCTAATACAGGGATATTAGACAGTGTTGTGGCAAAGTTTAATCCTCTTTCAAAAACAGAAATTTCAGTATCTGTTAGATCTTTAGAACTGAGATTTTTAACAGATGAAATTTGTACAGTGCTTGGTACCTTATGATTTTTGATATACCCATGTAGGTTAGCAAGTTTCTTCTTTTGGCATTCTTTTATTTTTCCATGTAATGTAGAATATGATTTTCTTACTGCTTTAGAAACTCTCATAAAGTTTCCATTACTAAGTTTATTTTTTAGAAAACATTTTACATTATTAATGGAATGCATTGTTTGATACTTAGAAAACGTTTGAACAGTTATTCTTTCTCTTAACTGAGCTTCACTTGCTCTCTGAGTAATTTTCTCAAATCTCTGGGAATAAATTGGAGATTTTAACTTATGAATTATCCATTCAGATTTACATTTACATAAGAAAGTTAAATTATTTTCTACTGTTCAAAGTAAAAAAATGATTTAACTTTTTTATGCAAATGTACATCTGAAAGAAGTATAAAATTATTTAACTTTCGTATGTAAATGTAAACCTGAAAGAATAATTATTAAAAGGTTGTAACTAAAACTTCCAATTCACTCTCAGAGAGCTGAGAAAATTACTCAGAGAGCAAATGAAGCTCTGTTAAGAGAGAATAAATGCTCAAAGGTTTTCTAAGTATCAAACAATGCATTCCATTAATAATGTAGAATATCTTCTAAAAACTAAATTTATTGAGGATGACTACATGAGAGTTTCTGAAGCAGTAAGAACATCATATTCTATATTACATGGAAAAATAAAAGAATGTCAAAAGAAGAAATTTGCTAACCTACATGGGCATATCAAACATCATAATGTACCAAGCACTGTATCAATTGCATCTGTTAAAAAACTCAGTTCTAAATATCTAACAGATAGTGAAATTTTTGTTCTTGAAAGAAGATTAAACATTGTCATAACACTGTCTAATATCCTTTATTAGATATAATGGCAGCCACTGATGAAATCACTAGAAATTGCCTTTAGAAGAAGCAGAAGAATTATGCTGAAAAATAAAAAGACCATTTAACAAGCTACAAAAACTGAAGTAAAACATATACTATAGTGAGAGGAAAGTAATTAAAGTTTTTCAAAATAGACAACTATGTAATTATTCTCTCTTCTGACAAAGGTAATGCAACAGTTATAATGGATACAACTGATTATGATAACAAAATAGAACTGCTCACAGCAGGCCATCATAGAAAAGTGACAAAAAATCTGTTATTGAGTATGGAAACAAAGTTACAATAATTACTCAGAAAGCATCACAGGTACTCACAAATTCAGAAAAAAGTAAAATAACATCATATTTTAGCAAAATTTCTCAGGTTTATGGTCTAATTAAAATCCATGAGGATCATGTTCCATGCCAAAATTTGTCAATATTTCTTCCAAAGTTGTAAGTCTTTTGGCATAAAAGGCCCAGTTCTTTGTCAGGGATTTCTAGATACTTTGCAGAATTAATCAAGAACATGAAATTTGAAAGAACTGACTTATTGCTAAGCTTTGATGTACAAAGTTTATTCATGAATCATGTGAAGAAGGATTTTCTATTGTAAGAAAAAGATTAAATGGTGATAATAGTTTACAAATCAGAACAGCTGTTCCTATTGATAGTGTAGTGAAACTATTAACATTCTGCAAAAAAACCTACTTTCAGTATAACAGAATTTTTCCAACAAAATAAAGAAATCACTATGAGCTCACCATTGTCACCACTGACTGTACATGGAAGAACTTGAAACCAGAGCCATAAAAACTACTCCATATCCATCTATTGTTTGGATTCACTTTATAGATGATACATTTGTTGTATGGTCACATGGTGAAGCACTGCTACAAACTTTCTGGAAACACATCAAAAACAAATCCCCTTCAATTAAATTCACAATAGAATCAGAACAATAACAAAAATTAGCATTCTTAGATGTTCTTGTGACAAGACTGACTCATGGCAAAATCAAAACTGCAGTTTACTGAAAACCCACACAAACAGGAAAATACCTAGTCTACACATGCAATGACACCAGTAACACAGAATATGGAGTTATCCTATCACTATGGAACAGAGCAAAAGAAGTTTGTTCAGAAACCAGTAATTTGAAAAAAAATCTATAAAGAACAAGCTCTTATCAAAAATGATTATCTATTAGCTGTTCTTAAGAAAACATTAAATAGACAACAAAAAGAACCATTAAAAACAATTATTGACATCATAGTGTACCCATACCTTCCAAAAATAGCAGACAAATTATGGAAAATCTGCAATTAATCAAGACAAAACTCTCTATACAGTAGTGCCACCCTGTGCCAACCAGAATAATCAATGGATGCCAGAATTTTCTTGTGCATAAAATCCCTATTTAGTGCCTACTCATCCAATATTCCCAGACTAGTTTCTGGCTTGTGGCCTTCATCAATGAGAAGCCTTGGATCTGAGAGCACTGCACCTACATCTTAGGATCTATTTCAACCCTCTAACAGCCACTTTTTATCTATACTTAACTACAAAACTATGAAAATAAAATTTAAAAACATGTAATATTTTCAATCTAAGCTCAATAGCTTATATAGTCATATGGGTCTGAACTCAGTTCAGCACCCACACATTTTGATCACAAGCCAAAAACTAGTCTGTGGATATTGGGTGATTGGCACTAGCTAGGGATTTTATGCACAATCCTTCTGGCATCCATTGATTACTCTGGTTGGCACAGGGTGGCACTATTGTATGGAGATTTTTGCCTTGTTTAATAACAATTATGTGCTGGTATAAGAGTTGGTGATCATGTGATGTTTAGTGGTAAAAATCTGCAATCAGTATAGCATCAGAGCAGCTTTCCAGAGTCATACCACACTGTGTGGAATTCTGACATCTACAAAGCCTAAACTTGAAATGCTGGGAAAAAATTACATTTATGAAATACCATGTGAATATGGAAGAACATATATTGGTGAGAGCATTTGTCCCATTGAAAAGTACTTTCAAAAACACAGATTTATGATTAAAAGAGAAAAACAAATGTGTCTAAGGTAGTCGACCATGTATGTGCCAATGAACATATGTTCAACTGGGAAAATATAAAAATATTAGATAGAGAAAAGGTACAAAGAATAAAATTTAAAGAAGCTGTTGACATGACAATGTCAAACAAACCCAAACTCCAACCTAGTGTGACTATACGTAATGCATTAAAACCACTAATCAACTTTTATCTTAGAAAAAAGTGGAGAAATCAGTAGGAGCTGATAGATAATTATATGAAATTTCTACTGACTGCTTCAGTAGGAACTGATAGAAAAGTATATCAAATTTCTACTGACTGCTACATTTAGCAGGATGGCTCATCTGCTTAAAGTGTTACCTTAAAATTCAATACTCAAGAATCTAAGGCTCCAGGTTCAAATCCCATGCTTGTACTATCACTGGTCAGGCAAGAAACAACTGAAGAAGAGGCAGAATAATACTTCTCAAAACATTGTGCATGTACTAACCTGTTTGATGGGCTATTACTAACAGTTTAATGTATTTGTAATATTTAAATAAATACTGATATTAGATGATGAAAATAGTCCAATATAAAAATACAACTAAAACATCATCATCACAAACCTTCAGGAAAACAATTACTTATTGTTTGTACTTTTTAAAGCTTATATGTATAATTTGGTATTATAGTTAGTATTTATAATTTCAATACTAATTATTTTCAACTGCTAATCTAACACAACTTTTGATTCAATTACAACAATAACGGACCAAATTAAAAATTTGTATAACTGCAATTTTTATCATTTAATTAATTAAGTATGATTTATCATTTAACAAGTAATATGTCTTATTTCTCAAAAAAAAAAATTCACATTAGTTAAATAAAATATAGTATAAAAAATAAATCCATATAGTATTTCATTAAACAGCCAAAACTCTCCATACAGTAGTGCCACCCTGTGCCAACCAGATTAATCAATGGATACCAGAAGGCTTGTGCATAAAATCCCCATCTAGTGCCTACTCATCCAATATCCCCAGACTAGTTTCTGGCTTGTGGCCTTCGTCAATGAGGAGCCTTGTATCTGAGAGCACTGCACCTAGATCTTAGGATCTAATGCAACCTTCCAACAACCACCTTTTATCTCTACTTAACTACAAAACTATGAAAATGAAATTTGAAAACACATAATATTTTCAATCTAAGCTCAATAGTTTATATAGTCATATTGGTCTGAACTCAGTTCAGCACCCATACATTTTGGACACAAACCAGAAACTAGTCTAGGGATATTGGATGAGTTGGGGATTTTATGCACAAGCCTTTTGGTATCCATTGATTACTCTGATTGGCACAGGGTGGCACTACTGTATGGAGTTTTGCCCATTTAATAAGTTATGTGCTAGCATAAGAGATGGTGATCATGTGATTGTACTTCATATGAATATAAGTTTGTTTTTTCTTTTATAATTTATTACTTTAATTATAAAATGAATTCATGATAATTCAGACGATAATTCGTGATTTATATTTTTTCCTATAAAATACTAATAGACTTTAATATCATTTTTAAAAATAATAAACTTATTTGGTACTTAGTGTATAATCATTTAAAAAAACAATGGAGAAAAAAATTCAACATGAGTATGACAATAAAATTAGCAAAGAAGGTATTTAAACATGCCATCACCAGAATGCTATGGACGGCTGATGCGTTGGAGAATGGGGAGAATTGGCATGTCCATTAAAGTTTGAAGAATTTCTATCTAAATATAAACTGAGCACTGTTTGGGAGATGATGATTTGAACCAAGTGATGAGTGCTGGTTCAGCATGAAATATGTATACTGGAGATCCTTTATATTTTTCGCATGTATAAGGTCATGTTTATCGGTTGTATAAGATAGAGTGATGACTAAAGAGGGTTTAGAAGTCTGGGTTCTCACTAATTACATCTAGATTAAAAGTATATAATACACTTGTACTTAAATATTATATATTCATTAGAATTAAAATTAATTGTTGTTGTTATTATTTAATAGTTTCAAATTCTACTACACCTTAGAAACATTAAATTTGTACATTAAGAAAGCAATATTGTCAAGTTATTTGTATATATTAATTTTAAAAAATGATTATTATAACACATTTTAATGAACTTGATGATAAGATTAAAGCTATTTACATAAGTACAAATTAGTTTGCTCATATTTAAATAAAACAACTAATTTTAAAAAGAAAAAATAATTATAAAATTAAAAAACGTAACATTAATATGACAAAATGTAAATGAACTTACATTTATATTTAGGTAAACTACTCATTAAATTAAAACTTTAATAACTTTACAGTGATAATGAACATATATGTAGTTAAATATTTAAACAATATACATGTGATAAAGTAAACAAACAGCAAATATCAATTTAACACACTATTTATAAAAAAAGAAATGGTTAATTTAAGGCTATTTATATATATTAAAACGGATTAAGTATAGCCTCTAGTTTAAACTGCTTTCAAGATTTGAAAAAAAAGTGTCATTAATGAATGCTTAATGAGCTTGTAAATTGTAGAGCACTTACCGGAATAGTGAGGATTGTCAATCTATTTAAAATGAACAAATATAGAATGAATGTTGGTGTCTGAATACATTATATATACAGAAATCTTTAGACACATAATACAAACAAGATAATAATAGCAATAATTATAATAATTTATCCATACTTAGAAATAACTCAAAGTTTACATTTATATTTGAAACCGCATTTGGTATTACATTATAAGAACGCTCACAAAAAAAAAAGGAGGGGATTTTTCATATTTTTTTTTTTTTTGTTAAGAAAAGATTTAAAATTCTTAGTCTTATCCTACATTAAAAAAAGAGGAAATAGAGAAAGAATTAATCTTGTAAAAATTACATCTTGTTAAGAAACTTCTTTCACTAGTATATATGCTGATCTGGTAAGCCATCTTATCGAAACATTCGACATGGAAATCACATTAAAAATTTTACAGGGCAAAAAGATAAATGAAGAGCCAAAATAATTAATATTGTGGACCCATTCAAAGAGTTTTTCAGCATCAGGATTAACATTCTCACCAACATCATGCTAACAAAAATGGGAAAAACAAAAGAGAAATTTGTGACAACTATCGTAGATTTTAAGCATTCTCAGAAATGAATAAATTATTTTTTTTCGTAGAATGCAATTAGTAGTAAGTATAAGAAAATCTAAGGATTAATTTCTTCATAGGAGTAAATGATCATTTGGTTCTGTTTATTCAAAGGAGAGATGTCATATGACTTATAAAGTCTGTAAAATGATATGAGAGCTTTTGTTGTTGTTTTTTGGAGATAATTATAGACAAAAAAGAAGATAGGTATACACTTATGCATTATAAAGTTTCTCATTATTTATTGATTCAAAATCGATAATAATTCAAGAATAAATATTTCATTGAATATATATAGAGACAGATTTTTTAAAAATAATATTTAAATTATTTTTAAAAATGTATCTGCTGATAAGGGTAGAAATTTTTTATTCAATCTTTAAGAATGTACCTAGACAAATGTTCTATAGAATGATGTCCCTCTTAAATAAACAATCCTTAATAGTTAAAATGCGATAAGATGTTAACCTAAATAAACAAATTAAATAAAGAAAATAATTTATGTAAATAAATACATGAATGTACTTACTTATTTACATTTTGTTTCAAATCAACTTTATTAAGTCACTAAATTATGGCCCACTTGTGCAGGGATCACATTCTGTCACCTGCGGCAGTGGGCCATAGAGACTACAATGATACATTGATATTCTACAACTGGACATTTATTTATATTTAAATGAAAAAGCTTACAGTTGTTCATAATATTGGATATTTCAAATGGCGTTGCCCAATAAATGAGATGATGAAATCTCTTTTATAATATTTACTCATAAGTAAGAGATAATGTATGTTGCCAGAATAAAGAGAATTACTGTACTCTGATTCTTTTTAAAGTTGTAGTATTTCAGAATAAGATGGTTATTGGCAATAGAGAGCATACACTTTCAAATGCTGCAGATTTACTAGGAGATTATATGTATTAATATTTAAAGGAATTAAATGGTAATTGCCACAAAATCATACATATCCTTTTAAATCTATTCAACTATATAATATATTTTGTTGGCGGTGATATTTTTTACCATTGTATTTCCTCAGAAATTACATGGAGAGTGAAACACAATTTTACAGAGATGAACAAAAATTAACATTATATTGAATAACCATACAAGGAAGTCATAAGTTACAAACCTGGATTATATATTATGTTTAGCAACTTTCTGATAATAAAAAATAGACATAGTAGTTATTTTTGTCACGAATAAAGAGAAATATTTATATCTTACAAACAAATACACCTGAAATATTAGTTACACATAAGATGACTTTGAATATTTTAAAGTATGAAAAATATAAATAACAGATCTATTAATTGTAATGTAAAATTGTTCTTGCATATGCATGACGTAAAGACCGATGTATCTGTATAACTTGAGTATTAGAAAACATTTTTTCTTTATCATTAAAAGGCTTCTAGAGGATACAGTCATTATTAATAAAATAATTAGATATAAATAAAGAGAACGTTTTTCATCTTATGATAAAGGAAGAAACTTATTATTGTTCTTTATTTAAAAGAAATATGATACCGTATGAATAGTAGCTAATTTTAGTATCAATATTTTAATCTTCATAATTAAAATGCTTTTCCCATTGTCTCTTTGGATTATCACTGAATTATCTAGGGATAAAGGACACAATCTATACATCATTCATTACACGTGGGAAGTAAATCCAAAACTATCATCAATATAAATGTGAACTCATAACATGTAAATATTCTTCCATATCTTAATTAATATTTATAAATTTTATGAATTAAATCATCCATTTATGAATATAATTTTATACAGAGACATATGCATATGTATCAAGTTACATCCCATTGTGTATACCATTAGAATATGAAAAAATACTCATACAGAATTTAAATATAAAATTTTAATAATATTTATTGTAAAAACAGGCAAAACTAATCATGTGATGCTTAGTGCTTTAATATTTATTATACCAAGTATATTTTTGAGGCTTTCATATCATATTCATGAGCAGTTTGGTGAAAATATCAACTTATTGCTGATTTTATTGCTATTACTTTATTGGTTTATTACATATTCTTTTTGTGTAATATAACCTGCATCTTTTATTTTACATTTTCAATCATTGCTCTCTTCGCACATAACTTTAAAGCATTTAGATTACAGCCATGGCCATGCTCTCTTTCATGATTGTGAATGTTGGATAAAATTGTTCAGTGATTCTAATACTGAGATTTGCCCTGGCCTCACCATAATATACATATGGACAATCTTTTTGCCTCTAGTTCACAGTATAGACAACATTAGTTTGGTCATGTGTTGAAAATTATGTCTTTAGTATTGTTAATGACCTTGTTTAAATATATGGGAATTTTGAATCCAACATTAAATTAGCCTGAGCATATTTGTACTATTATATTAGCCATATGTTATGGAAGATAATAATATAATTTAATATGTTGATTTGTTCAGTGATTTATAAAATAATCATATAATGGAAAAAACATATAAAAAGTATTTGTTTCACAACATGTTGTGAAATGAATATTTGTTCTTGTAATTAGTAAGATGATATAGATAAAACTGATAAAAATGTTTTGTCAAGCATCTTTGAGTATGCAATAGTTGTAAAAAAGAAAAGAATAATGACAGCACTCTATTCTAAACGTCAATTCGAGAATCAGAGCAGAGCGATTACAGTTTTTTACCAAATAGCTTGGATAGTCTATCTTGTGGACTATTTTAAAATATTTTTAAAACTCAACTCACTGCAACAAGTGCAATGACATTACCTAGTGGAAGACTACTTATTATATGTCAATAAAATACCAAAAATCAACCTGATCAAAATATCTGGAAATTATGCAATTGAGTCTAGAGTTGAGCATTGAAGTTGTGTAAAGTACAATATTGACTGATTTAATAGAGAAAACCATGCCATAAAAAGGAGTCTGCCATAGACTTACCAAGACCTATTGTATTCACTATCTACCATCACCAGTATCCAAAAAGTATGACCACCATCAGAGATATATTGCTACAGACTTATTCACTTATAGAATAAAATTATAATATCTGCAGAAAATCATGTTTTAAAAACTTTAAAAATTTTAAGACGGTAAAATCTACCATTATATTTATCTATAATACCTTAAGTTTTAATATTTATAATTCTTTTTTTTTATTTTCAATATTTTGTATTATATTTAACTAATAGCAGTTGTAAATGTATAAATAGTAAGATTAAATTATATTTATTGATTGTTAGTGTAGTTTGTTATTAAATATTTAGTTTGTTTTGCTTTTCAAACTCATTTGAAACATATTCTACAAATATCAACAAATTTTTAAAAATCATGTATTTCACTAGGGAACATGCAGAAATAATGGTAATAATTTAACATGATGATGACTGGAAATGCTGAAGAACAAAAACTGCATCTATGAAATATCATGTGAATGTGGAAGGAAATACATTGGTGAGACACGTCAGCCTGTTAAACAGTGATTGAAGGAGCACAAACTAATAGCTAAAAGAGAAAAAACAGATGTGGCTACCATAGCAAATCATGTATGTACTAATAACCATATACTTAAGTGGGAAAATACAAAGATATTGGATAAAGAGGAAAAAAAATGCATAGAAGAAAATTCAAGGAAGCTGCTCATATGACAATGGTATATACAATGTATGGAAACCTGTAATTAATCTTGCTCTTAGGAAAAAATAAAAATAATTAGATTAATAAAAAAAAAAATTGAAGGACTCAGGAGGATTTGAACCAACCCTCATATATAAATATATCAATTTCTACTATATGTTGCCTTTGACAGAATAGCTCAGTTGGTAGAGTGTTTGCCTTAAATTCAATATTCAAGAATCTAAAGGTGTGTGTTCAACTTCTAAGTGAATATTGTCACTGTGCATATAGGCCAGCAACACCTGAAGGAGAGTGGAGAATAATACTACTCAAAACATTGTGTAATTACTAACCTGTATTGTCTATTTGTGTGTTATTACTAACATAGTTGTTTGTATTTGAAAAGTTTAAATAAAGTTTAAAATTTTCTATACATTCAACATTCACTCATAAATGATGGAAATATCACATCTTATATATTCCAGTAGTTTTTCTCTTTACATAAAGTTATAAGATTCTTACCCAGGAGCTCCCCACAATTTTTTCTTATACTCATCAGAATGTCTCTTTCTTTTTGCACTCATCTTATGTGATGATCAGAATATTATTCCATTTTCCATTAAATCAAGTGTAAATTGAAGACTTGCAAGGCAGGAGTATAACAATAAATAATTATAGTTAAGAATAGTTTGTTCACATAAATGACATAAAAAATGCAAGCATAAAATTTCAGCAAATATTTATTTAAATCCGCAATAAAATCATTCATTACAACATACAATGTATTGAATTATAGTGATTCATATATGACACAAACACATCAATCCATTATCTAGTACATACATTATAAACAATTTTCAAATTCTGCTTGGATTTTTTTTTAAAAAAACTTTTCTTTAAAATGAAAGATTGATGATTTAACATAAGCTAAACTTTTATTATTAAAATCACTTCCATTATTTTAATAGTATTTCAGGAGGGAAAAAATGTTTAAAAATCAAACTAATTTTTCTTTTATCTTAAATATTTAAAAGCTGCCATGCTGAAACTAGAAAACTAAATCAAGCATTCTAAAATAAAATTATAAATTGTCTGATATACTGACTTTTGGTAGATAAATTGTTTCTCTATACAGGTAGAATTATGTTTGTTGAACGTAGTTGATGGAAAAGTATATTTTCCTTTTATTTAAAGCATTAATGTCAATAATATTGTTTATTTACACTTTCATTACTTTATATTCCTTTACATTCATTGTATATTTTAACAGGGAAACAAAAGCCATCTATTGGGCTGCTGATCTTAATTAGGGCTTATATTTAGAGTAGGGCTTATATTATAAGCATCCTTACAAATCATGCTAGGGCTTATTTTTAGTTAGGTCTTATTTTGGGGGAAACACAGTAGTTTTTTGGCTGGGAGGCGAACCCACAACCATCTGCAACCAACTATTTGCTTGCAAGGTCTCTGCGATGACCTCTCGGCTAACAATGCTTGATGAAAACACAGTAGTTGTAGACGTTTTATAGTTAAAGTTATAAAAAGTACTAAATTTCAAAATTACATCCAAATCAAAATTACATTGAAGGTATTTTATATAAAAGATATATAAAATATGTGTGCATAAAAATCTAGCACTTATAGTAATAAAATACTAAAACATTCTTAGCCTTAGAGATACAGAATATCCATTTAAATAATCTTATATATTTATCAAAGTCAATAACTCTATATTTTATTGAACTACAAAATGTGTTTTATGTTTTAAAAAAATATTTTTATATTGAACTAAATTTATCCAAGTTTTTAAAAAATTTGCATGAACTTCATTAATATAAAAGTTGAATAAAGATAATTAAAGTGCTTATTTCTTTAGATAGGAACCAATATTGTTATGGAAATTTTAAGTTAATGTTGTTTGTTAACAGACTTAAAATTCTGACATTTTGAAAATGTTTATACATACATATATATATATACGTGATTTATATATATATATATATATATATATATATATATATATATATATCAATCACTTGATGGTTATTCCATTTAAAACCATTACGTTGTCTTTTTTATACATTTTCTCACTGAATTGAATAAGTAAACATAATCAAATTAATAGAAAAATATATATTTTAATCATATATTTATTTTCATCTAATCGATTTTTATTCAAAATTAAACCTTGTCAAAAAGTTATATTAATTTAAAATATCACATTGAATAAAAACAAGGCAAAACAACAAAAGTTGTAGATCCAGAAAGTGTATATTGAATGTGGATATAATGCTAGGGTTATAAGAAATATATTGAGGGATAGGAGTGTGTATAAGAAAGTTAGTAATAAAACTGAAAGAGAGAATAAGAAATGAACTTCTATTCCATATTCGAAAAAAATAAAAAATTCTGAATGATAAGAAAGAAAAAATAAATGAGAATATCAATGTAGGACGGAAAAATAGAAAAATCATTAAAATGTTAGTGAGTAATGCAAAAATGAGAAATGATAGTAGTGATAAGATAGGAATAGTTTATAAAATTATGTGTAAGGAATGTATGATATATATATATATCATTCAAACAAATTTATTCAACACAGTATTCAAATTTTTAATAAAATATATACTTTACTAGAAGTACTTTCGATTGTGTCACTGACAATCTTTATCAATCATTAATTATTACAAATCTATACACAACAAAAACTTAAATTACCCATCATTCAATTCACTCAAATTTCCCATAATTCTGTTATCTTTATATTAGCTTATTGTCTATTCATTAAACCATATACATTTTTAGATATTAATTATTATTGCTTCCTTAATTTTTCATTTTTCATTACATCTGTCACTTTGAATAACTTTCACATTTCTATTATTAAATTTAAAACCATACTTACACACTCTATTATGATCAAAAATAACTGATGGAGTATTAATACCTACTTAAGTTACATTTTCTTTCTGTACACTTTTCTACAATATCTTATGATCATTATATCTTTTTTGTAATGTTAGATATATTTATTAAACAAAATAATAATGTGTTGGATTATAATATGGTGTTAAAGCCTGTGGAAATTAGGGGTTATATTTCATATAATTCTAGAGTTCTTATTAGTCATAAATTGGCTGGTTTGAAATCATTTTTGTTTAGAAATGATTTTTTGTGTAAATTTGTTAATGATAAAAGTGAAAATATTAATGTATTTCTGACTGATATGTTAAATGTTGGTTATGGAAAAAATGTTATTTATAATACAATTAAAAAATATAATCAAAGTAAAAATAATAAAAAAAAATTAAATAAATTAAAAAGTGATAAATGGACTGCTATTCATTTTATATCTAATCAACAAGCTAAATTAATTAATAAACTTTATAGTGGTTTGTGTAGAGTATCTTTTTTCTCTTCAAATAATATAAATGATATGTAATATTTACTAAGGCAATAAACTTAAAGCATGTGCGGTTGAAAATACAAAGGTAGGGACCTGTACAGGTCTTAACCACAAGCTTACACACATGCTTTAGGTTTATTGCCTTAGTAAATATTACTTACATAATCAATGTGCATTAATTAAATTTATAATTATAAATAATATGATAAATAATTCTAAAACTGGGATTTCTATGTTTAAACTAAGTTCTGTTATATATATAGGCTAAGCCTACTAATATATGGAGTATCTGAATTAAGTTCAGGCCCATATGATTTTTTCAGTTGGAGAACTGACTTTAAAGACATGTAGATGTCTAAAAGTTTCAGATCTTCTTCTAACAATTAACTTTTAGATAAATGCTTTGCTTGAGTTGTTTTTTAAATCTAATGTCCCAACTCCTCACTGAAGAGACCCATAGGTCAAAACCGGTCTGGGAATAGGAACAATCCAAGATAAAAATGATTTGAATGCCATCTCTTGTAGTAGCATTTATCATAAATAAATAAAAAGCTTGTTTAGAGCTATTAGCACGCTCTTAATTTTATATATATATATATATTGATATGTGGTTGTGGAATAAAATATATAGGGGAATCAAAGTGTACATTACAAAAAAGATATAATGATCATAAGTATTGTAAATGCCGATACTTTAAACTTATGAAAGAGCTTTCAAAAATTGCAGAATTATTCAATGAAACAATACCAAAGAATTAAATCAGTTCATTCAAAAGTTTTTTTTTCTTCAACCAATTTTTAGTGCTTGTGGTAACAGATAAATATTGCACTTTTTATAATTTTCCAAATGATTTGTTATTTGAAGAAATAAGCTCCAAAATTTTTTGGGAATCTATCTTGCATAGAGCAGATCACCTGAACGCTAGTCATATTATAATAGTGTTTAAAAATAAGATGCAATCTAGAAACATTCAAAGGATCACTCAAAACATTGGATAAATATGCATTGGTCTGAATAAATTTCTTAAGAGACAACATTATAGACTATTAAACAAAGGGCATTACTGAATATTTGTAATTGTATATGGTTTATATATATATATATATATATATATATATATATATATATATATATATATATATATATATATAGTAATTTCTTCTCATTCTTTAATTTATGCCTTTTATAAAATTGATACATTGTTATCACTTAATTGTGTTTTGTTCAATATCATTTGGACAGTATGAATGGAAGAATGATGCTCAAAGAACTGAGATTCTATTAAATAGAAATTAAGCCCAGATTTATGTCATAAAAGATCCGGATAATCTGGTTCCTGAAATCCCTAATCTACACTACTACAAATTTATATTGGAAATAAAATAAGAATTCTAGTTCTGGTATATTTGTGATAAAATCTTAGAAAACAATATTCTCACTTTTATTTGAGCTAAAATATATGTATAAAGGATAATGCTATATGAATTATACACCTATACATAATTATTTATTTATATCCCTTGTCTAGTTAAAATAAATAAAGTTTATGACTTTAATTATGATGATGCATTTGATAAAACATTAATAGTGTTTGTCTAATGGGTAAAACTAATTATGATATCAGAAGAAAGATGTAAGTTGAGAATCAGAGAAAATTCCATATTTACTTTCACCTGTTAAATATACAAAGTTTATTAAACCTTAAAACTTAATCAGATTTAAAATGATAGGTAATATGAAACCTAAATAAGTTACATTAAGTAGAATATTATTCTTTAATGGTAATTATGATTAATTATTTTGATTTTCCTTTGATTATATATACATTTAAAACATTTATTCATAACCAAACATGTCTACATTAAATACTGAATAAATAGATACTAGAACTTGAGATGAAGTTAAAAATTGATGAAATGATGAAGCACACAATGTTGTATATTCTTAAACAATTTAAAATCCAATGCATAGTGAGTTATCCTACATTTTTAAAAGGCTAAAATACAGGTAGGTTCAGAATTCCTTTCTAATAAATCGCTATATATTTTATTATCATTGTTTATTATTCTAATCCTATTGAGTTAGTTTCCAGAACTCAGTGTTATGCAACTTAAGTTTCTTATCAACAGATAAGTGCATAAGATATTGATCTACCAAATGTTTCTTCTGAGATATTTGTCCAATTTTGTCATTATGTTATTTTTGGGCTAGTTGTAATAATATTTTCCACCATAGTGCAACTTAATCTTTAGGTATTGAGATTTGTATAAACATCACACAAATTCATTGAAAGACTTTGGCAATATTAATAAAATAATTCTATTATAAGTATATCCTTTGGATCTAGCAATAAGCATTTGAAAAATTAAAATTTGATTTTTCTATGATGCAAAATATATCTAATTTTTATCACTAATGTTGTTTTGATTTCCTTGACAATTTTACTATCATTACACATATGAGGTTTTGTATTCTATTTTAATAAATGCACACCCACCCACACACACACAAACTATATATATATATATATATATATATATATATATATATATATATATATATATATATATATATATATATATATATATATATATATAGAGAGAGAGAGAGAGTACCTTTTTGATTAGGTCCAAATAGGTTTACTAAATCAATTTTTGAAAAATGTTAAATTAAGGGAAAACTTAAATAGCATAACTGCTGTATAATATTGATAAGATTTTTAAAACTTTGTTGAAATAGAGTGGAGAGTTAAAAAGATGTGAAAAGCTATGTTTAAATGCTAAAAGCATAAAATAAAGTTAAATATTATGATTTTTGTATGGTTAGGAAAACTGGTCATAGTAAAATAATATACTAAAAGTCCTATTAAATAAAGTGTTAAAAGTTAGTTTTAAAATAATAATTTAAAATTAAATAAAATTTGTTTTAATATTTGTGTTATAAATTATTTATTAAAAAGTATAATATTTTATTGTAGACAAATGTATTTAATTTATTACACTTTAAATAATTTTTAAATTTATCTATTCCAAATTGTATCATTATATTTTATTATTTTTATAATATAAAATTTTGCAATAAAATGTTTAATATATTTTTGTTTTCAGACAGTAATTATAAAAAATTGTTAAGGTATCTAAAAAAAGTTTCAAAATTGCTTTAGAATTGTTTTTTAAAAATTGAAACATTTGTGTATCATAAAAAGTAAATGTTAAGAAAATTTTTAATTGGACAGTTTTTAAATAAGTGTAGTTAGTAAAGTTAAATTTAAAAAACAGATACATTGAAATTATATACTGGATAAATGAATAAAGTATTATTTAAAAAAAGTTATTTTAAAATGTTTAATTTTTTTAAATAAAATTGTAAAATTGTTTTAGAATTAAATTTTTCTAATGATATTTAATATTGTAATATGAGTTATAAATTTTATTTCTAAATTTTAATTACATAAACTTGACAAGTATGTGAATTAGATCATAAGTTGAAGATTTAATAGCCAATCAAAGATCAGTTCAATTTGGTATAAAGAAGATGCTCTCATTTTTGGACTTAATGACTTCATAAATCTCTTGATAACTTGTTAACTTATTATCAATATTATTATCATATATCAACATCAAAATATCACTTAGTTTACTGCTTAAAATTGTTATTTTTTTAAAAAAATTTTTTGAAGGATTATCAATTTACTAAGTTTAAGTAATAATGCATTGCTAAATTAATAAATTCTCTACCAATTATTTTTATTGAAGCTTAAGCCTACTTCATGGTAAAAATATGGATTTAATACAATGGAAATTGTATTCAAAAGAATTAATGATGAAAGTACAGCTAATAAAAGAAAGTATAATTTTAAATGTATTATGGAAAAAAATTATATAATTATTTATTTTTAATATCTGTGATATTTTCAAGAGTGTTGAACAGAAATATTTTTCAAAAAATTAGCATTTTTATGCATTCTATTTTAAAGATAAATAACTTTAGTTGGAGAACAAAAAGTTACATGGAAAAAACTTAAATTTTAATATTTTTGAAAAGTTGCAAATGAATTTAATATTGAACCTAGAAATAAAGGATACCATTTATGTTTACATTAGTAACTATATATATATATATATATATATACATTAAAAAAAGTTGCAGTGAATATTTTTTGAAATATTGACTTAAAAAAGTTTATTACAAATACCTCTTGAAAAAATGATTAAAAAAATGATATTATTATGGATATATTTTTGGAGTAATATAAAGCTGGTTTTTAAAATTATTCATCAGAAAATAAATAAATGGATAATTAAAAAATATTGTCCTGACTAAAGAAATATAACTTTATAAGTGACTTTATCTGAATCGCTATGAAATGACATTTGAATGGAACATAAAAAATATGTATTTTTCTGTAAAAAATATGTGTGGATTTATATCACTGACACCAGTGCATCTGAACCCAGTAGGATCCAAGTGAATAAGAAAAACTCCTGAGCTGACAATTTATAAAATCTTTTCAAGTGATCACTTCAATAATTGTTATCCTGGAAAGTTGCAGACAATAAAATGTAATTTTATAGACTTTTATAACAGGGTTAATGATTATTCTTCACAATAATTGTTGAATTCAAATGTTGACTTCATTTTCATGTTTTTTTTTATTTGTGAGCAACCATGGGAGGAAAGTTTTTGCATTTAAAGTTTCTGAACAGTATCATCACTAAGCAACATGCATTGGGGAGAAAACTTCTATGAAAATATTAAAAGAAAGAAAAAACTTTTTAATTTGAACTTTATGTAGAGTTGGAGTTTTCATAATTATAGTTTTATTATCATTTCACATACTAATTGCAATATTAAGTTTTATTAGTGTTACAGTAGGAAAATTACACTTAAATATTTTTATTTAATCTAACATAATTAATATTTTAAAGAATATTTTAGTATTTTGTAAAGTTTTTCATAAACATTTTTTAAGGTATGATAATGATGCTGAATGAATGTTATTATTATTTAATGTTTTCTTATATTAAATATTGGACCAGAAAACATCTAAGAGTGACTGACAAGAGTAGTGTCACTAGGTAAATCTTATAAAATATATTAATTTTATATGAATTGCTTGGAATAATTTTTATATTGCTTTTTATATGAATGAATGAACATGTGTGTTAGTGTTAATTACACATAAAACTTCATTATTATTATAAGATATAAGCCATGATTTTAGAAAGGTATGCATACATTTTTTTTATATTACCAATGTAATATAATTTATTGATACTTATAATTTTTATATTATTTTTTAATGGATAAACCCAACTTTTAGAAATATTTTGAATATTAATTTTAATATCTTAAAACAAAATCATTTGTATTTTATTGTTGAGTTTTAATAGTGAATAAACCTTTTCTTGTAATAGATTTTAGATTGTTAAAGTCATATACAAATTTTTTTTATTATTTAGAGTAATGCTAGTAATTTTGTGATATAGGTTTATAAATCTAGTACAGAGTTTTAATTGATAGTAACATTGGGAATATGAAAAGAAACCATTGGATGCTTATATGTATGATTTATGGAGAGAATAGAAAACTAACCCATATTATTATCTTAGTATTTTATGCAAGTACAGATAATGTAGCCATGTATCTTGTATATATTTTCCAGAGGCAGTGTTTCTCTTGATATTTTTTGTATTTTAAAATGTTCAAGTGAATGCTGAATAAATAGCCTGGACATTTTTATTATATTTGAGATTATTAGACAGAGAAGTCATACCTCTTCATTCACACAGTATGCATGTAGATTATCCAATATTTTTATAGTATTGAGTCTTTACTCTAGTTAGTTCTTCATGCCTATGCATTGTATCACTATCTTAATTTCAACAGTTATTGCATCATATAGCATTGTATTTATGAAAGAAAATAATGAATAATATTTGAATTGTAGTATCATTATTTTGAAAGAAGATGAGATAGGTTTTTCTTGTTTGGTTTTAGGTTAAAGTCAAATACAAATGAGATTGAAAGTAAATGATCACAGTAATAATAATGAATCATAGATATTTTTCATAGTTTTATTAAACTATTTTTGAAAAACATAAAAGATATGATAATTATTCACGAGATTTTTGAATAATTTTTGATATTTTGATTTTATGTATTAATGCATATTTTTGAGAAAAATAAAACATGCAAAATGAACAACATAAAATAGAATGAATGTTTGTATTTTATGAATATTGTTTTATAGTTTAAACATACATAAAACACGTATAAGGATTTTTATTTTAGAGAGTAGGACCAAGCAAAATATATAAAAGAACACTAGTAATATTATTTTATTAAAGTCAATTTTTATTTATCGAATGAACCAAGTAAAAGTATTTAAGATAACACTAGCACTATCATATTAAATAAGTTTAATTGATTTATTGTAAAAATATTTGAACATATTTTAATGATGTGTATTATTTAAGTATTTCATATTTTATAGTTTTCGAGTACACTTACGAAGTATTCTAGCTATTTTAATTAAAAGAAAATTTTTTATTAAACTATAAGAATATTCTTAAATTGGTATTATTCTTATTATTATTATTATTATTATTATTATTATTATTATTATTATTATTATTATTATTATTATTATTATTATTATTATTATTATTATTATTATTATTATTATTATTATTATTATTATTATTATTATTATTATTATTATTATTATTATTATTATTATTATTATTATTATTATTATTATTATTATTTTAAATAAATGTGCTATAAAAAGTATATATAAGTCGGAGTAAAGGCTTATTGTTGATTTATTTTCTAATGTGGAAGTATGTAACTTAATATTATTTTCATTAATTTGATATTTGTTAAGTTTTATTAACACAATTGTAAATAGTGTATATAGTTTGTTAAATGTATAGGATAATAAAATTTATTTAACTTGTTTTTATAAAATTTTGTGTTATATTGATTTATTCACAATCACAAATACATGTTTGACAGATACCAAAATAAACATAATATTTGCACAGTATAGATATCATTATTTTAAGAAATCACAATGCTTCAGAATATAATATACTTGAGAAATTTTCTTTTGCATTAATATTATTATTATCGTCATAATTAATTGCACAATTTATTGCATAGAAGTTAATGTTGATCGTTGCCACATATTTTCAGTTGTATTAGATTATACCACATATATTCTATTTAAGATGCCACATGACAACTAAAAGATTATATTATTATTATTATTATTATTATTATTATTATTATTATTATTATTATTATTATTATTATTATTATTATTATTATTATTATTATTATTATTATTATTATTATTATTATTATTATTATTATTATTATTATTATTATTATTATTATTATTATTATTATTATTATTATTATTATTATTATTAGTTAAGTGTAGTTGAGAATGACACAAAATCCCTTATCATTCTTAACTACAGGAGTTTATAAATTGATTAGTTATTTTAAAGAATCTGAGGTTGGGGATATTCTATAAAGCTTGTTAAGAGTTTGTTTTGTGAGCACTATATAACATTTGTAAATACAAGCTTATTAAATTATGTCATGTGACATGTGACTTGATTTTTTTTTTATTTTTATTTTTTTACTGTGAAGACTTTGGCAATTTTATATTGCTAAAGCTATTAATATATGGAGTATGTGAACTTAATTAAGTCCCATATGGCTATTTAATATGGATGTCTGAAAATTTAAGATTTTCTACTTAATGTTATACATTAGATAAAGTGCTGGGCTTGTCCTGGTATTTTTAATCTAATGATTGAATATCCTAGCACGTCACTGAGGACACCAGTGGCACAAACCAATCTGAGTTTGGGGATATTCTATAAAGCTTGTTAAGAGTTTGTTTTGTGAGGTCTCTCTCTATATAAGTAATAATATTATAATTCAATGTCTGTATTTCTTCAAAGCAATATACGTAATTATATAATTGAATATTTATAAATACAGTAATCAGATATATTTAATTTTTTTATCTACTTACGATCTTTGTTAATAGTGTTCAAAGTGTCAAAGTGTTAGTTGACAAAGACTATGAGCATAGTCAAAAGCACTCCTAAGTGGATAAAAAAAATTTAAAATATATCTGATTACTGTATTTATAAATATTCAATTATATAATATACATATATACTATTCAAATTTAATTGCACGTATTTATAATTTTCCAATAGAAATAAATAAATTCTTTAAGGTACAATGTTAATCACATTCCAGTTGTTACTGAGCCTTAATTTGGATTTAAACTTGCCATGCCAAGCAGATGCTAACTTTCTTTTTAGCTATACATTTGGTTGTTTTACAATAGCATGTTGAAACCACCAGAGGGTGTTATTTCTATGCTAGTGCACAGAAATATGCTGTTTAGGTGGCCACCTCCGCCGCTATGGAACATTCTATTTCTAACGTGTAAGCCTAGAAATAGTCCGTTGATACGGGGAAGAGCACCAGCTGCACAGAAACGTGAACATTTAGCCAATCTTGCTGCAGAAGCTATCATGTCAGCTTACAGCTCAGATTCGGGCTAAGAATTTTGGACTAGCGATCATATTTCATTTTTGTTTACAGTATTATCTGAGGGTGTCTGGAATTACAATTGTCGAAACTATTTTAATATTCATTAAGACCACCTCCCCCTCTATCTCGCATCTTTTAGGAAGGTCTACTAACAATTATCAGCAGAGTCTCATGCTTTCCTAGCCCCCATTTCCTGCTGAAAAAATGGGCCAAGTGTAGTTCAAAGCATGCTTCCCATCAAATCATGCTCTAAGTCACATTTCGTGCGACAACAACTGCGAGCTGATTAATCGAATAGCTGCACAAAAATAGGACAACTTGTTTTGCCGAATGTCAAAGAAAAAACAAGGATTCTTCTCTGACTGCTGGAACCGGCAGTGGTTTATCAAACAAAACACCGTGAAGCTGCATGCCTGCTGTGTTTTTTTATTTTATTTTTTTTTTGCCTGAAGAGCCCAAAAAGTTTCTTTTAATTGCCATATAGATTGATGTTTTTTGAGGGGGAATTACTGTCAAAACTTGGTCAATCTTCGAGTTGTTGGTGTTTCGTTCTGTTAGCAATTGCAAACACCCTTCCCTTTCCCCCCTCTCCCAAAGTTGGACTTTGGCTTGTAAATGTTACCGTTAAATGGACAATAGATTTATTTATCAAAATAAAAACAAAACAAACCAAAAAAAGAAAGAAGTAGTAGTTGAATTGGCTGATTTTTTGTTTGTCGTACAATACCGAACCGAAAATAGAAAAGGGTTTAATGAGAATTAAATCAAAACAAACAAAAAATTAGTTAACTACTTTTTAAAAATCATTGGTTTTAATCGATCGGGTTTTTTTTGGTTTTGGTTTTGGTTTTTTTTGTTGTTGTTTGGGTAGCCAAAATAGATTTGATAGCCACCGTACTTTTATTTTAAATGTGATAAACAACAACAAAAAAAAAAAAAACAACAAAAAAATACGTAGACGGTTAAAAAAAAAAAAAAACCGTCCCCTTTGAAAATATAAATAATAAAAAAAAGAATCAAAAGCCAAAAAAATGAAGTACTCTTTTTTTGTAAATTCATTTATTTGTAATTTTTTTGTTTATGCATTTGTTTATTTTTTTTTTTTTTTTGTTTTGATCATGTTTAAACAAAAAATTTGATTTGATATTTCTTTTATAAATGTGATAAACAAAAAAAAAAATCAAAAAACCAAAGCCAACCAAAAAAAAAAAAAAAAAAGAAAAGAAACTCGGCCCCGGCAACATTATATTTATCTTTGTTTACAAACCGAGCCTGCCCTCCAGCAGTTTCAACACACTATTGTAAAACAACCATACATTTTTAGTTTTTCTTTAACATTTATGTTTTGGATATATAAATCTTTTGTTGTTTCTTATAATATGAATTTTTTTTATTGTTAAGAAACTTTCCTTTGAAATAGGCAATGACTATATATAAGAAAAGAATACACTTTTTTTTTAAAAGGACAAAAAAAATATTCTTTTAATAATCTGTTTGTTGTCTCTTTTGTTTCTAAGTGATTTTTAAACTCCACACTGCTATATTTGATCTGCTGGAGGCATTGTTTTATAAACATTTACTAAATAAGTATTATTGTAATAAAACTTATTTTAATATTATTTATAAGTACACGCATACATAAATGCATCCATACACATATATGTGCAATATCTATTTATTAAATCCTATGAAATGTATTTATGTATAAAATGGATATTTTATAAAATAAATTTAAGCTATGGTTTTACTCTTGAAATTAAAAAGTTATTTTAATTTCTATTGCAGAGAAACTTTTCTTTTTCACCTGAGAACTTTTTTAAAAAAATGAAAGTATTAAATAAATAGCCTATGTTCCTTTAAGGTGATAAAATCATACTAAATCATTACTATTTTTCACACTTCATATATTTAGAACTATCAAAAAAAAGTATACTGTCATTATATAGAGTGATGGAGATTAGGAAGACATAGACTGGGGAGATTTTTATAGTAAATACTTCGGGTGTAAATTGATACTATATACCATACTGGTACATACTGTAATATATAATAAAGTTTTTAAAAAGATATAGATGTGTATTGTACCAGTCAAAACATGCTTATCCATCTAAACTGAGCTGGAACTCACAAAATGTACTTCAAACCCAGTCAAGCCTGAGATTTAGGTCAGGAACCAGCCTGAATTCGAACCCACCCTCCAAGCCCCAGATCAAACACCTAATGGACAACATAACAATGATGGCACATGAGATTTAATTCTTAATCTGGCCCACTAGCAAATCGGAGAAAACAATAAGACTCATGGACTTAAACATATATATAAACAACTTAATACTAGAGACATTCCAAAGATAAAATCTAATATATTAATTAATAGGGGCTTTACTAATGAATAGTTATGGTCAATTAGTGAATTGGATTGATTCAATAATGAGACAGAAACTGATATATGATGAATTATAAAATATATTTATTGACAATTTCATATGTATCTTGATATAACATTATTTAGTGTTGGCAAATGCATGCAGGCATTTTATTTATTAAGTAACATTACTCTAGGCTATTTAGTAAAATCAAATTGTTGCTAGTATTTAATTGTGCTAGTATTTAATGGAGCCAAATATCATGCTATATAAAAAATCACTATGTTCCACTTATTAGTTATGCCCTTTCATCATCAGTTCAAGTGGCTATTATACATGAAATCAAACCAAGTCTCGAGTAAAATGTATAATACATGTGATTATAATAAATTTTTATATTAAATATGGGCATATCAAGCATTCCAGATAGATTTAGATCGAACGGGTTTTCAAAAATACTTCGGATCAATGCTGAAGACTGCATATTAGGGAGGCAAAGTTGGCTATAGCAATTTTACTAACACACTAGGCACAAGTAAAATATAATATTAAAGTTGCTCTGCAGATGGAAGAATAGTTTTTAGGGTTTTTGTGACTAACACCGGTTTACCCAATAACTGGTCATCATGCTGCTAAAAGGGAACTTGTATTTGGTTCATAAGAGGTGGGGGACTTATGTGCTAATCTGGCCCTTAGCTCAGTCTTAGCTACTACACTACCCTTAAGAGAGAAAAATGGGCTGGACTTACCATGGCTCCATCTTATATATATCAAAAAAGAAACAGCACAATGAGAAAATATTAATAAATTTTCCATCCACCAAGCCGAAGTATATTATACATTAAATATTATACATTAAAGAAACATAGTTTATCAGGTCAAAAGAGCCAACACTTCTGTAGCATGAGGAATACGATATGTTACTGATGGGAAAATATATATATATACAAACTTTACTTTATCCCGTTCAATTTCTTTAGTTATATATAACTACTAAACTTTTAAAGGGGGGGGGGGAGAGTATATTTCAGGGACTTACGAATACTTTACTAAAAAAAATATACTCATGATTACACTCCAGGCTAGTTTAATCTTTAGTAACCTAAATTAAAGGTTGTGAATTTGGATTTATAAGCCACATTTTATATTCACATTAATTATTTACTAAATGACGAAATAATAACAAGCACAAAGGGTCACCATTATTTAGAAATATGTTTTTGAAACAGCACACTAAATGATGCTATAATAACTAATAATTTGAAGATTTTAAACAAAACATATTTGGTTATTAAATGCATGCTGTTTCGAAACGTAGGCCTAACTAATAACTATTAAAATAATTAAAAGAAAAGTAAATATACTGCAGTGATCAACTTATATAGCAAAACATCAATAAAGAAATTTAGCATAAGTATGTCATTTATAGTATTCAAATATTAGAAAATTAAGACAGAGTTTACATTAAAGACAGAGTTTTCATTAATTGGGTTTGCTAACCTGATTTTGAAGAAATAATCATCATTTTGAATTTTACACAGAGCTCTGCAATTTTAATAATATTAAGACAGTTCTCCTATAGTTGGACTGGAGATACTCAAGCTGGCATGAAGGCAAGTTCTTTGAAAGCTTATGGCTTCTTCAATTTAGTTGGGAGATGATTTAAAATGGTGTTTCTGTAGCTGGACAAAAATTGGAACAAAGGCAACTCCCTTTTAGCAGCTTATGGCATCTTTTATTTGGTATAAACTTGTTGGTTGCTGCTTCAGCATTGGATGGATTGAACTTCAGCATTCCATCATTGGGATGGCAGTAATTCTTGCCTGACTAGCAGGCCATAGTTTAATTAACACATTTTTAGCTTTTCGTAGCAACAGCTTTTCAAAAGCAAGATGGAGTATATCTTCCCACTTAAAATATGGCCTATTTATATATTTCCACCAAGCCTTAACACCTTTTTGGAATTTCATTTGGCTCAGGACCAATTGACTTTTAATTAAAACAAAATCATATAATCTAATTTCTACTACTGAAAGTCCCCGAGGTGTTATTTTTAATTTACTTAAAAATTATTAAAATATATAAATCATATAATTTGATTCAGATTTCACTAATTAAATTTCTTTTTAGGTGTTATAAAATGTTAAAGCTTAGCAGAAGTAATGGTATTCTGATTTAATGATAAAGTCTTTTGTTGAAACAAAATCAATCAGTAAACTAGATTTTACTTTTATCCCGGGTGCGGTCACTAATTGATTTCTTGTTTACACAAAATTTTCAATTTTAATTATAAACAAATGATTTTTATTTTACTGAAATAAATAACTTTTAACATATTTTTCTTCCCAATATTATTTGTTTAAAAAAAAGCAAATTTAAAGAAAATACTTCAGTTTCAGCTATATCTATAAAACATTAAATCAGAAAACCGTTAAATATATTTTAAAGAAAACAGTTTACATTATATCTTTTTATTTAAACTTAAATATATATACGAATCATTATACCCTTATTCCAAGGTTTAAATTATCCATCCACATATGAATATAATATAAAATTAAAATTGACTGAAAATTAATTAAACATTTTATGAATAATTATGAGGATTTCTACGCTCTAATTTTATCAAACCGTCTAATTATAACGTATTTTCATATATAAATGGATGATGCCATTCAAGCGACCATGATAGCAAAGTTTTACCACTCAACTTATATATAACATTTTTACATTTAAGATAAACTTGAAACTAGTTTAGACAAGTAGGTCATTATGTTGATGGTGAAACAAAAAAAGATTGGAAGCTTTCCGTTTCAGTATGGATGTAAATACAGAAAAGCAACACTTAGTTAATACCAGTATCAATAACAATCAACAATTTGCAATCTTCTTTAAACAATAAAGATGGAAATCCACCTTTATATATTATGTCATTTGATTACAAAGAACAAAATTATTAATTTAAATAAACCCCAATAAACAGATAAACATAATTTGTTATGAAAGTGTTCTGAAAGCAGACTAAAAAATAGTCAATTATAAGTTTCAAATTGTAATTATAAGTTTGAAAATGCATTTCAACTATATTATTTAGATAATAAAGCTAATAATTCTCAAGGCTAGATAAGTATTGATGTAAATATAACATACATAATACATGTGCTTATAGAAAAGCAGTCAACACTTAATTAGTACTATATCAATAGCAATCAACAATCTCAATCTGTCGTCAAGGCAACTACTTTTTAACAATAAAGGTGGAAATCCATTTTTATATATAGTCTCATAATGTTTATATGGATACTAAATATTGCAACTTGATTACAAAGAATGAAATTATTAATTCAAAGAAGTTTGAATGACCTTCGTTAAGCAAGTAAACATAACCTATTCTGGAAACAGACTAATCAATTATAACATTCAAATTGCAGCTATAACTTTCAAATGACAACCCAATTAAAGCAAAAATTTATAGGTTTACTGTTCTAGAGCTTCAAAAAATAAGTCAAAATAAAATTTCCATATGCATTTTTGTAGTTTGTTTAACAATCTTACTACTAGATGCATTTTGGTACCATTTCCAAGTTGCAATACAGTCACATTTAACTTACCAGCATTGTGATCCAACTTTCAGTAGTGTTTGCTTTATAATCTTGCATTTGGTTGGGGCATAAGCTAGAACAAATATGCATTAATTTAATAGTTTAAAAAAATCTGAAAATATTACTATTATATCAAAAGCTTAAACTCAGGCTTCAAGAAGACATGTCATTGTTCTTGAAAGCACTTTTCTTTGATATTACTTTGGGGAAAAATTGTATATTTTCTATAATTTATTAATATATTTATTATTATAATAATTATTTTTATAAAGTGCATCCTCTTTACTTAAAGTAATATGTATTAAGGCTATATTAAGACTATGTGCCTGAAATAAATATTACTATATTTATGATTATTTTTACAAAATATTTCTAATATATTTATTTTAAAATAAAATAGTTATAATTTCCATCACATTTTACTTTAAAGTATTTGTTTTTAAGAAGATAAATCAAGTAAAGCTGTAACCATAGTAAAATTTGTTAAAAATGAAATGTTTCCATAAAGCAGTAGCTGTTATTTTATTTTATTAATTATAAGTGGCATTTTAAATTTCAATAAAGGACTTGGTTGCTTTATGATGCATTAATAATATTTTGTTTCATATTTTAGAAGTAGAGTTCATATAAATATATTTCATGTATTAAATATTTTAGCAGCAGTGCAGCAATCATACAATAAGAAAAAACTCAGTTTATTATTTTCTTTCTATATTTTCAATGTTGAAATATTATTTTTAAGAATGTTTTTTTTATTTGTAAACTAATATTTATTATAATTAAAGATTATTGAAATATAATATAGATTAAAGAGTTAATTGTAAAAATAAAATGTATGTGTAACGCAAACAGTGATTACAGGAGTCAAAATGGCATTCATAGGAGTGAGTAATGACATCATTAAATCCTATTGTAAATGCATTATAAAGATTTTTAATTTAGGTGGAATATTAAAACAGATGTTTTAACTGTTACATTATCTAGTAAGTAGTTACATTTTCTTGTGATGATATAAACAGAGAGGGAGGGGAGAAAAACTATATTAAAATTGTTTCATCTGCAATAATTTTACATAGATTATTTTTAATATAAGTCCAGGCAAAATATAAAGCATAAGTTGAAAAGTTAAGTTATACCTTTCTACCAGATGCCACTAGCTTGCTTTATATTACATGCCTGACATATACCCAAATATAGAAAAATATAAAGCTGCATTAAGTCAGGTTTAAATTCAAAATAATTATTCCTAAATAGACAACACTAGCAGTAGCCAAAGCTATATCACTCAGCAACAAAATGAAATAAATTTACTCATAATTTTTAAAGTTTTCTAGCTAAATATTTAAAAATCAGTACAGTAATAAAAATGAAACAACTGCTACAGATTCAACACAGAGCCTCAGTGATTTATAAAACCAATGAAACACCAATGAAGATCTTGTCAGAATCCCAGGCAATTTTAAAAAAAGTCAGAATGTTAGAACATCTTTTTTAAAGGAAAATGTTTTTTTTTTGTTTAGAATGAAATTGAATACATTGATAATAGTTTAAAATACTTAATTTAGCAATCACATTTAACTGAAATATTAAATATTAAGCATTCTATATCAAATTTGAGCATTTAACTAATTAATATTTAAATGCATTAAAAATTAATACAATGCCAATGTAGTCATTGAATTTTATTGTTAACTTTAATATATAGGGTATATGAGCACAGACTTTCACATGACCCACCACTCTCCACACTATCTTATAACACTGATACACTTGAACACATATATGTTGAAAAGATTAATAATCACCAATATATATATTTCATGCTAAACCAACAAACATTACTTGGTCCAGATTACCATCTCTACACATATATGCTGTAATCAGTCAGATATATATTAAGATAACCAATCCTTATACTTTAATGGACAGGCTTCAATCCACTCCACACTCCAACTCTTCAACCATCAATCCAATTGAAAATCTGATGATGGAACACTCAAAGGCCACCCTGAGGCAAAGATTCTTGTCACAACCATGTTGACATAAGGTCAATCTGATCCCTCATACACAGAACATAATCTATTTAATACAAGGGATCAGATTTTCAACTGGATGGATGGTTGAAGAGTTGGATGTGGAGTGGTTTGAAGCCTGTCCATTAAAGTATGAAGATTGGCTATCTTAATATATATCTGACCATTTACAGCATATATGTGTAGAGATGGTAATCGGGACCAACTGATGATTGCTGGTTTAGCATGAAATATGTATATTTGTGATTATTTATCTTTACAACACATATGTGTTCAAGTGTATCAGTGTTATAAGATAGTGTGGAGAGTGGTGGGTCATGTGAAAGTCTGTGCTCATATACCCTATATATTACATATATAAACACAGGTATATAATAAACATGTACGTTTCAGTTATTAAATAGTAGAGATGTCTGTCCATCCCTTGTATTAAATGGATTAGTTCCTGTGTATGAGGGGTCAGATTGACCATAGGTGGACATGGGTGTGACAAGAATCTCGGCCTCAAGGTGGCCTTTGAGTGTTCCATCATCAGATTTTCAATTGGATGGATGGTTGAAGAGATGGAGGGTGGAGTGGATTGAAGCCTGTCCATTAAAGTATGAGAATTGGCTATCAATATATATCTGACCACTTACAGCATATATGTGTAGAGATTGTAATCTGGACCAACTGATGATTGCTGGTTTAGCATGAAATACATATATTGGTGATTATTTATCCTTTCAACATATACGTGTTCAAATGTATCAGTGTTAGAAGCTAGTGTGGAGAGTGGTAGATTGTGTGAAACTCTGTGCTCATATACCTTATATATTACATATATAAACACAGGTATATAATAAACCTGTATGTTTCAGTTAACTTTAATGCAAAATAAAAAGATGCAGTACAAGTGTTCTATTCTGAATTACAATTAACCATAAGTTACCAAAGAGAAGAATTTAAAAAAGTAAAATGTGCTATATATTACTTTAAAATAATAATGAATGACAGTTGAAATAATTTTGCATTATAACATAAAATAAATGTATATAATTTTAATGCGCAAATACGCGCACAACAACCGAGCTTCATCAGGATTAAATAACAATATATTATAAACTCAAAATAATTATAATATCTAAAGAATAATGCCCGAGCGCTTTCAAGAGAACTTAGCTCTCATAATCATGGGCAACAAAGAATAAGCATAGCGTGTTGGTATATGAGAAGTTTAAAATATAACAGTTTAATCAGATGATTGGGTGCCAATATTTAAAAAAATCTATTTAAAATAAGTTAAAATATCAACTAAATGTGTGTGCATATATAGAACAGATCGTAATTATAAACGGCTCAGTACGTTGCATTAAATGTTAAATATTTATGATATATAATATTAATATACATTACTGTACTTTAAAATGTTATTCTATTTCTTTATTTGAAAATGATGATTAATTGTATTGGAAATCTCTTGTTAATTGCTTCGACTAATATTACTAACATATATCTATTAATTTAGAGTTTAGTCATTTAAAGAATGTGTGGATGGGCACATTTTAAGAGATTAATAGAGATGTTAATGCTTTTATTATATAGTCGTGTATTAATATTTAAAGGAATATAATGCCAAAAGACTAGCCCTTCTCAAATTCCTTAGAATATTAGATTTATTAATACCATATGATTGTTCATTAATATTTTAATTTGAGATAAGTTTGTTAGTGAAAATGATGCAGATAATATAGACTGCCATAGCATAGTTTAGAAATTTTGTTTAAAGTTAATGTAAAATAATTGTTAGTATTTTTGCATTATTTCATCTAAATTTAAGTTAGTAAAAGATTAATTTAATATTAAGGAATTTTTAAATATCTTCCCCTCTCCTTAATTACAGTGATTTCAAAATAGCTTATAGGTGTCTTGAAATTATGCTAATATTTATAAATCAGCCTCTGCAGGTACGTATGGCAGTGAATAGCATGCGTATATACAATCAAAGATAAACAGTAGGTGGATTCATTCTACACTTTTCATTTACTGACAGTTAGTTTACTTATAGTGCATTGAGTTTGTTAGTACTTTGACATTATTTAATCTAAAATTAAATTTAAACAACGTTTTAATCGAAACTTAAAATTATTTATTTATTCAACTTTATAGAATTACTTTAATGAAATATTAAAATCAAGGATTTTTTATTATCATTATAATTATTTTAAATATATATTATTATTATTAAAATTACATACAAATATGTAAAACAAAACAACCATGAATAAAAAAAAATGTGCATTTATAATCTTTTTTAAAGTCTCTATTAAAAGTTATTTACTAAACTATTAGTGCCAGTTATATCTTTAAAATTTAAAAATTTGGACTATTAAATACAATGGACCAACTAAAAGGTCACAATTATATCAACACAACCCTTATGCTAATAGAAACAATAAAATACCAGCAATCTGTTATCAAACCAATATTAGAAAATAAATGGGACCCATTTTTAAACTAATTATACTGCTGCCTTGTCAGCAAATTTCCAATAGTCTATTGGTTTATTTAATCATGAAAACTGTAGTGACATAATTTACATATAACAATCGATTTACTATGTTAACCCATTCTATCCAATTATATGTCAGGTCCCTGGTTGCTTGAGGTTATTTAACATTCTCCAATATTTTTTTGTAAGATTATCAAATTATGGCCTTTAGCAAACAATCAGAAAAAGTATGTAAACATCACAATTATATTTCCTCATTATTTTTAAACCCCTGATTAAGCTAGACTTCACTAAAAACTTACTTGGAGCAACAATTATTCCTATCTAAAGCAATTTATATTATAGACATCAGTGTCAACATTTGAGATTTATTAACATGCTGTATTAATAAAAAAATTTAACATTCATAATTAATATTTTCCTTTGATATCCTTTGAACAATACATTCATAAATAAAATGTTAACTAACAGCAAAAAATATTTTTTACTTTAAAGGTAAAATAAATGATACAAAATATGAATTAATAGAATATTAATTAACAGCATATTTTACAAGACAATATATTCAATATGTTTAGTAATATGGTCTCAATTAAGTCCTTATTAAAAATATTCCTAGTTCAACAATATTATCAAAGGCCTTTTATTAAGTAATTACTTATTAGGAAAAATATAAATGTAAATATCTTACTATTGGTTTTGAATTATAAATACCCCCCCCCCCGAGTCTTTTTGTTTTCTGACATTAGCTTAAAATTCTTGAGTAGTAATGTCTTCATTTTCCTCTTTTTTATTAATCCGCTACAACTGAATTTGATGGAGATGAATTTGGTCTATGGTTTAACCTTGGCAACAAATTGTTACACTTTCATTTACCATTGTCAAACTCCCTCCACTCACAACTTTGATGCCATACATTTCAGATAAATACACTAATGATTATTACTAATCATTTTCGAAACTAGAGATTATCTCTAGCACAGATGTAAACTTTAAACCTCAGTTAAAGATTAATATATGAAAAAGCACCTCAATTAACAACTTGTACTGATTACAACTCTATATATACCACTCTAATTTAGGCACCACTGTTTTTCAATAAGCATAATTTCTTTTGCTTTAATTAATTTTTGTTAACGTCTCAATTTGGCTTGCATGGGAATTATTCACAATTGCCCACATTGTAGTTTTCACATTTTACTCTATGTCCACTCTTACATTTTTATTACAAATGAATTCTTAAATTTTTTTTAGAATGAATGACTTTTTAAATTTTAACAAATAATATTTAAAAAATATATTTTTATAGTATATACTTTAGAAGCTTTATAAAATGTGTCTACTACCAAAATGAATACTTTATATTTAGAATTTATTTTACATGAAATTACTTTTTTTTTTCATTAAAATGTTTAATCATTTGTGGGGGAAAAAAATAAGAAAAATTAAATAATTTCATTTATTAATCATTCCAACACACTCTATATATGTATATAGACTTTGTACCATTGAATGGTACAATACATATATACTATCACATTTTTTTTTTTAAACAATTTACTGAAAACTTTTATACATAAGCTGATATTTCAACTGCTTTGTAGTTATATTCAGAGCTATGATGCATTAATAAATAAAATGAATAAAATAATATGAAATAAATAAATAATAAAACAAAACAATGGAATTATTAGTTTAGAGAAAAATAAATCAAAACTAAATATAGATAAAATTAAAATCAGTAATAAGTATTTTCTCATTTTTTCATAAATATGAACCATTACTTTCAATATATTTGAAAATTAAAAAAAATCCTTTAACACAGTGTTTGTTTCAAATCTTGGATTTAAAAAAAGTTAAAGTGTAAAAGGACGTCATATGAAAATAAATAAGAAGTTTAAGAAAGAATAATTATAATTTATGTGATAAATTATTTTTATTAAGTTATTTTGGAAATTCTTTGTATATATAAAATTTTATTTTGTACTTTGGATTGAG
Organism: Epiperipatus broadwayi; assembly: GCA_028023455.1. Lineage (NCBI taxonomy): Eukaryota > Metazoa > Onychophora > Udeonychophora > Euonychophora > Peripatidae > Epiperipatus > Epiperipatus broadwayi. The sequence continues at coordinate 3,351,014 of JAQFVV010006210.1, forward strand.
AATATGTCAATTACTCAACCAGTGTTAGATGGTTAAACTAGGGTGTTGCATAATATTAATTGCCAGGAAAAAGTTTATAAATATATTACAGAAATAAACAATCCTTGACAATAGCCATACAATATATTCAAAATGGAGGAAAACTGGGATAAAGTCTTTTTCACAAAATAAAGAAGCCGAGATTTGAAAAGAAAAAGTGTGTTAAAAGTTTTATTTTTACATAAATATAAAATTAAAATACAGTATATATAAAACCAAATAAAATAAACACATATTTTGTATATATTTTATATTTTAATGAATAGTGATATTTTATTTTATTTTGTTTGCTTTTATTTACACTGTTTATATATATATTGTATTTTAATTTTATCTATATTATGTTCTGCTTTATTGGTTTTTACTTTAATCATTCCATTGTTTGGTCTTATTATTTATTTGCTTCATATTTATTTTGTTTTTACTATTTTATTTATTAATGAATCATAGCTTTTAAAAAGTCTGTAGGATAGTCAAAACATCATTTTATATATAAAAGTTTGCAATTAAGTGTTTAAAAGAAGGAGTATGATTGTATGCATATAAAATAATAAAACTATAAGGAAATAAAAGTTTATATGGCATTCAAATATATATAACTTAATACAACATTAAATAAATAAGTAAATCATTGAAATGATAAACGTTCAATGTGCAAATTATATTAATGCAATGCTTTCCATTATCAGATTTGCTTTAAAAATGTAAAATGGGTCAATTTAATTTTATTTCCTTCCTCCTGTAAAAGTAAGAAATTTGATAAATGATATTAACCGGTGCATTGGTTTAACTAGCATTTAAAGAGTATGTTAATCCAATGATTTTATTACTATTAGTACTATATTATTCAGTAATTACAAAGTTGATATTTGATTATTTACTCACAAAAAGTCTTAAAAAATTTAACTCTACACTGTGAAACTGTTAGCCATATTGAATAAGCTTTTTTGACATCTGAATACATTCTTACCAACCTTAACATCATTTATGAGATCTCCGAAGGCAAATTCAAATTAATAATTAGCTATCAATCTACTATCTTTCCTTTCCTCACCAGAAGTAAACTTTACTTTCCTGGAAAATTTTCAATGATATTAAAAAATATTCATTTGAATTTAAACTACATGTTATAGGCAGTTATATTACTTTCTAATGTAAAGTTTGTAGAAGTTCATTCACTCTGTAAAGTTTGATTAAATACATGTTTGTTTGGGTTTTTTTTTTTTTAAAAAAAAACAAAGTTAATTTTAACCCTAATATATATATATATTTGCAGTTACAAATGAAAGCAAGTCAACATTGTTAGGAAAATATTGCATAGAATGATCATCTTGTTTGTAATTGCTTTCAGACATTTTAATTTATTTTGCGTGCATTTTAGATATCTATACATATTAAAGGCAACATTAAGTTTTTGAATTTTGCAAACACTTTTAACTGATATTCAACTCAAATACATTAATAAAATATTTTCTAAACAGATTAATTAGTTTTTAATTAATAATATGCAAGAGAAAAATAGCAAAACGAAAAGAAAATAGATTTCATTCAAAACCAATTATAACAATTTGTCTTATCAGAACATAAATAATTAAAATATTGTCACTAACACATTAATAATGTAGTAGAAACTTCTTTTGGTGGCGATCCCAACAATAATAATTATAATGCTGCTAAAACTGAAAATTTTTAAAAATCATCAAAATATATTACACGGTGTGTGAATTAATTTATTGCACATTAAGCAATTATTATTAATTTAACTGATAATAAATTATTCTACACGAAGTAATATAAATCACTAATTTAAAACTACAAAATTTTATATAATATAATCTGATATTTTATAACACTTTCTTACTTTTAAGCATCATTATAAGAGCTTAATTTAATCATTAAGTCACTTACTTAAAAGGTATAGAACAATAGAATAGTTAAGGAATTAATTAACTCACTTCTTAAACTCTGATTGGTGACAATTAATATTAATTGCAATGCAAATTTAGACATTAAGTTTTATGCATTTTAAATATAAACAGATTTACTACTGATAGCTTTAAACGGTAATGACAATAATTATAATATATAATTGATTTTCAGTTAAAGGATTCAATGGTTTCTATTAAGAATTGGTCAATACATTATGCATATTAAATATTGTTTAATAGCCATAAATTTCTACAATTTTTAGATACTCTAATAAAGTTTTATTTTTTTTTCCTCAACACATTAAACTTTATTTAGGGCTGCATAAAATACCTCATTTCAACTAATTCTAAAGATATATCATGCTTTGTAAAAAATAATTATTACTGGTATATTTTTTTTAAAATTTAGGCAAGTATATTTAAACTTATAAGTAAGTTTTTGATACATTGAAATGGTCAAAACCAATGAGAGATATTTAAACAATATATATATATATATATACATATATATTTATAGTAGAAAAAACTTGCTTAGAAGTAGTAAAGGAAACAGAATTAACTGTAAAATAGAAAACTAGCAAAAGGAAAAATAAATAAATAATTTAGACAGTTTAATGAATTTATTCAAATTTAAAAAATGATTATTTTAGATTGTCATTAATTCAAAATTATATAATAAGTTTATACACATAATAGAATATAATAGTTGATTTTAATAAAAGTGTTCAATACTGGAAATACATTGAAGATGTATTCAGTATCTGTACTGTTTTCTCTAAATATATACTGTGAAGTTTGCCTTTAATATATAATAGCTTCATTTATTTACAAAAGTATAAAATATTAAATATATAATAATTATATATTATAAAACAATAAATACTGCACAATTATATGTTTATTGTATAAATCAAGCATTTGTAATTGAAATAATATGAGCATGTCTACCTGCATGCCTTTCATTAACCAAACCTAATACATTTTATTTAATGCAATAATTTTTTTTATCTGAAAAAGTCACTATGAATTATGGGTGTTTTAATTATGTCATAGACAAGTTAATTATAGAAAATAAATTCTAACCAATTAACATTTAAGAAAGCTTAAATATAATTTTTTAATCTACCTGTCTATCTACACATTTATTCTTTAATGAAAAGTGGAAAAAGTCAAAAGTTTGACTTTAAATTATTTATTTAACCCATTAATTAACTAATTCCTCTCACTTGTTTTTTAAAAGTCCAAGTGACAGTTTTGGTTCTACATGCAGAATTATACTTTTACAACTAAATTTGGCTGAAGTGATTTCATAATGTCATGGCTGAACATGGTCTACTATTCTCAGTATGTAACTATGAAAATAACTTCTTTTTTTATGTTTAGCCTGAATCTTGAATTTTTAGGGATTTATTCATTAATATGTTTATAATACTTTGTTATTTTCAGTAATTTTCTGTAGGTAGCAGTTGCAATCAGAAAACAATTTTGATTTTTTTTTAATTAGCATGTGTGAAAATGAGAAAATAATCTCCATTTGTTTCCCAGATTTATAAGAGACAAGTCAGCCATCTTCCAAAAGTTTTTTTTAAAAAAAAACACTTATACTTTCAGCATTATTTTGTTGTTGTACAATGTGATAACTAAGAAATAAATATTATATTATTCTTTCATTTGATTTTATAAATATATTATATAAGAAAGATTTTATAATTTTGATTGGAAATTTTTGTCAAATATTTTGCATATCTCTACTTTTTTTAGTGTTTTGAAATATTACAATATTTTACAATTTAGATACTATATTTTTTATTCACTATTTATCAATTTCTTATTTTATAATTACAACTATTTCAAATTTTTAGAATTTTAATTACACATCTATCTACAATTTTAAGTCAAATATTCTACTGATCTCCGTTACATATACATATATAATTATAGGAGATTTGAATCCAGGCTTTCAAATCCCCTGTAATTACATCTAAACTCCAAGGATGTAAAGTATATCTCTACATAAATATTACAGATCTTGCCCATCCCTCTTCTGTATATTTAAATGGACATGGTCTTATGCATGAGAAGTCAGAATGACTTCTAATCAATATGGCCATAGCAATAATATTGGCATTATCAAAAGATTTGGGTGTTCTATCATGAGATGTTCAATAATATAGAAAGTTGAAGAGTTGGATAGTGGAATAGATTGAAGTCTATCCATTAAAATTTGATAAATGAAGCACTGATTATATGTGTGTGAGAGATAAAAATCTGGATCAACTGATGAGTGCTGATTTAGCATGGATTATGTATATTGGAGATCATTTACCTTTTTTTATGTGTGTGGTCTTATCAAGATAGATTGGATAGCTGAAGGGAGCTTCAATGTCTGGATTTAAATCCTCTATAATTACATCTAAACTGCAGGGATATAAAGTATACCTATATTTAAATATTATATATATATATATATATAAATAATATTGTAATATTTATATATATATATATATATATATATAAATATATATATATATATATATTGAAATATTACAATATTATTTATTCTATATAAGAAATATTATTTATTACATAAGTACAAATATTCTAAAACATTAGAATTTAAATTATAACAATTTAGTAAGTAGGTGTTAAAATCAACATTTTTGGGACAAAAAATGCTAAAAAAATTATACCCAATTAAAGATTTAAACTTTTATTCTATGTCATATTTTGATAGTCTTTATCTTATTTATTTCAAATATAAATTTAGAAATGAAAAAATTTCAGAAAGATAATATTTCAACTTTGAAAATATAGAAAATAAGTACTAAACTGAAATGCATAAGAATAATAACTTATTTCTTAATTAGAGTATCAAACTCTCCATAAAGTCATATCATCAAGTGCAAGCCTTTATAATCAATGGTTGCTGGCAGGTTTGTGCATAAAATCCCTACCTAGAAGCTTACTCATTCAACATTCCCACATTAGGTTCTAGTTTGTGGCTTTCATAAGGGAGGAGCCTTGGATTTGAGAGCAATGCACTAGATCTTAATATCGTGAGATAATATTCATTAAATACAGAGAGACTTTAGCTTTTGATGTTACTATGAAATTATGAACTACTACTAATTAACAATTTCTGAGGCTAAGCAAGTTTGTTCTCATAAACCTATAATTGCTCTTTTATTAGTTCCCTTTTTCTTCAAAGACCCCCAACAAAAGAGCTGTGGTAGGTTTATGAAAAAAATTTGCTTAGCTTCAAAAACTGCTAATTAGTAGTAATTGATAATTAAGTAGCATCAAAATGTAAAGTTTTTCTCTATTTAATAAATATCATCTCATTTCTATTCATTATTATAATAACAATCCTTTTAAATAAATGAATTAAATGTTTCTATGAATTGTTATTATAATAATGAATAAAAATGAGGAGATAATATTCATGAAATAGAGATAAGTTTATCTCTATTTCATGGATAGTATCTCTTCATTTCTATAAATAGATAGATAGAAATTTAATGAGAGCAAAAAATCTCCAGTGGTGGTGAATGATTATGCTTGTCCATTAACAGAATTAAAAAATAGAAGGGTGAACTTTCAACATTGACATTATTTAATAATATTTTTGGTGATAGTTCTGGGAATAAAGTGTTTAATTTATTGAATATAATATTTTAAAGGTGGTATATAGTACTATGAAATTATAGCTGAAGAAATGCACTTACTTTTTAAGATCTTATACTATCCACATAAACTTTTGTCTTGTACATATAGATATATTAAATACTAAATATAATTAGCCTAAAGTATATATGTAAGTTAAACACAAGCAAGCAACTGCCAAGATTTAAGAATAATTGTCTATGTTCATCAAGACATATCAGATGTTATCTGATTCTATTTAATTTACATTCATAATTTAGGCTAAGTGTAATGCATTTAATACATTTTTTATAATGAAAACTTTATGTTGATCTTATACAGTCTTTAAAAGTGAGAGCATCTCTTCACATTGTAATGATGAATTATGGTTTTAGGGTGATATGCAGGATATTAAATAAACAGTTCACTTTTTTATATCATCAGTAATTGTTTGCTTAAATAACATCAGTATTGAAATTGAGATTAGTCTGCTTTTTTATTTCTTTCATTTGTTGCTATTTACTTTATCTATACACTTTAAGTTATGCATATTGTGTGGGATTATTCATTTAAATCAACTTAATTAGAAAGCATTTAACCTAGAACAACAACCCCAGGCCAAGAATCAAAGGAAACTCACTCACTGATACACCCAAAAGAAGGTTTCTCCTTTTGGATGTATCAGTCTATTAGCTTACTTTGATTTTTAGCATGGGGTAATTTTCCTACATTAAGTGCTTTCTAATTAAGTTGATTTAAATGAATAACTCCACATTCTCCTTTTGAATATATATCAGTCTGTCAGTTTACTTTGATCCTTGGCTTGGAACAGTTGTTTTATGTAAGTGCTTTCTAATTAAGTTAATTTAAATGGATAACTCTACACATTCAAGATTTCAATCTAAATGTTCATTAAAATATTGCATTAATATATATAATATTATAAATCAATGTCTGTATTTCTTCAAAATAATATACACAAATTTATAAATAAATATTTAAAATTACAGTATTTAAAAGCTTATAAAAAATATATATATAATCATCACTTAGGAGCGCTTTCAACTAACTTGTAGATTTGTCAACTATCATGTTTAAAATGTCAGCTTTCCCATAATTCTATGATGTTAACTTTCCCATAATTCTGTGATCTTAATGTTTTCTGCTTGCCTATAAACCAAATGTTGCTTGTGTTTACATATCAACATCACCTCTTTAATTTTCTTTTTATTATTATTTCTTTCAGTTTTCAATATTTTTACGTTGTTGTAATTAAAATCGAAACCATATATACATGATTTATCATGGTCATAAAAGACAGAAGCTGATAAATTATTATTTTTCAAATTTTGTTTTGTATTTTGAACCCTTTTAAATAACTATAAGTGTTCCTTTGTTTTTTTTTTCCAATGTGCACCTCGATTCACCTATATATCCATAGCCAAGCCCACATGTCCATTTGTAAATGATACAATTTTTATTTGTAAATAAAGTTTTATCCTTTGCATTGTTTATTAATTTATTTAGTGTAGGTGGGGCATAAAATGCAATATCACATATTCCTTTATAAATTTTCTTAATGAAACTTGCCTGTTGATTTGAAATATATGGTATTGATATCCACAATTTTTTATCAGAAGAATTAACACAATTATTATTTTTATATTTATAAGTAAAATTTTTAATAGTATAATAAACAGAATCATAATTCTATCCAACATTTAACAATTCATTATAATAAGTTTCAATATTTTTAATTTTATCTGATGCATATTTACAAAGGTTATCATTTCTAAATAAAAAGGATTTCAAACCTGCCATTTTATGTGACATTGGTACTTTTGATTCATATGGATTATACCCTCTTTTTTACTATTGGTTTAAGAGTCATATAGTAATCCAGTTTATCCTTGTTTCTGGTTATCTTGAGATCTAAAAATTGTATACTCATTAAATTTTCATCTGTTTTAATCCACTTTAAGCCCTTTATTTTATTTAATTCCTTGAACAAATCATTAATATCATTTGGCTTTCCACAAACAAAAACATCATCAACATATCGATTGTATAAAATAATATCTTTCTGATAATGATCCTTTTTTAAAATATTTTCTTCATATGTTGATATAACAAAATTACATATCTGGGCAGCTGTAGGAAGTCCCATTGCCACCCATTATTCATTTTATAAAATTTGTGCTTAAAAATTGCATAAATGTTTCTATCAATAAAGTTTCATTAAGAAAATTTATAAAGGAATATGTGATATTTCATTTTATGCACCACCTACATTAAATAAATTAATAAACAATTCAAAGGATAAAACTTTATTTGCAAATAAAAATTATATCATTTACAAATGGACATGTGGGTGTGGCCGTGGATATATAGGTGAATCGAGGTGCACATTGGAAAAAAGAACAAAGGAACACTTATTGTTATTTAAAAGGGTTCAAAATACAAAACAAAATTTTAAAAATAATGATAATTTATCAGCTTCTGTCTTTTATGACCATATTAAATCATGTATATATGGTTTCAATTTTAATTATAACAACATAAAAATATTGGAAACTGAAAGAAATAATAATAAAAAGAAAATTAAAGAAGCGATGTTGATATAAAAATACAAGCAACATTTGGTTAATAGGCAAGCAGCAAACATTAAGATCACAGAATTATGGGAAAGTTAACATCATAGAATTATGGGAAAGCTGACATTTTAAATGTGATAGTTGACAAAGCTACAAGTTAGTTCAAAGTGCTCCTAAGTGACGGTTATACATATATTTTTTTATAAGCTTTTAAATATTGTATTTATATATATATATATATATATCACCCTTTTCACTGATAATTTTTATTAACATTATCCTATTCAAATGACCTGTGTTCGTGAAGATTAGAGAGTTTTATGAAAGATGAGATTCAATGTTGATTTAATAATGATGAGTCTAAATAATATAATAATATTATTTAATAATGAGTAAATTATGAGTAATAATGAGAAGATATGCATTATATCACAATGTATAAAACATTTGTTCTCTACTTAGCATGAATAAAATTTTAAGCCTAAATCAATAAATCATCAAAATAAATATAGGCTTACCATTAACTTTGCATCTATATTGTGATTTTGAAACCAAGCTACTAAAAAGAAAATAATAACTGATCAGATTTGCTTATGTTTTATAATTATATAATAGGAATGAGTGAACCTATACTGAATATATGGTAGATCATAAATGTTATATTTTAAAAATAAAAATAGTGACAAACACAATCTCATGCAAAATATTCAACTCATTCTTTATGCGTGTAACTGGGACTCACTTGTTCATGGCTTTGTATATTAAATTCCACAAAAATATGGATCCACATAGCTGAACCACTCCCAAAAAGCAAATATTAACCTTATATAATATTATGCAAAAATGCCACTGATGTTATGATAATCTTTTCAATCTACTATATTAAATACAATGCTAGACATACACACAATAAAATGTGTGCTTGATTTTTAAAATTGTTTCATGGTGACCATTTAAATATGCATAATATCATGAGAGATTAACTTATTTCCTAAATAATAATAAATTTACAGTTCCATTTCTCTGCAATGGTTTACACATTTCATATTCTAATATTCCTTTTTCTAAGAATTACTATATAAACCTTATATAATTAAAATGCAACATCTATCAAAATGGTGGGTTTTCTTATTACAATGATAAACGTGATTCCATGTTCATGTGTAAACGGAAATTTACCATTATATTGGATCTTAATTTTATCATTCATTCTGTTCTTGGCTTTTATTAATAAATAAAATGTTATTTATTTATAACCTAAAAGAAAGAATGGTTATATATGCAGGAAGGTATGATAATTAATGTTAATAATTACTAACATCTGTTTGCGTTTTAAAAACAAGATTATTAAAAGTATGATTATGTCTTCATTTATATTAATTTTAATAATGCCATCTTTTCATTTTAATGATATATTAACGTCATTCAGAATTTTCATTAGTGTTTACAAGAGCAAATTTCTAAACATCAAAGGCATTATTCATTTTCTTCTTGATTCTATGTTAACATATAGAGAGATATTTATTCATAGCTTAAAGGAGAGAAGGGGTTATTCCGTTAATCATATAGCATACAATGAATTTATTTTATTATAATTTATTTGTGAGACATAACAAGATAAAATTATGCATTTTTAGAGATACTTCCGTTATCATTAGTTCACTAGCATTATTGATGCTGTTATTTATTTCTTATCTATTATAATTTTAAACTAAATATAATAAAAATTTATGTAAGCTAATTCTCAAATAACAGAGCACAAATTAGGTATATGTTTTCCTAGTGAATATGCTAAAATATATAATAATATTACTTTCACACTGAAACGAAATTGATGTGTTTAGTTTTTCATTTTCAAAATATTCTGTCTGTAATTATAATTAGATGTTCTGTTTAGTTATTATATTATGTAAATAAAAAATGCAGACATATAATATTATAAAACATAATTTTGATATTCAAACAGTCTATATTTTTTTATTTTCTATTATTTTGCAAATTATATAAATAAAGATTTGAGTAACTTCATTTAAAAATATAGAAACATTTATTTAGTTTATTTTTTCATAAAAATAAAAACGAATATTGTTATTCAACAAAACTTTACTTGATATGTTGGTTTATTTACATTATTGAGTTTTAATTGTTAAATGTTGTTAGAAAAATTCAAACTTTATTTAAAGTTTTAAAATACATTCATCTGTTAGTAATCGCACTCAACACAATGTTTTAGCTGATAATATTTTGTGTCGTATTGAAAGTATGTTACTATTATGTAGAATTCTGACAGTTAATTGCATTATTAATAGGAAGAGTTGCTCTCGCTTGTAAGTTATTATTCCCAACAACTCTTTATATCCATTACTGTGTGGATGTGTATTGCGAATATTTGAAACAGTGCTTTAACATGTGGTCATACAATAAATGTGCAATCAGTAAAGTAAAGCCAGAGCGTACATATATATATATGTGTGTGCGTGTATGTGATTTTAAGTTCTTCCTTATTAAAATTTCTAATCAGGGATGACAGTGATGAGTTGTGGAAGAATTATGTGTTGTATTAAAAGTATACTGTTGTTGTGCAAAAATTTAATACTTACATTATACTATCAATAAGATGAGTGTTTCTGGTTTGTAAGTTATTTTCAATAACACTTTTTGTTTTTTAATAGAACTATTCACATTTCTACATAACTGACATACTTTCAATAGAACATGAATTTTTCCCAACAAAATAAAGAAATGGCACTGGTTTCACCACTATGACTCTTGATTAGCAATATTTGCTTGAATACATTTAAAACCACAATATAAATACCACTCTATGTTCACCAAATTATAGATTTGCTAAGTCAATGCTATATTTGTTATAATATCTGCTTGGTGAAGCAGTATTATAAATCAACTGAACATAAATCAATAATATATTCCCTTCAGACAAATTTACAATATGATCAAGACAAAAACAATACATGACATTCTTACATGCTCTTATAACAAAATTTGCTCATGGAAAAATCAAAACTATAGTTTACAAAACACATGCTGGAAAATTCTAAATGTATACATTTAATCTTGAGAAAAAAACAAAATATTTCATTTTGAATCCAAATGGAATTTTGTTCAGAAATCAGAGATTTGGAAAATAAGTTCTTCATAGGACATATGAAAATGGTTATCCACTAGCTGTTATTACATAAATTACATGGACGCCACCTGGATTTAATCATCAAGAAATAAATTAACACATGCATAACAAAAACAATAGTTTATTTAATATAAAAATGTAACCATTTCACAGCACCAATTGTAATGTTCAACAATCTCAGAGAACATAATTCACTCCTAATGAATGATGGTAGCCCACACAATCTTACATAAATGAGATAACATATCATGTAATCATAATTTATTTACAAGTGTACCTGTTAATTGATGTACAATTTATTTTCTAGTAAATTAATAAATCAGGCAAAGCATGTAACAAAATAACAAATCATGTGATAACAATTCATTTACAAGTGTATCTATTAATTGATATACATTTATTTTCTTTGATAAATTAACAAATCATGTACCAGTAATTTATTTATAAAGCATAATCATTAACTGATATTCAATTTATTTCTTTAACAGAGTTCTTTAATCTTTATACATCATAGTATTAATTTATTTATAGAGAGTGTAACACATTCACCATACTTTGAATCCTGTCTTCAAGAAACATAGATATAATTCTATGCTTGTATGAATGGCATAAATATTTCTTTGACTCATAAGTCACCTAGTACTTACATATACATATTTTCTATATGTGTTAGACACCAATGCTATCTTTATCACAATAATCACAAGGAATGATCGTTTTTAGATCCTAATCATAAACATAACTGCTTATATAATTACAACTATAAGGGATGAATATGTAGTACTAATCCTAACTGAATAATTCTTCTATAAAATAATTATAATGAATAGCTATTTGGTTTTAACCCTTTTTAATACAACCTCAATATGTACAGGGATGACTTATTCTGGATCAGTCCTTAACTCATTAAATTGATAAGAATTCTCCCATATGGTTGCAAACATATGTAAACTATTAAATATTGAACATATATATATATATATATATATATATGTCCACAGATGGCGTCCTACCAAAAACACCTATCAAGCGTATATTTCGTTTACATAAACGTCAGAGTAGTTAGTATTCACTATCTCTAACTATAATTCCACTTTCAGATCATGATTTCAAGCTATTTGCTATCGTCAGTGAAAGACAGGAATTATAGTTAGAGATAGTGAATACTAACTACTCTGACGTTTATGTAAACGAAATATACGCTTGATAGGTGTTTTTGGTAGGACGCCATCTGTGGACATAAATACAAGCGTTAGCAAGTTTTTTAACTTGCATTTTTGTTTATCATATATATATACATCTACCTTAACTTTAATTTTCAGTAATCAAATATAAATATAACTATGAATGAAAGAGACTATTGGAAATAATTAAATTATTAACTACAATTATTTATGACTTAGATAATTTATATGTGTACATTTCATTTACATGATTATCATTATTTCTTTACTTTTTCTTCTTATTCATAACTTATATAAAATTCATAAGCTTAGCATACACATGATATATATATATAAAATTAACAAGTAAAAAAGAAGTTATTACAAATTTATTTTTTTAATTGACAGCTTCTTATAAAATAATACCAAGATAGTAGCCTTATTTACCTATCCAAATTATTTAAAATAAAATACAAATCATTCTTTAAATATAAGACTCATCCAAAGCATAATAACTCTCTTTTTTTTTCTGACAAATGTTAAGTCTGTTTAGGGTGATAGTATAATTTTGTAATTTCTAGCTGTCTTTTAAATAACTCTACTTCTTCATTTTATCAGAGTTATTCAAAATATCATTTCAAAGTGTTCCAGATTAGATCTAGCTAATGGATAGTAATGTTCTTACTTTTCATTTACAAAGCACAAGTGGATGTCCTGTGGGATTGAATGAAGTAATATCCTAGTCTGCTAAACATTGTTAACCGAGAGGTTATCGCAGCAGCCTTGCAAGCAAGTAGTTGTTTGCAGATGGTTGTGGGTTTGCATTCTGGCCGATGCTATGACATATGAAAAAAAAAAAAGCATAAAACTGATTTTATATCAAAACCTACTTTCTTTCTTAAATCTCATTTTTAGTTCTTTTTAAAATCAAATTTGGATATCATTTTCTTAGGAAAAAAATTCTATTTTTTTTATTGAAATGAATAATGGATTGTCATTTCAAATTCTCAAACATAAAACCAACAAAAATGATTGCATTTATTAAAAGTTCTCTTAGAGTTCACTAGGAATTTTCCAAGCTGTTTATACAGCCATTGACTAATATAAGATTGTTCAGGTGTAGTTTGATAATAAAGTCTACCTGGGGCTTTTTCTTTTGTGACAATTGTGGTGAAGAAGAATTGGTGTGGGAAAAAGTTGTGTTTCTTTCTTCCCAGATGTAAGTAAAGTTCATCATCAGTAAAATTATTGTTGTGTATAACTCTGTAGAAATACAATACATCCATAAAGCACACAAATTTGATGTTTAATTGATGCTGTTTGGTTTATCTCACAAGTAGATTAATCAGCATGAGAGGCAAGTCTTCATGTAATTTGTGTGTTAGCAGTGATTGCATTTTATTTGGGGGATAAAGTAAATTTTGTTCTATTTTTATTTGCATTTGTTTATTCTGCTGCATGAATATGGGTGTCACATGATATAGTACATCCTATTCTTTTGATGCATATAACTTTTGTTGTGAATCTTTGGGCATATCTCCAACCTTTGTTCATTTATTTGAAAAAGTTCATGTTCATTTTGCATAATTTTCTCAAGTAATTTTATATTTGATTCAAGTAAAAGTTAATAATTTATTATTAGTTCATTCTTTGATTTTAAAAGCAATTGAGCCTGTTAATTGTTTGTGATTTGATCCATTGTTTCTTCTTGAAGTTGTACTTACTCATTTTTTATCTGTTTTGAATTATCTGGTTTTTATTCTGATTTAAATGGTTTGCAAAAATTATCCATCATTTGAGTCATCATCAACCATCTACTTTTGATTTTTGACAAATTGCATTATTTGCTTTTGATTATGCTCCATTAATCTCAATTCCATTTGTTTAAATATCATATTAATCATCTGCATCATATCTAATTGTGATGATGTCGTATTCTCACACATTTTTATTTCTTTATTAATGACTTTATACTTTGTTTGATTGCATAAATCTCTATCTGGATAGTGATTGTCTATATCTGAAATTTCTAAGCTACCTTTTTCACAGCTAGTTTCAAAAGTCTTTGCTTTCATTATTCTCTGCTGCTCTTCATTCTCTTTATTTTCATTCTCCATTTTAATAACTTTCATAATATTTAAATGCAATAAACTTATTATGAGCAATAGAATTATAACTGGATACACCATCAACAGCACTAGATCATCCCCTGGAACACTTTGAAACCCAGAAATACATGTATTTCTTACATCACAGCACAACTTGCTTTATTCTTTCTCAATGTTTTTTGATTTATAATTATATTTACAATATAGAGAAAATAATATTGTCTGGTCAATCATATTATTCATTTAACTCAGGTAAAAAGGAGTTTGCAATAACTGATAATTGAAGTCCTTACCCTGGTTAAACCAAGTGAACAATGTAAGAAATTATGTGTTAATTATTTATTCACAAGTATACTTATTAATTGATGTACAATTTATTTTCTTTAATAAAGCTAACAAATCATGTAACAATAATTTATTTATAAAGTATAATCATTAATAGATATACAATTTATTTGTTTAACAAAATTCTTTAATTTTATGCATCATAGTTATCAATATATTTATAGATAATATAATACATTGCTGTACCTTCAATCCTGACTTTAATAAACTTCAATATAATTCTATGAATGTATGAATTCATAAATATAACATTTCTTTGACTCACATGTCTCTTAATACTTACATATACATATGTTCTATATGTGATAGACAACAGCACTATCTTTATTACAATAATCATAAGGAATTATCTTTTTTAGATTGTCTTCCTAAACATAACTTCTTATATTATTATTATTATTATTATTATTATTATTATTATTATTATTATTATTATTATTATTATTATTATTATTATTATTATTATTATTATTATTATTATTATTATTATTATTATTATTATTATTATTATTATTATTATTATTATTATTATTATTATTATTATTATTATTATTATTATTATTATTATTATTATTATTATTATTATTATTATTATTATTATTATTATTATTATTATTATTATTATTATTATTATTATTATTATTATTATTATTATTATTATTATTATTATTATTATTATGTTTTAAAGGTAACTTTATTCAAAAACAAGTGGTTACATTGGTTGTTGATTCAACATAGTGTTATACATAGGTTTACACAGTTATTACATTACAGTCTGTATGTTTGATTAGAGTCTCTTTGCACTTAAAAATTGTCTTTTTAGAACTTAGATAGTGGCTTTCACAATGTTTTAGATTTTTCAACACTTTATGAAATATTTATTGTCCAAGTTTATGTACAATATAAATCAATGATCATGGTTTCAGTAATTTTTCCATGTTCTTGCAACACTGAATTTCATGTTTGCCTCTGTCCTTTTCTATTATATCCTTTATTATAAAGTGGCCTGAATTTTAAAAAGAGACCATGTTGCTGCAAAGATATCAGGTGGTGCAATGATACTGTCTCTTTCTTTTATTTTTTGCAATTTGTTCTTATAGGTGTTAGGGTGCCTTCTTGTGTTGTTGCCCAGTGTAAAAGTGCATCTGGTACACCAGAATGCATATAGGCTGAAAGTGGCTGCCCTAATGGTGAGTATTTCATTATTTTTGAATGTTTGTAGAATCTCATCTATTGTTGTTCCATTTTTCCTATATCCGCCAACCATCATCTGTCTTACTTTTTCAAGTCCTGAACAATTATGTATGAAATGGTCCTGTGTTTCCTCATCCCTGTGACACAGCATACACAAGGGATCTATATTTATATAGAATCTTCGGTATCTAATAAAATGACTTGTAGGTAGTGCTTTCAAATTGACTTTAATTATGAAATCGTAAAATTTTGGTTCCAGGTACCATTTCCTAAATTTTTTAAGTAATTGGCTGTTATCAATTCCCAATACAGATATTTGGTTATTCTCAGATTGTTTTTGTGTTAGGAAATCATGTATTTGCCAATAATTATATTTTATTGGACTTTTCAGCGTTACTTTTTTTTTGATGCTCTCAATGCTTTCAAGCAACATAAAGATATAATTGTTTGTAGGTGGAGGACGATCTGTGGGTATGATGTCCAGTATTGGTTCAATATCTGGAAATCTTTTGACTATGGCTATTAGCAGATTTATTGTTTTTTGTGTCTGAAACACTGATATTGAGTGAAGTCCCAGACCATTCCATTTTGTTGGTTGGTTGAGTTGCTTTATTGAAATGGCAACTACTTTCCTGTTCCATAGTAGTTTGCTACAAAATGAATTAATTGAGGCTATAAATGGTTTTGTGAAACTAATTATTGGTAAATAGTAGCTTATTTTTGACATTATGAGTTGATTGAATAATGATATTTTTGCGTATATTGATAGATATGATCTGGATAATGATTCTGTGATTCTTTCTGCATCCACTTTGAGTTTGTTTTGTATTGTTGTTCTCATTTGATTCATTCCCAGATAAAATGGAAAACCTAGAAAACTGCTGGGCTTTCCTTGATAAATTTGTTTGTTTACTTTCCCTGTAAAAATTGTCCAAGCAGCTGACTTATTGATATTGATTTTAAGTTTGAATTTTTTTGTATATTCTTCTATGATGTTTTGTAGTGTGTGTAGTTGCTTTTTTGATGCTAAGAATATTGTGATATCATCCATATAAGCTATACAAGGAATGTATCTTTTTGTATTTGGTATTAACACTCCCTGTATTTTTTTTTCAATTTCTTCCAATAAGGGGTTTATGTAGAATGTGAACAGTAGTGTACTCAGTGGTGACCCTTGTGGTATTGATTGAGTGGGATAGAATGATGATGATGTTCTTCCATTAAGTGTGATATGTACTTCTCTGGTTAAAAGTAGGTTGGCTATTGCATATAATATTGATTGTGGTATTTGTGTTTCCTTTAGTTGGTTTAGTAAGATTTTTATTGGTACCGAGTCGAAAGCACTTTCAAAATCTAGTTGTACTGCAATTGGAGCATATTTCTTCTTCTTAATTACTGAGTTAATTATAGTTTTAAAGATTAGTGCTGCCTGACCTGTGGATGAGCCTTTCTTTGCATACTGATGTTGTGATATTTTTGTCAGTATAAATGGTTCAATTTTCACCTTTATTACTTTTTCTAGCAGTTTAATTCCTAAAGGCTCCATTGAGATAGGTCTTAAGTTGGTGATCTTGGTAATAGGTTCTTGTTTTTTCATAAATGGTACCATTGATATCTTGTATAATCCCTGTATGCTATAAATTTTTTTGTGATATTTGATTTGCCAATTGACACAGGTATGTATTTGTAATTTGGCTAAGATGTGCAAGTACAAACTGTGGAATGCCTGGAGGTCCTGGATGACATGTGGGTGGGATTGATTCTAATTCCGTGCATAAGCACATTAACATTTAAGTTGAACTATGGGTCAAACAATGATTAGGTTTTAATTTTAAAATTTAAATAATATGAATATATATATATATTTATTATTATTATTATTATTATTATTATTATTATTATTATTATTATTATTATTATTGTATTATAATAATAATAATAATAATAATAATAATAATAATAATAATAATAATAATAATAATAATAATAATAATAATAATAATAATACAGGGATGGCCTTTTGGTCTTAACCATAGCTGAATAAACCTTCTATACACTAATTATAAAGACTAACCTTTTAGTTCTAAAACTAAGTTAACACAACTACAATTTATACAGGAATGACTTAATCTGAGATTGATGCTTAACTCAGCAAATTGATAGGAATGTATTCTCCCATATGGATGCAAACATATATAGTGTATAAAATATCAAGGATAGCAGACAAACTAAAAGTCTGCAATAAATATTACATCAGAACAGCTTTGCAAAGCCATAGCACACTATGAGAAATCCAAATTTCTATAAAACCTAAACTTAAAATGCTGAAAAACAAAAAGTTCATGTATGAAAGTCCATGTTAATGTTGAATGACATATATTGGTGAAAACAACTGCCCCCTTAAAAAGTGATTTAATAAGTGCAAACTATAACACTGCCATATCATAAGAAGAAAGATAATGTGTGTGGCAGTGAACACATGTTGGATTGGAAAAAGTCAAATATATTGGAAAGAATGAAAAAGTATAAATAATAAAATTCAATGAAGCTGCTCGCATGACAGTAGTCAATAATCATATAAGTCTAGTGTGATAATTCATAATGTTTGGAATCTACTAAAAATGATTCCCTTAGAAAAATGTGGAAAAATCAGGAAGTCTTTTAAAGGTGTGTTTATAAAATTGTACTGTTTGTTGTCTTTGAAAAATAATCTAGCTGGTTAGAAAATCAAATTCAATACTCATGATAAGAAAGATCTCTGGTTCGATTTTTATATTATTGTCACTTGCCAAGCTGATAATGCATAAAAGACAAAGAGCATAAATTATTTGAAATGTTGTCATATTATTACTAATAGTTAAATAATAAGTGTGATAATGTTCAAGGTTAAATAGGTTTATAAGTAATCATTAAAAACCGGTCCAATACTCGGACAAGATCAATACCAATAACAATCAACTCTCAATCTATTTTCAAGGCAATCTTTTTTTAATACCTTTATTGGCTTGCCTAAGTGTTTACTGGTCTTAATGATTAATAGTTAAATGTATTTGAAAAGTTTAAGTAAAGTCTTAATTTTATTAAAAAAACATGTAACTCTTTAATTAAGATGATGGAAATAGTCCAACGCATAATATGGTTATTATAAACTTTCAGGAAAAAATAATAAATTTACTATATTTATTAATTTACAATATTAAATTATGATCATAAAGAAGAAAAGCAACCTCCAGTCATGCTCTGTTTATAAATGTATATCAAAATCTCTGCGTATTCACTGGTTAATAGAAGTTTAAAACCATAAGTGAATTAACTTATAACCACAGAGGCAAAACTTTCCATAGAGTAGTGCCACTCAGTGCAAGCCAGAGTAATCACTAGATGCAGCAAGGTTTGTGCATATAATCCCTATCTAGTGCCTACTCATTCAAAACCACCAGACTAATATCTAGTTTGTGGCTTTTATCAGTAAGAGCCTTGGATCTGAGAATGGTGATTTTGTGATATGTGATGGATTAAAGCCAATAAACATCACATACTCACCATTTCTTATGCTTTCATATAACAGTTGTTAAAACAGGCAAACTTACTATACATAATGCCACACACAGCAAACTAGAGCAATCAATGGATGCCAGAAGGCTTATGCATGAAATCCCCATCTAGTGCATACTCATCCAATATCCCCAGACTAGTTTCTGGCTTGTGATATTCATCAGTAAGGGTTGCATTAGATCCTAAGATCTAGGTGCAGTCTTCTCCGATCCAAGGCTCCTCACTGATGAAGGCCACAAGCCAGAAATTAGTCTGGGGATATTGAATGAGTAGGCACTAGATGGGGATTTTATGCACAAGCCTTCTGGCATCCATTGATTACTCTAGCTTGCTGTGTGTGGCAATACGTATAGTGAGGTTTGCCTCCTTTAATTTGATAGTTTAATTAAAATAACTTATGGTATGTATATTCTATATAAACCAACCACTACTGATCATTCTTAGGACTTGATACCTGATATTTAAATTCTCAATTATATTATACAAATTTAGATATTCTATCACAGGAAAAAGATAAAATAATAACAATATTTATTTACAATATTTGTAATGTAATATTGAATTACATTATAAACAATAATAATAATTTTACTTTTATCTTTTTAAATATTGTAAACATTAGATACTAATTGATAATGTAAATAAAATATTTATTTTAACTAAAAATTAATTTTAGATTCCGTTCTTCTTTATAAGAGAATAAATTTATTATTTTTATTAAATTACAATATTGATTTAAAATAAATATACTTTATTATTATTACTATCATTTTTATAATAATTTTAAAGATATAAATATGTACATAAAATATGTTTACATACAAACAGACTCGCCGATTTCTTTTCATAAAGCATTCTCAAAATTAAACAGTTAAACAGATTAAATGAATAGAAAATTCCATTTGTTGATAGAAAGTAAGTGTAAATGGTACGATAATCTAGATGGTAATAAAATACATGTAAAGTTTAAAAAATCTGTTTTTATAAACATAAATTAATTCTGATTTTTTATATATTATTTTATTTTAATATATGGATAAACAAAATCATCTATCCATTGCATTCTGTACATATATTGATATGAAGATTTTTCACCGGTTAAAAACATAAATTATATATTTTGCAAATTCATTTATTTATAATATTGATACATTTGATCTTGATCATGCAAGCCATTAACTAACTGGCTGATGAATAAAATATTATAAAGACAGTTGTATTTCTCATCCAGTTGTTGGCTTATGGGATCAAGCCAAAACATCAGTATATTTGTATTTTACAATAATATATGGATGAAACCATATAATATATATTGAAACGATAGCTTTCCAAGCCCCTATCGTTTCACCATCAAACCTAATGACACTCTCATCTGTGCTAAGTTCGAACCTATTTAAATGTTAATAAATTTAAAATTAGTTCATGTCTGTCTAAACAGCATTATATATTTACGTGCGAACCAACGCTATAATTAGATAGGATTAGTAAAATTATAGCGTACTAAAGATATTTAATATTTCTAAAAATGTTTATTATATTATTTAAGTTAAGAGTAAATTATTAATTTTGTTGTTTAATATTGTAATTTCGTATGTGGATATATAATCTGTGCTATATAGAAGAAAGACATGATTTAAAATATGTAAAAGCCATTATCTAAAAATAATATTGAATATGTTTAAAAATTGTTAAAAGATTTCTTGTTTTAAATGTATTTCAGGGAAAAGTTTCTCGAAAATATATTTAAAAGCTATATCAAAATATGTTTGTAAATTATTTTTAATAAATATGTTAAAAATGTTTTCGTTTTAAAAAAAATGTTAAAAGGTTGTTTTTAAATAGAAAGAGTTTCTATTATATGTAAGATTAAAAGCTGGTCAAGTAATTAAAAAGATTTTTGAATGTAAACAAGTGTCATTAACGACCACACCTGGAATTCGTAAAAAGTAAACTAGTTCAAAATTTATTAATTAAAATCTCTTTAGATAAGATTTAAGTTATTTTAAAATCTAAATTGGACAATTGTTTGCAACTGAAAAATCTTAATTATAATAATAGCTTATGGAATATTTCTAACATAAATTATCTAAGATCTGGATTATAAATTGAAAGTTATTTAATTAAATTCCTGAGTTTTGTGAGTCTTGAGGCGGGAGATTCCGATAAGGAAAAGATATAAATACTCGGTATTTTTAACAAAGACAGCCATATTGTTAGTGAGAATTGCAGCCAGTGTTCACAATTGTTAATGTTTAACATGTCCAGCTAAAAGTGGGCATCTTGTTGCTGTTACTCCGCGGGAGAACGGGGTTTCTCTCGTCGAAATGCCTAAACCACCATCATGCCACTAGCAGAGATCAGCCTAACAGAATGGGAAAGATGATGCCGCCCAGTCAAACTAAACCAAACCTACAGCCAAGAACTTGCAGTCCAGATTAATAATACAGGTACCGTTTTATTTTTCAAACCGCAGAGCTCTGTGTAAATGTAAATAATATCTATGTAAGTTAGCTAACTTTCTTTTTAAAATAATGATAAAGCTAAATGTAACCAAAACTTAAATCCATTTAATTAATATTTTAAATATGTCAATTGCTATCCAAAATTTCATGTTGTTAAATTTTAAATAATCTGAGTAATTTATATTTTCCTTTCATTTAAAGTACATTATAAGTGTCTAACTTAAAATTATATCACTGCGGTTGTGTCTATATTTCTTTGCTTATTTTATTTTAAATGCTTATTATATTTCATATGCCAATATTTCGAAACAGTGAGCACTTAATTTCATGTATATTTTAAGAAGATATTATTTGAAAATCTTCGTATAATTTGTTTGTAGCGTCAACTTTCTGTGCTGTTTCGAAATCCTATTTTTTTTTTATTATTTAAATGATTTAATATGCGAAATGTGGCTCTTTGATAATCAACCATTTAAGAACTTAACCTTTTAGTTTTATTTAGAATTAAATTTAGCCTTGATCATATTTATAAGTATATTTGACATTTAAATTCTTAAGTCCATAGAAATATACTTTCCCTCCTTAAATATTTATTATCTATGAGTAACTGAATAGATCGAGCATGTCAAAGTACAGATGTAATAATATTCCCTTTTGTAGCATAGACATTTATTATCAGGCTACGCAAGAGTTGGTCCCAATTTTATAGAGCTAATATGCTATTAACTCGTATTTCATAGTATGAAATGTACTATTCTTTGCTTGGCGGATGTGATATTATTTTATAAAAATATTCTCGTTTTGCTGCTATACGTAATATACGTATCTTAAGATGGAGCCACGGTGTTGCCAGCACATCTTCTTTTATAGGGTAGAGCAGTAGCGAAGCCTGAGCCAAGGCCAGGTTAGCATGTAAGTCCCCCGCCATTCCTGAACAAAATGTTCCTTTTCACGCAGCATTGCAATCGGTTATAGGGTACTGGTGTTTGTCGCAAGAACCCTGAAGTTATTTCATCCATCCGCAGAGCGACTTTTTCTATTATTGTTTACCTGTGCCATAGCGCATTGGTAAAATCTTATGCAGCCAACTCTCCCACCTTAACATAATGCTTTCAGCATTCTGAAATTTTCTCTCGAAAGCCATGTTTGATCAATCATTACTTGAGATGGTTTATGCGCTCGTTATTAAATTATATTGGATATTTTAGTAAATAAATTCATGATCAAAGTTCGATATAATTGTGTATCTAACAGCCACCAATGTAATAGGATTTGGCTTATCGAGATTTATAGGCATAACGTAGTGATTAATTATGTATCAATTGTAAACAATTCCTAAGATGGGCACATGTTAAACTCATCTATGAAATTTAATGATTACTTATGTAAAGTGATTTTGAATTACCAACTGTTTGCGTACATTCAACGCTGAATGCTATTGTAAATAAGTGATATATATATATAGATATGAGTTGTAAATAAATATATAATTAATTTAATGTATTTCGTTCTCTGTCTCGTTATTGATCTAATTCAATCCAATTCTAATTATCATTTATAGTCTATATATGTGAAAACTATGCATTAAGTTAAATTAAATTTAGTGATATTTTAGTCAATTGTGAACCTTTCTTTGATTCATCAGAGTCTTATTGCTTCTCCGTGACCTATGTCGGCCGTGTGGAAAGAGGTATACTACGTGTAATTTCAAGGTGGTCATTTGTAAGGTCTTGAGTCTTGGAATCCTGGCTTACGAGTTGAAGTGCGGTCGGACTCGGGATGTTACAGTCCTAGTCTGGTCAGCTTCGGTCTCTTTTGCTTGGATTCTGAATTCTGTTACGCGAATGTACAAACTTGACTGTTACAAAATATATATATATAAACTAAATGTTCTGAGATGCAGACTCTTATATATTTATTCACAGAAAGCATAGCTGAAAATTTTTTAAATGTTTAAAATGGTTTGATATTTATTTCAGATACCAATATGCATTGAAATTATTTTCATATATATATATAAAATTAAGAGCATGCTGATGAGCTCTAAACAAGCTTTTTTTTATTTATGATAAATGCTGCTACAAGAGAAGGCATTCAAATCATTTTTATCTTGGATTGTCCCCATCCCTATACCGGTTTCGACCTATGGGTCTCTTCAGTGAGGAGTTGGGACATTAGATTCAAAAAACCAACTCAGGCAAAGCATTTATCTAAAAGTTAATTGTCAAGAAGAATATCTGAAACTTTTAGACATCTACATGTTTTTAAAGTCAGCTCTCCAACTGAAAAAAGCATATGGGCCTGAACTTAATTCAGATACTCCATATATTATTAGGCTTAATCATTTAATTTAACCAAAGCCCCAACAGCAAAATAATAATAGTAATAATAAAAAGTCAGATGTCACATGACTTATATCTAGCTTGCACTTACAAATATGTAAAATTAAGAGCATGCTGACTTTAAAGACATGTGGATGTCTAAAAGTTTCACATCTTCTTGACAATTAACTTTTAGATATATACTTTGCCTGAGTTGGTTTTTTGAATCTAATGTTCCAACTCCTCACTGAAGAGACCCATAGGTATTTCAAGTCAAAATAAGTTATTAATAATTTATATTTGTTGATATCTAATAAATATAGTGTAAATTATTTTTAAAAAAATATTTAAAACCATAATAAATTCACAAATAAACATGTTTTTGCATCATATGAAATTTGAATGTCATAAAACACTGAACATTTTACAGCCTTGGCAACATGTAATAGCTGATTATGTCTATTGTTAGAGAGGGAATTTTGAATTTTGTGCTCTTTTTACAGAAATTTTAGGCAAATAAATAATTATAATAAAATATACCATTTTACATGCATTTTAACATATAATACTCATGGACAGATTAAACAGGGGGTGAATTGTCCAAAAGAATGTTTCTCTATCATTTAAAGTATAAGTAGGTTACTGGTGCTTCATTATAAAAGTTTTACTGCAGAAAGTCACCTGTATATCTACAGTTAATGAAGAGACAGCTGAATCAAGCTCAAAATATGATCCAAACATAATACACCCACACACACATATATGCCTCAATCTGCAACCATATCCACCCATCAGAGACATCTATAGTTTAATTATTATTTGGATTATTTATTTTATTTTACTAATCATTGACTGGCTCTTTAATAAGCTTGAATAGTTATTATTTAGTCCATTGCTTTTATTTATTTGCTAATCTGTAGCCACACTTATGACTTCTAAATTATTATATCGATAAATTATTTATAGATTTCCTCCCTATCTTCTTTTTTCTTATAATTAACTTTATAAATCGTCTTTCTTACTCGAAATTCTAGGATGTTAACCTTTGATCAAACCAACATGTCTGTCCACTTACATTTTCCTTAAGTTAATTTTTATCCAGTGGCTATCTATCCCTATTTCTTCTAGATATATAAACACGTGTGCTAGGAACTTGAGACCTACCCTTATATTCAGTTAAGTCTTGATCCTCATCCTGTTGATTTAAATTCGACTCACTTCTGCTCCACCTAAACACTTTAGTTCCTTCTGATCTACCAGAAAATGTATTCTTGTTCTTTTCCCAGTAATTATGATGTGGATTTAATTGGATCCTATTTATTGTCAGCTCTTTGAGCTGGGGTTTGAATCCCCTATTTTCTGCCTTATAATTAGGCCTAGTGCTGGCAAACAGATTAGTAACCCAGAAACCTGTCCAACAGTTTTCCTCTCCATGCCTATGAGCATTTGTTCCACATTATGTGGAAAATTATGTCTTACTATTTTAATGATTTGTTTCTCAGACAGAGGATGGGCTGTTAGTGTCCTCTTAGTACCAAAAAACAAGTAGAATGGCTCCCCAGGCCTCCATTTCTTCTGCATTGTCTGATGTAGAATATTCTTTTGATGCTCCTCATCTGCAGAAAACAGCAATAATAGATCTTATAACTGACTAATATTGCTAACTCCTGCCACTATATATATATATATATATATATATATATATATAGTGGCAGGAGTTATATATATATATATATATATATACTCAAAATATGTTTTGTTTTTGTAATTTTTATTACATTTATATATATATATATATAATTAGGCCACATTTCCAAATATTTCTGTTTTCTACAGAAATAAAATATTTATATTTAGTTCATATCGTCCTCCTTTTTAATATACTTAAATTTTTTTGACATTATTGTTTATAAGATATATTGTACTTCTGAATTTAAAAGATTTTTAATCTTTCTTACCACCAGTCAGCATATATAATGTAGAGAGAGAATTAAAAACGAGAATATATTACAAACAAAATCAATAAATTAATGCATAAAAAGTCAAAAGAAAAAGAAAGAAAGAAGTAAAAGTAGCTCACAAACAAATCCGAAATGATATGGAATAAACAGAAGAAGAAATCTGTGCTTATAAGGAAATTGACATAGATCAATTGAAAATGGAAATAAAAAAAATTAAAAGTGGTACAAGAAGTCAATAACAACTTAGAGCAAGTATTATAATATCAAAAAAAGGTCAATAATCATCTGCAATCAAGACAGAAATAAAAGAAACAATAAAACAATCTCAACAATAATTCCAAGAAAGTACAAACACATTTGTAAAATAAGTTATATGGGTCAAATTAGAGAAAATATATATTAGAAAAATCATTCATTCTGTACAAACCAATGTAGAACAACTCACAAAAGAGAGAAAGAACTTCATTTATCACTGAAACAAACATACAACAGTCATGAAAATTATAATACAGTAAAATATCACAGGATACAGACTAAAATAAATTGGCTATTGTAAAACAATAATGGTGATAAACAACCAATATTTGCAAAGTTAGAAAGACTAATAAAGAAGTCAAAACAACTTACTAATGGAAAGAATTTAGCAGATGTAAGAAATGCAAGAGTATATGCAAAAATAACAGAAAATATAATTATGAAAATATCAATTACAATATTAACTTCGAGATAAAACAATTACATATCACATCAAATCATTATCACTGGGTATCTCATATTAGTCATTCACATTAAAAAGTTTTGTAAGATTCATATAATGACTATAACATATGCTATTTAATTATATTATTAGTATTTTGCCATGACAATATGTCAAAACCGTGACAAACACTCCATATAGTAGAGCCACCCAGAGCAAGTTAGAGTGATCAATGGATGCAAGAAAGTTGTGGATAAAATCCCTAACCGGTGCCTACTCATCCAATATCCCCAGACTAGTTTCTAGCTTGTGGCTTTCATCAGTAAGGAATCTTGGATTTGAAAGCCCTGCAGCTAGATCTTAGTATCTAATGCAACCCCCCAGAAATCACCATTTTATCTGTTTGGTTAACTATAAAGCTATGGTGATTATGTGATGTTTAATGGTTTAATACATGTCAGAAGATAATTCTTAATAAGGTCTGTGAAGTAGAATTAAAGAACAACAACAATAATAATCATGATATAAACAGTTTATTAAACTAGCAAGAATAGGGTTTAGATTTAAATATATATATATATATATATATATATATATATATATATATATAAATATATATATTAAAAATATTATATAGTTGTCAAACAAGATTATCAATAAATAAGTTAGTGTTTATTTGATTATTTTAAAAATGAATTGCAATTAAAAGATTAAATTCAATTGGAAGATTATTGATAATGAACCTATTTTGTCTAATGGTTTTGGGAGAAACAACTGTTAAAATACCATCTATTTTAAAAACATAATTGTTAATTAGTAAATTGCCAAAGCTGTTATATATGAGCAATTTTTGAAAACAAACTGCAATTTAAATTGTATTATAGAGGAGAAATTAGCAGAATTATACTAACTAAACTTTTATTACTTGTTTATTTTCAAATAGAAAAAAAATAATGTTACGAATGATATAAAAATATAGGAATAAGCAGATTTTGGCAGATAACATCATGTTTAACTATATCCTATAATTATTTATTGTTATATAATATGAAAGAATAAAGTCTATAATCAATGAATCAATCAAAGTATTCCAAAAGTAATTTTACTAATCTCTTTATCACCGTATGGTAATCTGAGTGTCATTTAAGATTTTTAAAAAATGAAAATAAAATTGGAACTAAATCAATGCCATATTTTATCATTATATAATTATATGTTTTATATTTTGGTTGTCTGTAATAAGTTCGAATGCTGGAAATAACAGCTATGCATCTAACTATTATTTGGCTTTCAGCTCCAAAATCTTGCACACTACCATATTCCAAATTACGTTTATTTTATTGATAAAGTTAAAAATATTTATTTATCTGGTAAGAAAAGGTGTTTGCACTGCTAAAAAAAAACATGTGGATATATAAATTTAGTTACGTCAAAGCAAGAACTGCAAAAAGTTATTTCATTGTTGGAATATACATTGCAAAAAAAAAAAAAAGTACATTGACTATAACAAAAAACTTTTTTATTAATTCATATTTATGTTAAGTCATATAACTATTATTTGTATGAACAATGTATGATCAATTTTGTGAGGATAATATTATTCAATATCTATCAAACACGTGCATAAAATCAAATTACATATATAAATACATAAATAAAACTAATATCAATAACAATCAAAAATCTCAATCTATTGTCAATATATATGGATATGTGTGAGGTGTGTGTGTGAGCACATATATGTTTCTGTATGTGTGTTTATGTGTGAGGAAGAGATGGGTAAAATAAGAAAGTCTGTTGATGTGGTGTGAAGAAGAGAAGCTATGGATCAATGAAACTGGATTAAACTTGGACAGACTCTCCTGCAGTGAATAAATCCTAGCAGTAAGATTTCTGGGAAATATAGCAATGGTCTTTACCAAAAATCTTCAGTACAAAAAATGCATTATGATTTCATTTAAAAAATTCTCTATTTTCTTTTAATGTAAAACAGTTTTAGTAGTGATTATATGTTGGAAATATTAATTATTAAATGTCTTCAGAAAAATTCAAATTTATATTGTCTTTAATATTATTTGTAATAATAGTGAAAATCTGTTTTATTTGTTTAAGACAGATAATTGAATATTTAAGGCAAAATGTTTAATTAAATTTTATGATGATAGTGGTGAAAGGTGATTTTATTAGCTTTAAAATTATTGTCATATATACTTGTACTTAAATTATTACAATAAATTGTTTTTCTCTTCACTAGTAAAAATTGTAATTATAAATATGTGATTTTTTTTCAATTAAATAGTTAGTATCTCCCAGTACTAACTGACTAATAAATAATTCAAAAGACACAATAGAAAAAGATCAAGCCCCTCATGTGGTCTATAAAATGGCATGCCCTCAATTAGGCTGCCATGCATTTTACTATGGTGAGACTCGGGCTAACCTTAATACAAGAATTTACCAACACAGGTATGCATACAACAGGGTTAAAAATAAAAATGAAGGAACATCAGTATTCTGGGACCACCAAGCAACTACAGGCCATGTATTCGAACCCAGTTCTGTCCAAACAATTTATACAGAGAAGAGTGATGCCAAAAGAAAAGTTAAAGAAGTTTTTCACATAGCAAATGATCTCAGTATCATTAATAGAAGAGAGGCATGCTTTCTCTCTCCAAACAATGGACTAACTAATTAAAAAATTATACACATTTGCATATGTGTACAATAAATCACAA
The DNA here is from genome assembly GCA_028023455.1 of Epiperipatus broadwayi. NCBI lineage: Eukaryota > Metazoa > Onychophora > Udeonychophora > Euonychophora > Peripatidae > Epiperipatus > Epiperipatus broadwayi. The sequence continues at coordinate 3,380,906 of JAQFVV010006210.1, forward strand.
CAGACTTCATTCACAAAGCTATGAGTATGAGATTCCAACATTAAATCTTGAAATCGCTAAGCAGATCTATTATACATTATATTATAATTATAGCTTCACTATTTAATGCGAAAAAGTCACATATTTATAATCAAATTATTACAGTAGCAACTCTCCATATAATAGTGTTAGAGTAATCTGTCAAATTCCTTTCTTATACCTATTCATGCAATATCCCTGGCTAATTTTTAACTTGTGGCCTTCATCAGTGAGAAACCTTAGATCTGAGAATCACTACACCTAAGCTTTGGTTCTCAGATCCAAGATTCTTCACTGATGAAGGCCACAATCTAGAAAGTAGTTTGGTGATATTGGATGAGTAGGCATGGGTTTTGATGCTCAAATCTTCTATCATTCATTGATTAATATAGCTTGCATTAGATGGCACTACTGTATAGAAAAAGTTGCTGCTGTTTTAACAGTTTGGGCAAGCCTATGAAATGGTGGCCATGTTATGTTTTAATGATTTAACTCTAAAATTAGTACATGTTAATTGGAGCCATTTAATTGCACTATGAAATATTAGCGATAAAATTGATAAATTTATAAAAGCTTTAAAGTCTACACTTGAAGATATGACTCTGCAAATATTTCAATAAGCTAATTTTATTAGCATCTCATGAAATAGCTTCAATTAGTCTGTTTACATGTATGTCAGCATAAGGTGATATATTTCATTAAATTTAATATAAATGGTGCTAAGAGATTTAACAAATCTTGAAATAGTTATATACACATAATGTATATATTCAATAAAAAATTTCCATGGACTGTTATTTTAATAAAGAACAGAAATGGGTTATCCAGCCTTTTACAATTACTATTGGCCAGCTCTTCCCTGTTTATAAGATCACATGGCTTATTATAAAATAGATATTATTTTTTTAATTATATATATTATAAATCGATGTCTGTATTTCTTCAAAATAATATACGCAAATTTCTAAATAAATATTTCAAAATACAATATTTAAAAGCTTATAAAAAATATATGTATAACCATCGCCTCTTTGGTTTTCCTTTTATTATTATTTCTTTCAGTTTCCAATATTTTTACGTTGTTATAATTAAAATCGAAACCATATATATATATATGTGTGTGTGTGTGTGTGTGTATGTGTGTGTGAAAAAGAAAAAGATGTAAAAAGCCCTGCTTTTAAATTTTAGAAAAATATTTTCTTAAACTTTTCACAAATTATCTGATTAAGTTTATTACACTACTGGCTAATGATTGTTAAGACAAAAGTATTAAATATATATATAATAATTCTCATTATCTTTATTTAATATTCACTCCTTAGAAGATATTATCCTAGCTAAGCATTCCTGGCACATATACCTTTACCCGCTTAGCGATGGCAACTGGTCCTCCAAAACTCATCGTTAAGCAAGAATATCATACACAAAATACATAATTATAATGGGGGTCTATGGGGAAAAAATTAGTCGGTTCCAGTGATGTAAAATATCCACATTGATTTCCAAGCTCAAAGATTTTCTTGATTTTTTCATGACAATGATGACTAAATACGGTATCTAAAAGAAAAGTTTTATATCACTAGGGAAAAAATGCATATTTTCACTTTAAAAAGTACAGAACAGCAAAAAGAAAGAGAAAGTGTAACTAAATTTGAATTCAAAAGTTTTTATATTCTTCCGCAGAAGTTTTACTGAAGCATTTTTTTTTTTTTAATTTCTATTAAAAAAATCAACTTATTTTAGTTAATGATAAATTCCAAATTAAATCAACTTATTTTAAAAGTAAAAAATCTAACTTCTAATTTTCTAAAACATACAGCTAGATTTATTTTTCTTACTGTATATTTTTAGTAATGTAATAATGCACCCCCCCCCCCGTTCGAGTAGAATGCAACCTGTTTTTCTTTTTAAACTTTTCTAATTCGACATTTGCGTTTTAAAATGTTTTTCTTTTGATTTGAATCATCTTGAGTGTAAGCAGTATGTTTATTAACGAAGTTACAAAATCAATAACTATTTTTACATAATTATCCAAGTGTTCTAAAAAATAATATATCGTATTTAAGAAACACACACACACACAGTTTAATATTCATATTTAGTGTTTTCCTGAAAGTTTGTGATGATGGTATTTTATTTGTCTTGTACTGTATTTATATATTGGAGTATTTGTATACAGTATTATCAACAACTTAAAAATCCTTCTTTTTCTTTTCAAAAACTTTATTTGCTTATCTCAATACTGAACATATATATATAGTATACACAGTATTTATATAATACAAAACTCTGTTTCAACTGATTATCTTCATACAGTCATTTTCAATGATATCTCTCTCTCACTGCTATATTTTATTACTCTTTCTTTTACATTATTTAATTACAAATCATTGTTGAAGTTTTGTATTATATATATACAGTATATGTTCAGTATTGAGATAAGAAAATAAAGTTTTGGAAAAGAAAAATGAGAAGGATTTCTAATTTGTTGATATTATTGTAGAACATATATACATATTTTAAAATAAAAGTGGATGAACATTTGCTGTTATTTATTATATATGATGTATACAGTATTATAGATTCAGTAATTATAGATAATTTAAGTGTTTTAAGAATAAAATATTGCATGTGTATACAATTACAGCAAAGTCATTACCTGTATACATATTACAATAATATACTTTTGCTTTTGGGTAAAATGAATTTAATATAGCTATCTGTGACGTCATCAGTGATGCAAAATTCAAGATGGCTGGCAAAATTTTATTTTTTTTAATTTTTCCCGATCGTTATAGCGAATAATCGATTGTACATTGAAGTAGTGGGTACAAATTGATGATGATCACTATTGCAAAATATCGCTAAGTATACAATCACTAAGCAAGGTAAAGGTGTATATGTTATTGTATGAGAAATTAAAACAACTCGGTCTTTTTTTTTTCATATGTCAAATGCGTTGACTGGGAAGCGAACCTGGGCCAGTTGCTTGGAAGGCAGCTATGCTAACAACTAGGCCACCAACACTTTACCCCACTCAGTCTTTAATTTATTATTTGTACCATTACGTAAGCATAAGAAAAAATATCTACTATCTCCATAAAAAATTATTGGAAGAATGTAATTGGAAATACTCAATTAATGAAAATATATGTATATAATAAAACTGAAATAAACAGGTTGAGAATAGTAGTGAACAAAAATTAAAAAAACAACAACAATGGAACAATAATTTACATATAAATATGTTCTCTCTAAAAAAAAAAATATTGAATCAATTTTATAGTTCCAGATTTCTAGCAAGATTGAACGCCACCTACCATAACTTTACTGACACCTTACATTTTGTCAATTTCATACTGCTCTAAACTACACAGACCAATATATTATCTTTCTAAATTAATTTGAAGTATATAAAAAGTGTGGTAAAGCTAAATCAGCATTTAGTATAAGCTTAATGAAAAGTCAATTCTAATTAATTTATGCGCAATGATAACTGGCCTATAGTATTGTGGAATTGTAGATTAAATAAATGAAATTGAATTACTATAGGTGGAAGTCATTATTAGACTATTATTATTTAACACTACAAGAAATAAGAAAAAGTTATGTGGCAAAGTGATTTTTTTTTCAAAAACAAAAAAAGAATTAAAATTCCGATGCATACATATGTAAGTCCAAGGCCATAGAATCTAAGCAATCGCAATTATATGAAACTGCAAGCGTTATATTTTCAATCAATTATAAGTATATAATATTTTTCTTTATATATATATATATATAATTTATAATGTAATAGAACAAAGGTTTGTTTTGTATAGTACAATGTTTGTTTGTATACTGATACATATATATGTAATTTGGCTGCAGAAAGGAGTTTTGCTATTAACTGAAAGGAGACCCTTTGATTCCTCTTGGAGGCCTTAAAGGAACCGAGCAGGGCAAATTCCTAATGTCCACTCCATACGTTCTTGTCATTGCAGCTGTTATTACTATGTGATTATTCATATAGTATACGAACATGGATGGGCTGCTCACCAACACGCATTAGCCAGCATAGTGAGTTTATTGGCTTTTTACCTCTGAGTTTAAGATCAAGAAACACCATGGTCTTTCTTCTCAGTGCCTGATAAGGCAGAATGAATGTTTGTGTAAATAATAAATATTTTCCCAATACATATATACAATTATGACAGACAAAAATAAAGCATGGCCCTTATTCCCAGGAGGCTGTAAAGTCACCAACCAAGGCAGCGGTTGGTGGCCGAAGGCGGAGGGTGCTAAGAATCCCCTGAATGCGGACCCAGGCTGCCATTTGATGACGACTTTTTATTTAGGTACTTACAACTGCAGATCACTTTTAAGTGAAGGAAGATTGCAAAAATTAGAAGAAGAACTCTCTTATATTAAATGGGACATTATTGGACTTTGTGAAGTTAGAAGAAAAGGTGAAGAGACGATTGATTTAAAAGTGGACATATACTCTATTATAAAGGCACACATATTGGAAATACAAGTGGAGTAGGATTCATTATAAATAAAAAGTGGAAGAACAATATTGTGGAGATTGATGGTGTATCGGACAGAGTGGCAAGATTAGTTATACAACTTAATAGCAGATACCAAATGCAGACAATTCAGGTTTATGCCCCAACAAGTTCTCATAGTTATGAAGTAGTAGAAGATTTTTATATGGATGTACAAAAGGCTTTTGATCAGAGTAAACACCATTTTAAAATTGTTATGGGAGACTTTAATGCTAGAATTGGTAAAAAATGAAAGATGAAAGTGCTGTGGGTAATTTTGGTTATGGTAATAGAAATGAGATAGGACATAGACTTGTGGAGTTTGCAGAAAAAGAAAAACTTTATATTATGAATTCTTTTTTTGAGAAAAATGTTAAAAGGAAATGGACATGGAAGCATACAAATGAAGGTACAGCAGAATTGGATTATATTTTGACTAACAGGAAATACATATTTCAAGATTGTAATGTTCTTAATAAATTTAACACAGGAAGTGATCATCGATTAGTAAGGTGTAAGATACGTGTTAATGTAAAACTAGAGAGACAAAAATTGTTAAGAAAAACAATATTTACAGTTGATATTCCTAATCTTCAGAAAAATTCTAATGAATTTAAATTAGAACTTACAAATCGGTTTCAAGTATTAGTAGATTTTGAACATGATTCAGATTTGAATGAAATTAATATGAAAATAACTGATACACTTTTGAAAACTGCAACAAAGATAGCTGGTAAAAAAAAACAGCAATTGACCAATAAAATTTCTACTGAGACTAGAGAATTTATGAAGAAAAGAAGGAATATGAAGATATACAAAAATGATGCATTAAAAAGAATTAAATATCTCGAATTTTGTAAAATGGTGCGGAAAAGAGTTGAAAATGATATAAGAAAGTATAACTGTGAACTAGCAAGGAAAGCTGTAGAAGAAAATAAAAGTCTTAAGAATGTAAAACAACATTTTGGTATTGGTAGAAAATTTATATCTGCAATAAGAAAAAAAGATGGAATTATTACTAAAAGGAGAGATGACATCATGAAATTGGTAGAAGATTTTTATCAAGAATTATATAGTAATAAAGAACAAGTACCTCCTATATCTATTACATCTTCCAAATTGCCCAGAATTTTAAATGAAGAAGTGAGACATGCAATTAAATGTATGAAAAAAGGAAAGGCTCCAGGTAATGATGGAATTATAATTGATATATTAAAAGAAGCAGGTGAAGAAATAGAAAATTTTTTAGCAAAGTTATATACCAAATGTCTAAATGATAAAGATGTACCGGATGATTGGAAGAGTGCAGTAATAATATTAATATTTAAAAAAGGTGATAAAGAAGATATTAGAAATTACGGACCTATCAGCCTTTTATCAGTTTTATATAAAATTTTTACCAAGATAATTACTACTCGTCTACAGAGAACATTGGATTTCCACCAACCAAGAGAACAAGCCGGATTTAAAAGTGGTTTTAGTACAGTAGATCATATCCAGGTATTGAGAGAAGTTATAGAAAGGACAAATGAATATGAGTTGCCATTATGCTTAGGATTTGTAGATTATGAAAAGGCATTCGATTCTATAAACATTTCTTCAGTGATTAAAGCATTAGATCATCAAGGTATAGACCCAGGATATTGTCATATTTTAAAGAATATTTATAAAAATGCAACAGCAACAATTAGATTACATAATGACACTGGGAAAGTCAACATTGAGAAAGGTGTAAGACAAGGTGACTCCATATCTCCAAAACTTTTTACAGCAGTGCTGCATGAAGTATTTTGTGGATTAAAATGGAAAACTAAAGGAGTGAAAGTAAATGGTGATTATTTAAGTCATTTAGATTTCGCAGATGATGTAGTTGTTTTTGCAAATAATGCTTCAGATCTGCAGGAAATGTTGCAGGAATTATCAGATGAAAGTAGGAAAGTAGGACTAAAGATAAATGTTAAAAAGACTAAAGTAATGTTTAATCGATTTGCTCAAAATATGAAAATAAAGATTGATTATGATGAATTAGAAGAAGTTAACAGTTACAAATACCTTGGTCCGATTATTAATACAGATGGAAACATAATGGAGGAAATTAATCATAGAATTAAACTTGGTTGGAGTGCTTTTGGTAGAAATAACTTGATACTAAAAGGAAATATGCCTATGTAATTGAAAAAGAAGGTTTTTAACAAGTGTGTTTTACCATTTCTTACTTATGGATCTGAGACTTGGACACTTAATAGAAGAGCAATTCAGAGACTTCATACCACTCAAAGAAGTATGGAGAGATGTATGTTGGGAGTAACAAGAAGGGATCGTAAATGCAATGTATGGGTAAGAGAACAAACAGGTGTTACTGACCTCATTGAAAAAAATAAAAGATTGAAGTGGAGTTGGGCTGGACATATTGTTAGAAGAGCTGATAATAGATGGACAATTGAAATTTTAAACTGGATTCCAAGAGATTGTAAAAGATCCAGAAAGAGACCACATGTGAGATGGATGGATGAAATAAGAAAGTGTGCAGGGGTGATGTGGAGAAGAGAAGCTAAAGATCAGAGAAGGTGGATTAAACTTGGAGAGACCTTCATCCTGCAGTGGATTGATAATGGTTGATAATGATGATGATGATATATGTAATTCGTCAGATTTAGATCCTAACCAGCTGTAAATATGAAATTCCGGCAGTAATATTTTCGATCACCTGTAACAATACAATATTTTTCGTATATTTTTATATAAATAATTTATAATACTATATAATAAAGTTTTGTTTTGCATTTTAGAATGACTGTTTGTGGTACAATTTATATATAACGCCGAATACCTAGAATATAGCCAATTGTAATTTTATATGAAGGTAATATTTTCTATTTACTGTGATAACTGAAACACACAGGCTTATTATGTACCTGTGTTTATATATGTAATATATAGCGTATATGAGCACAGACTTTCACATGACCCACCACTCTCCACACTATCTCATAACACAGATACACTTGAACACATATATGTTGAAAAGATAAATAATCACCAATATACGTATTTCATGCTAAACCAGCAATCATCAGTTGGTCCAGATTACCATCTCTACACATATATGCTATAAGTGCTGAGATATATATTAAGATAGTCAATCCTCATACTGTAATGGACGGGCTTAAATCTCCTCCACACTCCAACACTTCAACCGTCCATCCAATTGAAAATCTGATGATGGAATGCTCAATGGCTACCCTGAGACCGAGATTCTTGGTTTAGCATGAAATAGGTATATTGATGATTATTTATCTTTTCAACATTTATGTGTTCAAGTGTATCAGTGTTATGAGATAGTGTGGAGAGTGGTGGGTCATGTGAAAGTCTGTGCTCATATACCCTATATATTAACTGTGATAGAAATATATATATATGAATGTGATAATAGTAGATATTAATTGAAAGATTAAAATATTATTTAAAATTTTAAAGAGCGAAAGGACAAGAAGCAGTCCTCTAATTGTATTTAAAAACTAATGTTTTTCAAATTGAACTTTAAACATACTCTTTATATTATCTAGTCATTATACCCAAAATAATAAAACTAAATGCTCATATGATTAATTGCTAAATTCATCAATAAATAATAAATAAACTATAACATGTCCAGTCTATTATTCTAAACATTTGTAAAATCTATTACTATAAGAGAGACTGAAATATAGATATGATACATCAGAACAACTTGAATACCAACTACAAATATCAAACTGATAAGGAAAACTTGAAAGATTCAAAACTAAAAAAATACAAACAAGTAAGTAATTATAAAATATTAATGTAATGTATTCTTCATCTTGTTTATCAATATAGTGATCAAAATGAAACTAGCGAATAATTACGCTTCTAATTAAAAAAAAAAAAAACTCACTAGAATTAATTGATTATTGATTGATTTCAAGATTAATTTATAAAGTACTTCAAAAATGAATGCTTTAACCCAACCAATTTATATAAACTATAAAATATATAAATCGAGAGTGAAGACTAATATAAAAATTATAAACTATTATCATTTTTTTAAAAATCATATTTAAAATTAAGTGATCATATATGCCCATGCACCTTCATTCTTTCACACATTTTATTATCACATTAAACAGAGAAGAGATAACATATATGATTAGAAAACAATTTGAAGAGTTTTTCATTAAGGGATTACAATATTTTTTTTGCAATGAAAAAAATATTTAATTCTTGGAACAAACCACTCAATATAGAAATTGATTGTGTATGATTCAAATATTTGTGATTTAGTGTAAACAATAGTGGCATATATTAGTTGGATATTCTTCACAAAATAGGGAATAAGAAAATAAGATCACTTTAAATTCCTTTGGATAAGAACATTTTAAAGTAATATATTTATAAAAAATATTATAGTGAGTATTATCAACTATAGCTGTTAATAAAATTATAAATAAGGCAATAAAAACTAAGTCTGAAATGAGTGAAAATAGACTTTTAGAGTAATAAAAATTATAAGTAACAATATAAAATCCTGAATAAATATTAACACCAGCAGTAGGGAAGAAATTAAAAAGAATTTTTTAAAGTGGTGATGATTTTTATTTATATAGGCAAAAAATCAATGAAAAAAAAAAAGTTCTGAATGGGTTATTATTGGTGGAAATAATGTTTTAGAAGTTGTAATAAAGAAAAAAAATTATGATAATGTATCAGATAGATATTATTTTGTTTGACAATTAGAATAAGTAATGTGATACCTGTGTGTATATATATATATATATATATATACAGTATAGGTATTAACAGTGACTTTCTTTATATATATATATATATATATATATATATGAAAAGAAAGTCACTGTTAACACTAACTGAAATAATTATAGAAAATATACAAACCATTATACAATTACAAATATCCAGTAATGCCCTCTGTTTAAAGATCTATATCTCAATAATAGCAAACCTTAAAATGATATCACTTTAAGGTTGTATGCTAAACAATGTTAAATATTGAAATACAGACCTACTCAAACACACAGCATGAAATTTTAAATAAGCAAACGATCTTAAATTTTGCTAATAAACTAACAAGTTTACAAAGTTATTAAAGACAAACTAAACATTAGATTTTAATCTTTAAACTCCTCCCAAACTATATATAAAAAGAAAGTTAACTTTGTAAACTTGTTAGTTTATTAGCAAAATTTAAGATCGTTTGCTTATTTAAAATTTTATGCTCTGTGTTTGAGTAAGTCTGTATTTCAATATTTAACATCGTTTAGCATACAACTTTAAAGTGGTATCATTTTAAGGTTTGCTATTATTGAGATATAGATCGTTACTGGATATTTGTAATTGTATAATGGTTTGTATATTTTCTATAATTATTTCAGTTAGTGTTAACAGTAACTTTCTTTTCATTTATAGTTTGGGATGAGTTTAAAGATTAAAATCTAATGTTTAGTTTGTCTTTAATAACTTTGTAAACTTGTTAGTTTATTAGCAAAATTTAAGATCGTTTGCTTATTTAAAATTTCATGCTCTGTGTTTGAGTAGGTCTGTATTTCAATATTTAACATCGTTTAGCATACAACCTTAAAGTGGTATCATTTTAAGGTAAGCTATTATTGAGATATAGATCTTTAAACAGAGGGCGTTACTGGATATTTGTAATTGTATAATGGTTTGTATATTTTATATATATATAAATTTAATATGTTTAACAGATAATATAAATGTAAATTTATTAGTAAATGTGATGATCTTTATATATACAAAATTAAATCCACAGTCAAGGTGTATTGATGTGCAGCAAATAATCAGATGGGAATCTACAGGCCGAATGTAAATAATAGCAAATCTCCTTTTGGTTAGAGATATTTTAATAAAGTTTGATATTGTTTTCATTTAACCTGCAGAATTGTGTCGATCTACATCATAATTAATTTAGGAAAATGATTAATTTAACATACATATCTCTTTGAGGGAAGGATGTAATGAAAAGATAAAATTCTTCTAATAACTCATATGTATAAAAATAAGTCCTGGGTTTAAATCTCTAAAATAAAAATGGGTCCTCATTTTGTCTCTAAGTAAACTCAAGACAAAAATGCATTGTGGGCTATTAGAGAAAATTAGTTTAGCTTAAACCTATCAATAGTAATAGATGTTTAACAAGAAACATCACTGCCAATATATTTCTTTAGTTATTTCATGAAAATATTTCCACTCATACATTTACATGCATTTATATTAAAGGATTTTCATAGACTTTTAATTGTAAACATTGAAATGTGGGGGGGGGGGTAATTTTTCTAAATAGTGTATTTAGGCAAGAACCAATTAAAAGTGAAAGGGCAAGCTGAGTTTACATTATCTAATATCAACAATATTTGTTAGTGTGGTTTTGGCTTAATATGAATTATATAAATACTATTGTTATTACTATATAACATAATTCCAGCTTGTATTCCTTGCTAACTGGTTACATCATTATTGAAATTTATAATAAATAATTCCGATTACATTTCATTTTTTACATATATATATATTGATAGTTATAAATAAAATCTATATATGTCATATTGATGAATGAAAAGGATTAAATATTGAGGAAATTTACCTGTTCAAGCCAAACATTCATAGTCAAAACTTGATTACGTTCATCCTGCAATAAAAGAGAAATAGGTTAGAGGTTATATTTTTAATATAAGTTTAATAGTATATGAGCAAACATTTGAAATAATAAAAGAACAGACATATGTCTATCAAAAAGATTTTCAAATTAAACATTTCTATATTTTATTAAAACGATATATTCAAAATGACTAGTTAAATTTTGTATGTAATTTATCTATGTTGATATTTATAATTAACAATGAAAATAGTGAAATAAGAATGTGATATTATAAATTTTTTTTTTCATTGCTTACACAAAGTTTAAAAATAGATATTTAAATTTTAATTAATTGATAATAATTTTTTTGTTAGTAATTATTAATAAATGGCTATCTATATATACCGAACAATGATAAAGATATGAATAAGAGATTGTGATCTGGGTCAATTAATGAGTACTTGTTCATCACAAAATGTGCCTCTTGGGGCTCACATATCTTTTTTCAAATGTCTTTGGTCAGATGTTTATGATTACACCTCTCCACAAGCTATTAAAAGCATATAGAAACCAGTCCCTACTTTATGTGAGAGTGGTGTAGTGAAAATTATACTAAAGAAATATTACTAATTAACTGATGTTTATTAAATATAAAAAATATCATTAAAACACTAACCAAGGAACGTGTATGTATGAACATTCTGTATATATTGTAACGGGATTCCAACCATATGACAACTTTACGAATTATTCTAAGTCTAATTAATTATTATTTTACTTTATTAAATCATATTAATTTTAAATATGATTTTTACAGACCCCGTTACTCAAACAGAGGAGTAAATATGATTAAAATTTACATATTAATCATACCTCCCGTCAGACCGAAATTTAATAAAAATATTAAAACAACTGCCACTTTTCCAGACCAAGGTAACTCTCTCTGGCTGCATGAAAGTGAAACATCTCATGGGGATGTTTATAATGTGTTTAAACCCTTGGGCACCATCTAATCAACTAGACTACACCCCAAGAGATAATGTAAACACACTTCTAGCACTTGAACCATGGCTAGCTATAAAAAGTATGAGATCTGCATCACAGAATATTTAAATAAAATTGTTTATTTACTCATAATTGAATTGAAAGAGAGAGAAATGTAAAGCGACATTAATAATGTAAAAACACATTCAAATATTTAAAAACATAAAACAAAATACGAACAATATATAAATTGCTATAATTTATAGCAATCCTATTTAAATATAGTTATTATTAATACTTATAAATATCTGAAGTTCTATTTAAGGTAAAATTTAAAAGTTCCATACTGATATTAAAAATTCCAAAAAAATTTATTAATGATGTCAATGAATATATTTACCTAGGTCTAAGCACAGCTTTGGTTTTTCATATGGGTGAGCACCCCTACCTTCTGATCAGGTCAGATTTATGGTAGGCATATATTTTAGTACAAGTGAAGCTTTCTCTTTATTCTGGGTCCTACGGCATGGGCTGTTTTTATTGAGTTGACATGGCAAGTTCAAACATTGTTAAAAAGGTAAGTCACAGTAATATATCACTGCATCTGGCTAATGTACTGAGAAGACTGGCATTGGAAAAGAACAAACACTCAGATTTTGGATCTAGTCACGCATTTCTCTCTTGGCATGATCATAAAAGGATGTTTTCATCATGCTGAACTGCATTGTTTTAGTTGCTTATAGATTTAGTTCACTGCTGACGGCTAACCTTGGTTAATTCTCTCATCAACTATATTATTTTTTTATAAAAGATCTATCACCAAAGTCCAATCAATTTGCCACAGCTGTGGCAGGGATGAGGAAACATTTGACCACATAATTAAAACATGCATGGGTCTAGGTAATATTAAAACAATAATATTTAACAATTCAAAGATAGACTACTACAAAATACTTAATATAAAAGAATGCATTCATGGAAGAGATATTCCTACAATCAGGCTGTCAATTTTCATCACCTATGCCATTTGGATTGTAAGGTGCAAGGCACAATACCAACATCCCAAACCAGATGAAAACTCATTATTTATTCAGAGCATAGAGAAAATTAAACAAAGAGACAAAACTCTTGCCACAACATTCATTTTTCAAGAGACATGGAAGCTATATCAGACTCTCTAATAAAGTTAACAAAGAACTTAACCACTAAATACCTAACCCTGTTTAACTCAATAATGTTAGTTCCATAACTCATCTCCATATTTGTAATTTATCATCCATATTAATTAGTTTAATAAATGTTTTGAGAAACTATATTATTTTTTTAACTGACTTTTATAAAATTCTCTGAATAATCATCTAAATCATCTGAATAATCTCAATAGTCTAAATAACTGAAGAATCTGAATAGTCTGAAGAATCCAAATAATCTCAATAGTCTGAATACAACAATAGGGGATTTCAGCTTTTTATACACTCTGACTCCACATCTGCTCGAATTTTCACCACGCTATTAATCCATTTGATCTTTATTTTTTTAATTAGTATATATTTTTTTATTATTTCCTTATTTTTCCATTTTAATTACATCGGAATTAGTCCTATATTCTTTATTTAATCAGACTGGAATCTTAATTTCCAGAACCTGATTAATCTTGTACAAATTATTTCAATCCATTATAAACTTTTAATTAAAAAGTGATTTTAACCAAAAGTACTCTTGAAAGAATTATATAAAAATAGAATACACAAAAAAGCATAAAAGAAAAGTTATAATTAATAATTTTTAACCTATTTCACAATATATTTTCTTTTTATTTTAACCTTTCCTTTTTCTTTTTTTTTAAACTATTAAATACAGAAATATAATTGTATTTTTTCTATCTTATTTTAAAAATAAATCACGTAACTCATATATATATATATATATATATATATATATACGTATATATATATATATATATACACACACTTATGCAATGTGTATATATACACATCATTACACTGAGGATTTAAATGTGTCAATCTCTTTACTTATGTATTAATAATCACTTTAAATTCTTAATTTCTAATAACTTTAATTATTTTTCAAAGTGCACATCAGTTTTTCTTTTCACCATTAAACAATAAATAACAACATCTAGAGATGTAGATAATAAGGTATTAGGCAATTCAACACAGAGTTCAATTTAGTGTTGATTAAACCAACTTTTAATTTCTTGTGGAAGTTGAGACTATAGCATGGACCAATTTTGTGCACAATGGATCATGAACACAGACTTTAAGGCTGTGAATGGCAGCATTACTTCTACTGCACATTCGACTTATGAAAATGTTAAATTTTATTTAGATACTGGGAATTTTCTTCCAGATTTATTATTATATGCCAGGACTTTCTCTACTGGTGCATCATCATCAATATTCTGTAGAACAAAGTTACTGAAAAAAAGGCTTAATCCAACCCAAAATTTGATCTGAAATATATATCTTTGCCCAAATACTCACACACACCTCAATCTTAATTTAACATTTTTTAAAATTTGATAATGGATTTATTTTCATTATTATATTTTGTCATTATTAATTTCACATTTATTTGTTTGACTTTTACTTTGAACACTTCATTTTAATCTATTTTATCTTTTTCAAAAACCTTTTTATTTTTACATATTTATTTAAGTCATGCTCCACTATGTTTTACAGACTTAGGAGTTGAGTTTGTCTCAACAATAGCGTACACATAATCAAGGGGTTTGTCATTGATTATAATTTATTTTGACATTTTCAAAAACTAAATTCTTTAAGAATTTGTTTTTATCATTTATTTTTTATTAACACTAACTTTAATCATTTTCTATATTTAAAATCCCTGGTCATTATCTATTTTGCAAGCTGGCAAATTCATCAGATTACATATGTAGTTTTTATTCCGTGGTTCTTTAATATTTTTGTCTTTTCAATAAATAGCCATTCAGGCTGGGGAATTATGAATCAACCCTTGATCTTTTTTTAAACCTTCTATGAGTGATATCAGAATCACTCCTGGTTCTCTAAAAAATTTTTGTTCTTTTGGGGCTAGTGGGGTAATGTCTTTTTCGGGTTCCATTACCCGAATTTATTCTATGGCTACATCTTATGGCATTTATAGCTAGCTCTCTAGGTTTGGGTTTAAATTTCCCTCCTCTCTCTCATATTATATGTAGGTCTAGTTCTGTTGAAAGCACTCATTAATTCTGCCTCTTGTTCCAATATTTTCCTTTCGAAACCTATGAGCATTTGTTTGATGTTGTGAGGGAAATTATGATAAACTATCCTAATAATTTGTTGTTTGAATTGTGGGTTGGCCATTATAGAATGTAGTTTCACCACTTTCCTTCTGAAAAAAAAAGTAAAAGGTTCACTAGGTCACCATTTTTTGTGACATCTGGTGATGAATATTTTCCTGATAATTATCACTCCAATAACTAGCTAATAGAGATTTTTTTATATTGGCAAAAGTGACAGGTTTGTAATATAGAAAATCCGACCAAATTTAAGACTCTCCATTGGAGCTTCACCCATATGACAAGAAAATAACTGAATTTTAAAAAAATGATTAATGATCACCCCGGATTATTTATAATGTGAATATTCACATCCTCACTCAGCTGGTCAGGATTTTTACTTCTGTCGGCATGTTTTTTTATCTAATACCTCTGCTTACCTACTATCTTTTCTAAAATTTATTTAGAAGTTAAATTATTAATTTAGACTTTAATCTCATCAATTACTTTGGGATTTTTTATCTTATTTTCTGCTATGGCCTTTCTTACTAGTTCTATATTTACTTCATGTTCTATTTTATTTTTTTCTATTATTTGATAAGCCATCTTTATTTGTTTCTCTACTTGCATTTTATTCTCATTTATTTCTTTTGTAATTTCTTTTTTAATTTGATCATAAGCCCATTCTAATCTGACCTTTTAATTTTTCAAGCATTTCAGTTTGCCTTCTAATTTTCTGTTTGTTTCCTAATTTTGGTTTTTAAGCACTTTGGCTATTTTTTTTTACTTTCTTCAGCTGCTTCTTGTTGTTTTTTAAGTATGTTGGTTATTAATGCTATTATCTCACCCTTCTCTTGTTCATTTGTAACTACCTTTTTTGTTTTTACTTTACTGTTCCTCACTAGGAACATTCTCTATTTGATTATTCTTGGTTTTATTTTGCTGTTTTTTGCTGGTCCTTATTCTGAGACTCCATTTTAGCTCTAGTTCTTGTAATCATTTATGCTTTCTCAAAAAAACTTTTTTTTATATTTTACAATACCCTTTTGCTTTTAATAATGTATTTTATTCACAACCAATAGCTTTACTAAATTTATTTTATTTAATACTCTTATTTAATCACCTTTATTCTTTTCTTTAATATATAAGTAAATATGAGTGTTTATTCAATTTTACCCACTACATTCCTCCTAATACTAATTTCCTGCTACCCACACTTATTTATTTATATCTATATTTTTCTTTCTTTATTACATAGTACAATATTTTAATAAAAATAATCCAGCTTATATTTCTTTTGCCTATAAAATTACTATTAGTGCTGTTTGTTTTCTCTCATCTCTCATAAATTTATTCACTTTAATTATTGTATTATATTTATTTCTGTGAGCCGATTATTTATATTACGCATTTTTTTTTTACTTTAAATTTGAACGAATTCGAGCTCTCACACTGGATGACATTGACATGGGATTCTACCATATAACAACTTTATGAATTATTCTAAGTTTAATTACTTATTATTTTACTTTATTAAATGATATTAATTTTAAATATGATTTTAAGACTCCATAACTCAAGCAGAGGAGTAAATACAATTAATAGTTCCATTTTAATCATTCTCCTGGTCAGACTGAGGTTTAATAAAAATATTAAAATAACGAGCACTTTTCCAGATCGAGAAACTCTCTCTGGTTGCATGAAAGTGAAACATCTTATGGGGATATTTATAATGGGTTTAAACTCTAAGTGCCATCTACTCAATTAGACTAGACCCCATGAGATAATGTAAACACACTTCAAACGCTTGAACCATGGCTAGCTATAAAAAGCATGAAATCGGCATCACAGAATAATTAAATAAAATTGCTTATTTACTCATAATTAAATTGAGAGAGAGAGAGAGAGAGAGAGAACCGTAAAATGACACTAATAATTTATAAAAGCATTTATTAAATAATATAACAAAAAATAATAAATATTTAGAAATATAAAACAAAATATAAACACATATGAAATGCTATAATTTATAGCAATCCTATTTAAATGTAATTATTATTAATACTTATGCATATCTAAAGTTCTATTTAAGATAAAATTGAAAAATTCAATACTGGTATTAAGATTTTAAAAGTTATATTAATGATATCAATGAATATATTTATGTAGGTCTAATTACAGTCTCTGGTTTTTTGATATGGGTGATCACCACTGTCTTCTGATCCATTCCGATACATGGAAGGTATATATTTTAGTATAAGTGAAACTCCTTTTATGTTCTGCATTCTAAAGCATGGCCTGTTTCCATTGAGTTGCCTTGGAAGGTTCAAACATTGTCAAAAAGGCAAGTCAGTGTAATATATCACTGCATCTGGGTAATGTACTCAGGAGACGGGTAGTGGAAAAGAACAAACACTCAGATTTTGGGTCTAGTCATGTATTTCTCTAGGCAAAAAGGATGATTTCTTCATGCTGGACTTCATTGTTTTAGCTGCTAGTAGATTTAGTTCACTGCTGATGGCTGACCTTGGTTAACTTTCTCATCAACTATATTATTTTTTTAACTGACTTTTATAAAATTCTCTGTATAATCATCTTACTCATCTGAATAATCTCAATAGTCTGAATACAAAAAAGGTGATTTCAGCTTTTTATAACTCTGACTCCATTCCTGCTCGAGTTTTCACCCATGCTATCAATCCATTTGATCTTTATTTTTTTAATTAGTAAATTTTTTTATTATTCCCTTATTTTTTCATTTTAATTACATCGAAATTAGTCCTATATTCTTTATTTAATCAGCCTGGAATCTTAATCTCCAGAATCTGATTAATCTTGTACAAATTATTTCAATCTATTATAAACTTTTAATTAAAAAGTGCTTTCAACCAAAAGTACTTTTGAAAGAATTATATAAAAATAGAATACACAAAACAAAGTATCATAGACAGTACAGGGCAGTGGATGGCACTGTTGCTACACAAAACAGTTAAATATTACATTACCGGACCATGACCTTTTAATAAAAAACTTACCTTTTTTAATAATTAAATAGTAAAAAATCGTAAACAATGTCTTTTTTAAAAAATTAAGATAAATAATCCAGCAAGTATAAACATTAATTTGAAGACATTTTTTGGTACTTTAATATTATTCAACCGATGACGTTTTACATTTACCGATTTTTCTACCGGTAAACATTGTCAATGATAACATGACATGGCAACCAAGACACTGGCATGATTAATCCGTGGGAGAGTCACTTTTTGGATTTTTTTGACCCACGAGATTTAAAAATCGGAGGGGGCTTTGGGAAATTTTGTCATTTGTCTGTCTTTTGTGATTTTGCTACCAGTCCACCGCAGTAAACGCTATTTGTAAGTAATTTTCATTTTTGTTTCTAATAAATAATGTCATTTTGATGTATATTACTTTGTAAATTCTTCTGCAATTATAAAAAGTACAATTAATTAATTTTATTTTTAATTTCTGAATTATATTATACAGAAATTTTTTTTTTGTAAATTCATCCGCAATTATAAAAATTACAGTTATGAAAGTAATACAATGTCTGGTGTTGTCAGTGGTTTTGTAAATCATAATATAGGTTTTTTTTAGACTAGAGTATATATTGGCCGTACTTTCGGACCATCAAAGACATCAGAGCCCTCCCCTGCCCATTCCAGCACTATGCGCTGACTTTTCTAATTTTCAGTCAAAAAATAAGACACATTTTCAAATTGTTTGTTTTATATATTTTTAATATGAATAATTGAGTTAAATCCCATCAGAAATGTTGTAAAGATAAGAATTTTTCATGCAAGTACATTTTTTTTTATTTTCTTTTTTGTTATAAAAATTCGTAATATAGAGTAAGTTTTAAGTTATTGTCCAGGTCGCCATTAATAATGCCAGATTCGCATTAAATCAAGAAAAGTGTTCTTTATTTGTCTATTTATTTTAAATTTACAAAAAAAAATTTGTACATATTTCTGCAATTATAAAATTTACACTTAATTACTTTCAATTTCTAAATTATCAAACTTACACCTAATTACTTTTAAGTTCTAAATTATTTTGACGCATGCATGTACATTTTTTTTTCAGGACCAACAAACATGGTGATGCTCATTATCTACCCAATGGTCATCTTTAGTATTTTCCAACCAATGATGTATTACCTTGAAGCCATATCAGTCTGATCTTGCAATCTTTAATGTGCTGGGTCCACGTGATCTCAAGACAAATTTTAGTGATTGCATATTTGTCTGCAAATCACTTGGAGACATTATCTTAAAGATGGAAGATCAGACTGATATGGCTTCAGGGTAATACATCATCGGTTGGAAAATACTAAAGCACCCATTTTTTTATTTAAAAAACTAATAATTATGGTCTACTTCTTAGTTAAGATAAATAATCCAACAAGTATAAGCATTAATTTGAAAAAAAATTATTTACAAAAATTAACAATGGCCATCTTTTTGGCAGCTGTAATTTGCTTCTTCCTCTATCGCAAACCATTTTAGTATACACATTAATTTGAAGAAATTTATTTATAGATGAAAATTAAAATAATAAAACAATATCAGTAGTAAGACTGTTTGCTCTTTTTCTATGCAAACAACTTTAAGCATTTCTGATGGTATACACATTATTTTGAAGAAATATTATGTTGACTTAAAATCTACACATCCTCAAATTATAGGATAGCATAGTCTCAATTATTTTGAGAGTAAGAACATGTCACATTATGCCAAGTGTGAGTTGTGAGAAATTAACGTAACACACTACAGCTTATAAACAGTATATTTAACTGTTTGGGGATAGCAAGTGAATTATCCAGAACACTGTAGCGTTGATGATACTAGTACCATGAAAAGTTATAATTAATAATTTTTAACCTATTTCCCAATATATTTTCTTTTTCTTTTAACCTTTCCTTTTTTCTTTTTTCTAAACTATTAAATATAGAAATATAATTGTAATTTTTGTATCTTATTTTAAAAATAAATCATGTAACTCATATATATGCACACACCTACACATTGTGTATATATACACATCATTACAATATATAAATATATGAGTGTGTGCATGTATTTATTATTGAAACACAAATTTAAAATTGTAATAAACATGGCTGATTAAATATCAGAAAGGTATGAAAATATATAATTTTTCAATGAAGATTATGTCAAATGCATTACAAGATACTTACCTTCAGCTTGATTCTACATATATTTTAAACACTTTCAATTGCCCTCAAAACAGAATTCAATAAATTTCTTGTCTTATTCTCCATATTATATGCAATCTGTGAACTTAAGATTATGTGAACTGATTTTTAATTCTGGTCCAGTCTTGTATTTTAAATTTAATATTGTACATCGTCATAATAGTATATTTTTTTTAATTTGATGTTTGCCTCCAATGATAGGTTTGAAAGGAAATAAATATGATGTTGAGTCCATAGTAAATATTTTTATTGCATCTGATATACTGACTAATGAATTACACATTTATTTACATTTTCATTAGATATGTTTATTGCACTTTCAAATGTGTGTATTTTACACTAATATTATATAATATATAAAATTAACAAAGCGTATGACACACTTGAATGTGAAGCTATCAAGATACACAGAAATTATTGCATGCTAAGCGCTTTCAAGACCTTTTGCCTCATATTCATAGTGGTACTGTGAGCTGCAGAATGAAGAAATAGGGCAAGGAAACAAAACAGTATGCAAAGCGTATGCAAATAAACTAGATAGTCCAATGTTTGGAGATGTCAAAGCAGGTATCTCATCTATTGATGGAGTTATTATTGCCATTAATAAAATATGCTTCTCTGATTTTCCGCTTGGTGTCATTTTTCTCATTACAGACTATTTTAGGCCAGGAGGGTTCAAACACATGTCTTGTCTTCTTGGAATGCTCTAAAAATGTTGATGAATTATCATTGTTTTTGATAGCTCTATTATATGTATATCTGTGTTGTGCTGTCCTGTTGATTATGCCTGCTTTGGTTTCTCCAAAATAAATGGCCTGGCAACCAGGTTGTGGGCATGATATGCTGTAAACAACATGGGGAGTCTGAGAATGTTCAATTTTGTCCTTAGAGTTATTGATAAGATGATTAGTGCATGGAGGTGTATGAAAGCTAATTTTAAATTTATTGGACAAAACCTTGATTAATTGATAGGAGATTTTGGGTATGTGGGGAAGAGTAATATATGGAAGTTTAATATTGTTTTTATTGTCTGTGATTTTCCTATAAAATTGTTTGATTATATATAATAATTTAAATATGAATAATGTACCACAAAGGAGCAATTTTTCTGGCAGACAAATATCATTATTAATTACTAGAACATATGTTTCAGCTTAAAATTTTAATTGGTAATTGAGTGGTTATTTAGGTAACATTTATTTTGTAAAAATTGTCAAACAATCTTAAATAATATTTTAATTTGGTTTTTCATAGCTCACATAGCCAAATGTTGAGCCATTTGGTGAAATTGGAACTGCAAGGAAGAAGTGAAAGTGACAGTTACCAAATGTTTTTAATGGTTGGTCTGAGAAGTTAATTGGAGATCAGAGAAAGCCAGCTAAAAGAATTTTAATTAAAATTGAGAAAATCCAGACATAGAAAGAAAGGCTGACAAATATTTTTCCTCCTCCCTTGCTTATAAAAAGGGTTGGAGAAAATGAAGGGGGTACTTTAATAATTGAGAACTAACCTGCTAATTCAAACTAGATTGCCAAATTTTATCTCTGAAAGTTTTTCTCTGATTTTTCAAGTTTCTTTCTCAGAGTGAATAATATGTTAAGAAGTGTACATTATAACTGGGATATGAATTTCTAATTCATATATAATTGGTGCATGTTTCCTTTTCCCCCTAAAAGTCAATTATGAACAAATCAACTTTTAATAAGAGATTCTGTGTTGAATGCCACAATATGTCTATTTGGCCTATTAAAAATTCATTTAAGGAGAAAACTGTCAAACTGTTATATGACAAAGGGCCAATTCATATTTTAATAATTATTTGGCTTATTAAATTTCATTTTAAAATAGAGCATCAAATGTTTGTATAATGTTTAAAAGCCAATTCATATGTAATCACTAAAATCTACTTGTTTGGCTGTATTTTGAACTTAAAATGAAGAAAACAACTATATTCAAACCCAGGAAGAAACTCATCAAAATGGAAAGGTAATCAGCAAAACTCTTTTAAATTTTTTTGATATACCTTTTGATTAAAAGAACTATCTGTGTGTTTTATATACATTTTGATTAAAAGAACTGTCTGTGTGTTTTTATATACATTTTGATTAAAAGGACTGTCTGTACATATGAGGGGTCAGAGTGACTTATAGTCAACATGGGTATGACAACAAAATTGACAAGCGAAAACTTTCAACATACCATCATTAGATTTTCAATTAAATAGCTGGAGAGTTGGAGAGTAAAGAAGTTTGAAGCCTGTCCATCAAAGTTTGAAGATTTGCTATCTTATTATAAATCAATCACTGATTATATATATATATATATATATATATATATATATATTCTAACTATTACAATTTCAAGAGAAGATTTCCCTAACTAAATGAAAATTCAAAAGTATTATTTGTTTTTGAAAGATGATGAACATTTTCTTAACTATATAAATTAACGACAGATGCATTTCTTAAGTATCAATTAAATATGCAATGCATCAATTATATATATTCTAGTATAATAGGTATATATTAAATAATTTCTAAGTATAGATTTAATCTAATAATTTCTCAAATATAATGCATAGACTAATATATTTCATACGTATAAACTAACTATAATCGCCTTCATGTGACCACATTACAAGCCAATTGTAACCAAATAAATTCAATTCAAACTAATGAAAAGTTATTCTTTATTTTGTCAACTTTATAAAAACTTATTAAATTAACATGAAACGCATTTTGCAATCTCTCAATCGGTCATCCACATTGGATTTTAACTAGCATTAAAACGATTGGGAGAGCTTACAAATATCATATATATTATTGGACAGTTTAAACTAATTATAACTTTATTCTAACCAATGAGAATTTTATTCATATGATCACACATCCACATTATGGATTAATTATACTATATTCAATCTATTGGGCATTTACACGCTTGCAGATAAATTGCATGCCAATTACAACATTTTAAGAATGGATCGATGGAGACTTCATCATTCCCAGATGACACTATTTCTGAGGTCTACTGACATGATGATGATGATACAGAACATCTATAAGCTTAATTGCCAGGGTGCCAAATAACAGCTCCAATAAAATATAAAAGTTAAATCTCAATTCAATACTCTTAGTAATAATATTTCATGAATGGATTAATAATACACAATCGATTTAAAGAACACTGAGAACACATTAAAATTGACAATATTAATATCTGTAAGAATTCTAGGTTATTCTCAGCACAGTCTCCATTCCCTATGGTTAAAGCTACAATTAAATTTAATCCTAATTATAAAGTTCTATATTCATCTCCACCCTCCTGATCCACTCCTCCATTAATTTTCCAACCACATGTCTATCACACTATTATTTATTTAACTATTAAAATTTACATTTTATTTTATTTTATTTTTACTAGCTCATTTCTCTCATCATAAGCTCTTCTCATTTTTTTTTCTGAATAATTAGGTGTGGATATCGAATAAGCTGCGATAGGTTATTGGTAATAAACTCTCCTCTCTTGATCACCTCCAAGGTGATCTCAGTTGTCTTTAATGCAATTTAATATCAATTTACATTAAAGCTGGAATATTTTAAGCTTATTAAATCTTTATAAACACATCATAAAACATAGTCACAATTATAACAAAATTATATAAAAATAAAATGTGTCTAGAGGAGTTTGAATACAACGGATGGGGAAAGGATTTTATGCCCACCCTCTGCACTCACTATCACTCAATACTATCTCTATTCATGATTTATATTTCAACAATATTAAATGATTTGGTAATTTTATGCATTTAAAATTAACCTTTTAAATAATTTTACTAAATATTAATTATGTACATGATAATTCAAATATTAATAATATTATATTGATGTATGATTGGATTGGAAATATCTAGATAATAATAACCCACAAAAACATGGAGACACATGCAAATTTTGTTAATAAAAAATAACAAATTTTATTTGACAAACTATAATTCAATACAAAAACATATACAGTACATTATATCTACACTTTCTTTTTACCTTAAATATAGTAAATACCAATTTCTTCCCGTTTTCAATGCTTTCTCTTTTTATTACAGATATATTGTAGAAAATACATAATCGATTTTCCCCCTAATTAAATTTAATAATTTTATTTAATAAATCTAAAGTTGATATTCCCTTGCAAATTTCTTGATCTTATCCGATCATCCTGATTAAATATTCTTTGGCCCTAATCTTTACAACAGAGATATCTTAATAATAGTAAGACTAAGTTATTGCAAATAAATTGGCATTAAGATCAAACATCATCATAGTGCACTCTCTATGCTCATGTTCTTATAACATAATATTTTAACAATATTACCTTTCCAGTGAAGTTCTCAGCTGGCCATGTAAATATATATTAAATAAATTTATATACGCATTGCTTATGCCCAATCATTTTTATTTAACCCTTAATAGTTATTAACTTAATTATTTTTGGCTCGTATGCTAAATCAAATCTACAAATAACAATATTAAAATACACCAATTGCCCATACGATATCTGCATTGATTCAGACATTAAATTGAGTTTGCAACCTAGTATCCAATACTTATAATAATGCTTATCATGGCTATCCTTTCATACACATTTAAGAAATATCAAATATTAATATGAGGCAGGCAGCGACCTGAATAAGAGAGAACCTTTTCACTAAGGTTGAGATATGCTAGGATTTTTATCGCTAGTCATATAAAAACATAGGTATACCAAATACCTCTGGCCATCAAAATAAAAAACCTTATAGTGTAGAGAATACTCAAGTGTGAAAACTCTTCCACTGGGTTCAAATACTTTATGAATATCGCATAAATCTTAGTGAGCTAGACTTCACTGAGTTTCATGGAGATCTTTGTCTATCCACACACATACAGGTCGAAACATCAAATTATACAAGTAAAACTTTTATAACCTTAATATTTTTGCGAATTAGTGTACCAGAATATGAGCCCATCAATTTTCCAAGCATAAATCAGCTTGTTTCTGGCCTTAACTTTATGATAACAATAATAATAGGCAATAAAAAATGTGCACAAAATTTTCAAAACTATTTCCATGTACTTTTATAAAACAATAAAAATAAAAATGATGATGATACTCAATAGACAAGCAATTCATTTATAAGTCTAAGCATTTGATAATAACTTCTGATGCTAATAATAATATCTCTTAATTGTTCCTTTTTTTTTTAAATTGAGAAAAAAAAATTGTTTGTAAAGCATTTTAAATGAGGCATATAAATTTCACCTTCCCCCCCAAAATGACAATAATAGCAAAAGCATTTAAATAAACATATATAGAATCATCTGAAATCAATTTCTACCCCCAAAATAATACAATGATAATTTTAAAGTAGATGATATACATAATACACTACAAAGAAATAAATTCTTTATATATATATATATATATATAAAGAATACATTTCTTTATATGTAGGACATTTATATATATATATATATATATATATTAAATGTCCTACACACACATTTTTATATCTACATTAAATGTCCTACACACATAAAGAGTGAATAATAATAATATATATATATATATACTTATACAAGTCCTTTAGCAGTCCTTTCAGGCTCCTGATTTCTACTTCTCCTTTTTTTTTTCCTTGACCGGTTTATGAAAGCATATAAGTCCTTGTTGTAAAAAGTTTTTTTGATAGAGTTTGATTCCTTTTCTCTCATATATACAGTTTTTATTTTGCTGAATGCATTCTTCATTTCCAACTCTAGGTAGATTACCTTTAAACTTTGTAATTTTCTGCAGGTTTCAGTTAAACAGCCTTCATTTAACTTTTTCACATTATCAGTCTGTTTTTGATTATCCTTTTCCAATTTTAATTTCATTTTGTAGATTTAAATTGACTTACATATGCATCAAACTTTTGAGTTTTAAATTTTACTATTTTCATATATATATATAAATGATATTAAACTCTAATTTTAACTTCTGTGGTTTAAATTTTTATTACCATATGTTGAATAGCTGACTTCTGGAGGTTCCAAGTGTGTGCCCACTTAAAATTTACTCACTATACATTGTTATATTTAGCCAAATTATTCTGAAGAGACAAAAGTACAATAAAAATGATTTTAAATTTTATAACACAGTTTTCTTTGGATCAATGAAGGAAAACTGCTACAGATAAGTTTTAAAAATACAAGCCTTTTTCTTTTCTTTTAACACAACTTTTATAGAGACATCCATCTGTTTTTTTATCTTTATAATTAATTGACATGTTCCCCCTTCTCAATTAAATTTAATCTTTTGCCCCCTCAGAAAATCAGGCACAAATTCCATTTCAAACAGACAGGATTAATTTTACAATCTAACAATTAATTGTCAATTAATTTTTGACACTCTGACAGACCAGACCGACCATTCATCATTAATGGTATAAATTAATGGTCCACTTCAATTCCTTAGTGAGATCTGTGTTTTTAAGGAATGATAATTAACTGAGTAATATAACACTTGAACCTATACTAGAAGTAATCTTACTCTTTCCCTTTAATAGTGAAACAAAATATATTACAGCTGTTTCAAACTCAGACTTTTCATTAAATTTGGCTGCTACTATTAACTTATTAAAAATGATTTTAATTTCTTATTTAAAATTGCTTTACAACATGTAAGAAATGATTATTAATTGTAAATTGTACCATCAAGATCTACAATTAAATTATATACACACACACATCGCAGGTATATACTTTTCTTTAAATTTAGATTTTTAATGCCTTAATCTTTATTTATTACAACTATTCTACCTATATTATTATCATTATTATTTTTTATTTACTTTCATGAATTATTTATTTCTAACCTAGCATAAAATAAGGACTATTCATCATCACTATCTAATGTAGTTTTTTTTTAATAGTCACACATCTCCCTATCAACAAATGTGTAAATCTTGCTTTTTCTAATATTTTCTTAATATCAATTTAACCCATAAATTAAAATAGAATAATCCTCTGGTTATAAACACATTAACAATAAATTTTTAGATTGCTTACTAGTCAAACATATGCAATCCCTTTAATTAAATGTGGGTTCAAACTTGGTCTTGGTTAAAATTTTCTTATTACACAGAAAAAAATACATATATTATGAGGAAAATTTGGATGGAAGCTTCTTTGCATATTTAACTTAAAAAGATGGAGCCTTGGCCAAATCCAAGGGCTACAATATATATATATATATATGTGTGTGTGTGTTTGTGTGTGTTTGGGAAATGATGATTTGGACAAACTGATAAGTTCTGTTTTGACATGAAATATGTATATTCTGCTTCGTTTATCTTTTTCACATGTATGTGGTCATATGTATCAGTTGTATAAGAATAGAGTGGATAACTGAAGTGAGCTTAAAAGTTTAAGTTTAATCTCCTCTATTTACATCTAGCATAAGTATACATACTATACTCATATTTAAATAAAACATATTAATTGTAAACAGCAGGATTTGTTATCAGTATATGTTATATAATATCATATTTTAAATATAAAAAAGTCCTTCAACAAATTGAGAAAACTGTGCTTATATTTAGATTTCAATATGGTATTTTTGAATATGTTGTCTAATATAGGCACTCTTATACCTCGAACTTAATTGTAAATATACAGGATTTAAACTGAGACTTTCAAGCAACTTTCAACAATCCACACTATTTCAAGTTAATAATATTTATTATTTACACTTGTTAATGGCACTTATTGCTATGTAAAGTCAGTTAAATAACAATGTCATATATAATTCAGCTTGCAAAAAATTAGTCCTTTTATAAGAAAGATTTTATTTTATTATTAGTATCATTGGTTTCAACCAAAAGAAGTGTTTTTAGTGAAGTTTTGATATGATTTCATATAATTAATGTTTTCAACTTTTTATTCAGTATTAATAACAATAGCCTCTATATTTTGGTGTCTATAATTGAATAAGAATCCATAAGATGTCTATTATTTTTTATGATTAGTGATTATAATGGATGCTATTGTTTCATGTTGATTCTATTTATTTATTTTTTAATAATTGGGTTTACTACAATATTAGGCTGAACAAATTTTATTAAAAAATAACACTTTGAAACATTACTAGTATTGTAAAGGATTTGAACACAGACTTTAAAACACTCTTCAGTTATTGACACTATCTTACATAACCAATTCACATGATCACATGCATGTGACAAAGATAAATGTTCCCCAATATACATATGTGCTGAACCAGCACTCATCAGTTGGTTCATATTTTTATTTCCCATACATATATACAATCAGTGCTCCCATTATATTAAGATAGCAAATCTTCAAACATTAATGAACAAGCTTTAATCTACCCCACTCTCCAACTCTTTAACCATCCATACCATGAAAAGTATTGGCATCAAGAAAGGATTTGGTCATTCCATCATCAGCTTTTCAATGTTATGGATGGCTGAAGAATTGGAGGATGGAGTAGATTGATACCTGTTTATATGTGTGTGTGGGAGATAATGATCTAAAACAGCTGATGAGTGCTGATTAAGCACGAAATAATCATTGATCTTTTTCACATGTGTGTGGTCATGTGTATCAGTTGTATGAGCTAGTATCAATAATTAGAGTTCTGGAAAATCTGTGTTTAAATCCTTTACAATTATATCTAATTTACAACTGTATTAAATTATATTAGGAACATAGAATATGATTAACACACTAGGAATATAGAATATCATTATTTATATCTTTTGTTTTTTTATTTCTTTACTTTTAACAAATGAACAACATAATATTATATCTCAACATTTTAATTTAAACTGGAGAGCTTTAAAATGATGTTGAGTTTATGCATGTCTTTATTTTGATAACATGCAACTAATAAAACAAAAAAAAAACTAAGATATTGATAAAACCATTAACTCTGCATTAGAAAGAAGTTATATATCTAAATGGAAATATTGTGGGAAAAGAAAAAATTAACATATTAGACTGTTATAACTACTTATAATTTCAAATATTATTCTGCATAGCTTGGGGCAGTGATAGGATGGTAAACGTTGGAGATCAAAGTTTATGAATTAATGTCCGACTGTGCTACTTCCAATGCTTGAGAGCATATAATTTTATATGATATAGAACTTAATGTTTAACAATATAATGCATTGGATGTGGAATCGTATTATCAAGAGAGAGATTGCTTATGATTTATCACTTGAAGATATGTCTGACTGTATTTTCAAGCATTAGATTTATATTGAATATAAGACATCCTATTATTTTCCTCTACTTGGAAGAATATTTTACCTTTCATAAACTTCACAAGACTTAAGACATGCAAAAAATTATACTTGAATAAGTAAGTTAATTTTAAAAAATGTTTTTGAATAGTCAGCAATTGGAAAAAAAGTAAAAAAAGAAACTTCAAGGACTTACAATTCTTGCTTCACTGCATTTAATAATTTCTTAATTATGAGAATAACTAAGCAGGTGATAATAACTGCACCTGTCAGGATTTTTTTAAAATAAAATAATCCTTACTTTTATTTATTACAAACATCATTTAAAAATGAAAATGTGTCTCTGGGAAATAAAACATGTAACATTAATCTAATTTTTTTTAATCCAGGTGAGACGTCATCATGATATGGAATGCTGCTTTATTATTATTATTATTATTATTATTATTATTATTATTATTATTATTATTATTATTATTATTATTATTATTATTATTATTATTATTATTATTATTATTATTATTATTATTATTATTATTATTATTATTATTATTATTATTATTATTATTATTATTATTATTATTATTATTATTATTATTATTATTATTATTATTATTATTATTATTATTATTATTATTATTATTATTATTATTATTATTATTATTATTATTATTATTATTATTATTATTATTATTATTATTATTATTATTATTATTATTATTATTATTATGTTTCAAAGAATTTTATTAAACAAATGTTACATAGATTCTTTACAACAAATGATTGCATCCTGTTACATAGGCAATCATAGGACTTTGAAACAAGTTCTAAATTTTAAAATCAATTGTATTTTACATTTTAAATAATCTGTTTGATGGTTATTCTGTTATAGGTTTGATGGCTGTCTTATGAATGACCATGTTGCTGCTGCAATGTCTGGAGCGCTAATTTTGTAATCCCGCTCTTTTATTTGTTGAAGTTTTTTTGTAAATGTTGCTGGATGTCTTCTTGTATTGTTACCAAATGTAAATGAGCATCTCGTGCACCAGTATGCATATAGTAAAAAAAGTTATTGCTCATATTGTTGGGGTAGAGTTTTTTTTAAAAGATTGTAATATGTTTATTAATGATGTATTTTTCCTTTGGTAAGTTTCTATTAACAATTTGCGTATATTGGATAAACTACTACTACAACTACTACTACTACTACTACTACTACAACTACTACTACTACTACTACTACTACTACTACTACTACTACTACTACTACTACTATTACTACTATTGCTACTACTACTACTACTACTATTATTATTATTATTATTATTAGTAGTAGTAGTAGTAGTAGTAGTAGTAGTAGTAGTATGTTTCAGAAAGGTACTTTATTGACTCATTGAAATTTTACATTGATTAAAGTTATATGGATATGTTTGTTTGTATCATAATGGTTTAGTTTTTTTAAAAAGGACTATTACATTGATTGTGATTATGATTAAATGTTCATTTAGATGTTACTTATTTGACTTTAATGATAGATGTTAATATATTGAAAGTTGTAATTATAAATTTGTTAAGCACATACTCATTATACTGTTGCAACTAGGCACACAGTCTTATGGTTATAGTCTTAATATATATTGAAAGTTTCATAAATAAGTTCATTGAGAGTTTAAGTTCATTAATATGTTGAGCTGTCTTTATGTCCAAATCTTAGTTGGAGTTTTGGTCTTCATTAAAGTTTTTGTTCCATTTGTGCTATAATTCTCTTTATGTGATCCAAATGACTCATTGACTGTTGATTTAAATCTATATGATTATATGTAATATCTATTTAGGCTAATGTTCATTTATTTAATTTATATAATGTTGATTGAAATTGTTGAGTAGTTATAAAACTATATACCAATGATATAGAGTCAGTATTAATGGGTTAAAGTTTGTTATTGTGAAAGTTCAAATTCTTTTTATGGCCATAGTTGAGCATATTGTTTTTCCTCTGAGTATGTTTTCCTTTCTCTTGTTATGGTGTAAGTTCATTTGATGTTTTTTTTTTCAATTTCTGTAGTTATGGCATTAATTTCTGGCTTAGCTATGACTATGTAGTAGCATATAGCTGTAGGTTTATGATGGTTTTGTCTCTCTTTTGTATTTGGGCTAATTTATAATAAAGGATGGATGGGTGTCATCTGGTGTTATTGCCAATTAAAAATGTGCATCTTGTGCACCCTTTGGTATTGTCTGTTGTTCTTGCACATCCTCATAGTCTTGGTTTAATTTTTCATCAGTTATATCATCTATTGTGTATGCTTGTTTGGAAGTCCCAAAGTAGTCTTTTTCTATTCTGCCCTTTTTAGTTTATTTCTTTTGTGGTCACCCTGGTTTTCTTTTTAGTTCTCATATTTGTTACACCATTTGGGGCAGTTATGGTGTGATTGCTTGTGTTATTTCATCTGTTGCATTATTTCTTATTGTTGCTATTCTTGACGGTTGGTGTTGATCAACTGTGGTATTGTTATCACCATGTTGTTTTGCTTTCATTTTTATCTTTAATATCATCATCAGTTTGTGTTCACTTATTTACTTGCTGGGCTATTGTATTTTTATTTTTTATTTTTTTGGTTTGTTGTTTGTTCTCCAATTATTTTTTTTGACTGATAGATCCAACAGTTCTTCTTTTTTATTTGTATTTTCATCTGTGTGTTCCTAGTGTTGTTTCTTTTTTGATTTTCATTGATTTTTGTTTTTTTCATTCTTATATGTTTCAATTAGTTGATTTTAACCTTTGGTCATTGTAGATTGTTTTAGTCTGTTTGATTTTGCATATTCTGTTGTGAGTTGCAATTGATGGCTAGGTGGCCACAGTCTTTGCATCATATAAAGCACTTTGATTTGAGTCCACTTATGTAAAGGATGAGAATTGCTTGTTGATCAATGATTTGCATCATGATATTTTCTGGAGTATGTGTCATTTAATTTTATTTTAAAATTAAAGCTATTACTGTATACTGGGGTTGGTGTACCAATAAGATATATTGGTGTAAGATAGATTGTCTTCCCATATGGCTGTATCATATTTTGGAAGTTTGATATGTAATATCCAAAATATGTATTTTAATTATGATCCACAGCACCCCCACTTTCTTATTTCATCCATCCCATCTCACATATGATCTCTTTCTGGGTCTTTTACAGTCTTTTGGAATCCCATTTAAGATTTCAATTGTTCACCTATTATCATCTCTTCTAGAAATATGTCCATCCCAACCCCACTTCAGTCTTTTAATTTTTTCAATGAGGTCAGTAACACATGTTTGTACTCTTAGCCATATATTGCACTTTTCATCTCTTCTTGTTACTCCCAACATGCATCTCTCCCTACTTCTTTGAGTAGTTTGAAGTCTCTGTATTGCTCTTCTATTAAGTGACCAAGTCTCAGATCCATAAGTAAGAATGGGTAAAACACATTTATTAAAAACCTTCCTTTTTAAACACATAGGCATATTTCCTTTTAGTATTAAGTTATTTCTACCAAAAGCATTCCAACCAAGTTTAATTCTATGATTAATTTCATCCATTATGTTCTATGTGTATTAATAATCTGACCAAGGTATTTTGTAATTGTTAGCTTCTTCTATCTCATCATAATCAATCTTCATTTTCATATTTTGAGGAAATCCATTAAACACTATTATAATTAACTAAAGCACCCAAACTATTTTTCTTTTCTATACTAACTTTATTTTAATATCAAGTTTATATTTTTTACTTATGTATACTATAGTTTTCTTATTTATTACAAAAAGTACTATAATCATAAACAAGTTTAAAAAGGAAAAAAAAAAAGGAGTTATTAAATTTATATATTTTTAAAGCTGAGCTAAGTTTGAAATTAAAAAGAGATATTTTTTTGGAATAAGTAGACTTCAAAATATTTTGTGCTTTTGTGACAATAAACCACTTTTTAGCCTCTGAATTAACAAGATAGAAATAATGATTACAATAATTACTACCAAATAAATGCAGTGATTATTATTATCAACATAGTGAACATAACATTTTTACAGAGAACTTTTAAATAACCTAAATAAATCATATAAGAATAGAAAATTCTCAAAAGTCAAACAGTTTATTTAAATATGTGCATAAAAATGCTGTACAATTTTATAATAATTAAAACCCTTCAGATGCTTCCTTCAAATTATATAATATTTATCTAATTTTTGTATTTGTCCACTACTTAAATCTGAGAACTATTATTCGTCAGTTTCATTTCCAGTTGCTTTTTATTGCTAAAAATATAATCTAAAATACACAGAATTTTTTTTAATTCAGCTTTTAAAAATTTAATAATTTTAGATTCAAATTGGCTAAATATAAAAAAAATTAAAAATGATGTTAATAACTGAAGAAAAATATAAGAAAAAATGTTTACAAAGTAGTCAACTGTAAAACAAAAGAATTATATTTCAACCAATCTGTATGTCATTATTCAGTTCTGTAGCTGCCAATGTAATTGAAGAGCTATCACTTTTCCCATGCTTATTTTTCTTGTAAAATTAAAAAAAATTTGAATCAAACTTTATATTTCAATAAAGTAATGTAAAATCTTATTTATTTATGAATGTAAAAAATTACAATAGATATATTTATGTATTTCAAAATCAATTATGAACACGTAGAAGATTTTATTTTGATTTCTACTTTGTCATGTAGAAATGCCTATTATGCAATTTACAATTGTTAGCATGAATCACTTGACTTCATAAGTGATCACTTTCCCAAGCCTATTTTTTTTTTGTAAAATGTAAATTTTTTCGAATCAAACTTTATATTTTGATAAAATAATGTAAAATCTTATTTATGAATTTAAAAAATTACAATAAATATATTTATTTATTTCAAAATCAATTACAAACTTGTAGAATATTTGGTTTGGTTTTGTCATTTAGAAACGCCTACAGCACAATTTCCAGAGTTGGCACCCATCCAATCAGAGAAAAGAGATGGATCTATACACCAATAGGCAACAAAAAATTTTTTTTCTTTTTTGAAAATGTAATGCTATATGTGGATGATTTTAGAAATAAAATGTTAAATTTCAAATTTCCTATAAAAATAAGCCTAAAATGTAGAAATTGCGACTAAAATTGACCAAAAGATGACGCATGCTACAGCCAAAAATTGTAAACAACATTATGGGATATTAAACTAGCAACGTGTGTGAATTGTAACTAACAGCTGAATGGTTTAATAATAATAAAATACTAATTAAGCATTATATTGTTTTTACTGAACTTTCAGTAAACTTGAACATTTTCATATAATTAAAATATTTTTTTAAATATATGAGGTGTCTGCAAAGTTTTAGATTTCATAATATATAATTCATTTTCTATATACTGAACAAAACTGAAATACTAAAAAAAAGTTATTTATAGAATTTCAATATCTGACTCATAAAAATCAAATGAATAATAGGTATAAATAAGAATGCATAAAAGTTTTATTTGAAATTTAAAATTTAATATTATTTTTCTCTTCAATTCAATGTTTTTTGTCATTTTTGATCATTATCAATCCAATGTGCAATAAAGGTCTCTCCATGTTTAATCCAGGTTTTTGAGCCATAGTATGTCTTTTACACATCACACCAGTAAATTGCCTTATTTTGTTTATCCATCTCACATGTAGTCTTTTTTTAGATATTTTACAATTACTTGTGACCAAATTTCATCCCTCAATTGTCTATTTAATATCATCTTTTCTAGAAATATGTCCACCCCAACTCTATATCTGTCTTTTGGCAGTGATACCTGTTTGTTTTCTAATCCAAATTATTTCATTTTTAATCTCTTCTTCTTATTCCTAACATACATCTCTATACATTATTAGTGGTTATATCTTTCTGCATTAATTCCATGCTAAATGTCTAAGTTTTAAATTCATAAATAAAAATTGATAAACCTCATCTATTAAAAAACCTTTTTTAAAAAAGCATATAGGCATATTTTCTTTTAATATTGAATTTATTTCTACCAAAGCACCACACCCATGTTTAATTCTAACATCTTCAAATATAAAAATAAAATTATGAATGGTATTTGATTCATTATATTAAAATAAAATAAAAAACTTTCATATAAATGCATAATATATATATATATATATGTATGAAAAACAAAAAACAAGTTAGAATCATGTAACTTGCTATATCACTTGTATTTATGATCAATAGATGGCGTTTTACCAAAACACCGAACAAGTGTATAATTTGTTTACATAAACAAAAGAGTCAGAATTTCACTATCTCTTTCATTTGCCCACTTTCAAATCAGCTGATTTCAAGCTAATTTTGCTATCATCAGTGAAAGATAGAGCTGATGATAGCAAAATTAGCTTGAAATCAGCTGATTTGAAAGTGAGCAAATGAAAGAGATAGTGAAATTCTGACTCTTTTGTTTATGTAAACAAATTATACACTTGTTCGGTGTTTTGGTAAAACACCATCTATTGATCATATATATATATATATAATAAAAGTACTATATATAGAAGTAAGGTATATGCCCAGGCTTCAGTAATGTTAAGAAAATAATATGATATGAGTTCATGATTCTTTTTATTTAAAATAATTCTGGCTTCAAATTGTTGTTGAAATCCAATATGTTGAAAGTTTCTTATGCAAAAGATTGTTATTTACAGTTTGATAGTGTTTTAATATTTTACCTACAAACAAGAATTTTCCACATCTATTCTGGAAATATAGTTAAATTTTAAAAAAAAATTAAATTCTTACTTCTTTTTAATATTTATTAACAATTTTGATTATGTTATTAAAAATAAAATGAAAATTCACCTATTAATTGTTATTAATAAATTTATTGTTATTTTGATTTTTTTTTAAAATAATATTATTGTATGAATTAATGATAAAATATTGTGCAGTTTTGTAGAAGAATTAAAAGTTATTTAATGATTATTAATAAAGATGAGAAATTTAAAGTCATATGGATAAAAGAATATTCAACATTAAAATATCATTACTACGAAATAAGATTAATGAAAGAATAAACGAGAAATATAAAATGAATGAACAAATTTATACAAAAAAGAACAATCTTGAATACATAGTATTTAAAGTAAGAACAAAACAAATATATTCCTGAAGTTCGTCTTTTTTAAAAATAAAAAAATTATGAATATATCCAAAAATTTTAAAATTTTATATACCATAGATTTTACATTCTTTTTATAGTTTTTATTTTATTAATTTTAAAATATTATACATAATAAAAAATACGATATTGAATGATAAGCTAAACATTTTTTTAATTTAATTATAATCATTACTACATTTGTTATTAAATTAATCATTATTATTACAGCAGTGTGTATTATTAATCTTGATTATATTTAATTAATTATAGTGATGTATATATGATTTGAAGATTCAATTTATATTTTAATTTCAAAATAACAAATCTTGGTAGAACATCCTGATATTTAAATTATTTCAATTTTCGTTGTTATGATTTGATTATTTAATTAATAATTATCTTTTATCTAAATTTAAGTTTTATGAATAACATCTTTATTAATATTTAAAATCATTTAAATATGAACATAGATAAAAATTTATTTGAATAATTCTATCATTAGTTTTTTATAATTAAAGAATAGAGAGAGTTTGTTTCTTTGTGTGTGTGTGTGTGTGTGTGTTTATTATATATGTGTGTGTATGTGTGTGTTTTCATATTATAGCATCTTTTAATAAAATTCGCTGAAGCATATTTTTAATTTTAGGCAAGTACAATTGGCATCACTAAATTAAAAAAAATATTGTATAAAATTAGAATACATTTTTATATAATGGTTCAAATTAATAATGGAAAAAAAATGTATATTATCTCGCAAATAAAAAGTATATTTTTTATGGTAAAACAAAAGTTAAAATAAATATTTTTTTGGCAGTAATTTATTATATATTGTCGCCTAAAATAATTTCTTGAATGATTTTTGTTTAAACAAAATCGTTTAACTTACATAAATATATTTATAAATGAGGCTGTGTTTTTACGAAAATATAGATTTTTTTTACCACTTCTTGATAGCTTCAGAATTTAATTATCTTTGCGGTTTTTCTTTTTGTCGAAATCAGACCACGAAAAAATTAAATCGATCTTCAAAAGCTTTCATCAGTTTGAAAAACTCTTACAAAATCTAAAAATCAATCAATAGTTTTTATTCATCAGAAATTAAACTACGATCTTTGACTCAATAAGTCAATAATAGCCACTTGAATCCTTAGTTTAGCGCTATTTATAATGAAGTGACGTATTGTATGAAAATAAAATTTAAGCGTTAAAAATAAAAATTTAAAAAGAACAGATTGAAAAAATAAAAATGCAGAGATTCATCAGTATATTTTTCAAAACTGCTATAATATCTACTAAAGTGTAAAAAAATTAACTTCATTTTTTGTTTCAGAATCAGTTTTATAGATCTAGTTTTTAAAATCGAAGTCATTCATTCACTAAACAGGAATATTATTTTTTTTTGGAATACGCTTTATGAAAGATTGAAACACTGAAAGTTATGGGAGATATAGCCTGCGTGATCTTAATCATTTTTTTAAGTGTCATAGCATCGGCCGGGACGCGAACCCGCAACCCGGGCAACTGCCTGCAAGTGCAAGGCAGTCACGCTGACCTCTCGACCACCAAACAGGAAAAATTCAAATTTCTAAATGTTTTAGATCAGCTGTACACAGCAACAAAACTTATTACTTTAATTCTTCATCATATTTTTCTATTATCAAAAGTATGATAATGTGTTAATAAAAAGGATCCCCAATAACATATTTTTTGCCCATAATAATGTTTCAATTTAAAGTTAAAAAAATAGATCAAAAAGGCAGAAATACAGGTGTAGAATATGTTGAAGATATAATAGAGAACTTTTTCTGATATATTGCATAAAAAAAATAAAGAATTTTGTAGCATTTTCCTTGAAGTGATAAATGTACAGACATTAGTAATATTTTCCAGTTAGCAGTATGTATTTATGGTTATGATAATATGAATCTAACTGAAGACTTATTGGATGTGGTGCTTATGTTATGAACAATGATAGGAAATGATTTTTATTTGTATATTGAGAAAGCTTTGAAAATGCTCACATGGACTGGCCAAAATTATTAAGTGAATTGCAGATGGGGATTAAAATAAAAAAAAAGAAATGTTGTGCAAGGATATAAATTTAAATCATTTCATTACATAATACTCCACGAGTTACTCACTGGTAAAAAAAATCTAAAGATAGAATATGCCATGAATGTAGTAATTAAAATAGCAAACTGAATATGCTATAACACTTTGAATAATCAACAATTCAATGTTTTGGTGCATAAATTGGATTCACATTATAAGAAGATTAGAAGATTTGGTCATGGCATCATTTTAACAAAAAAAAATTGAAGTCTTAAAAAAATTGCCATAATCTTTTTTTCAAAATTGATTCAACTCACCAATGAAGATTCATGCAGATACTTGACCTTTGTAATTGACATAATTATCCACTTAAATACTTTGAATACAGCTCTGCAAAAAAGTAAACAGTTGATAAGAAAAGTGAATGATTCGAGAAAGTTATTTCTGGAAAACTTCTATCTTTGGTGAACCTATTGGGCAAAGAATAATTTAACCCATTTTGATTTTGTTTAATTATTTTTTTTCAAAGTAATAATAATTTTCAAAAGAACATTCATCCAATTCAAAAATTGAAAATTGAAGTTGGAAAAAGATTTTATAATTTCAAACAGTTCAAAAAATTATTATTATTATTATTATTATTATTATTATTATTATTATTATTATTATTATTATTATTATTATTATTATTATTATTATTATTATTATTATTATTATTATTATTATTATTATTATTATTATTATTATTATTATTATTATTATTATTATTATTATTATTATTATTATTATTATTATTATTATTATTATTTATTTATTTATTTATTTATTATTAATCAAACAATACATATAAAAAAGAGAAATACTCCAAACAAGATAAACTTGTGCTAGGAGTCTTTCTTAAATTATTAATAATAGGTGTTTAATTAAAAGTTTTTATATGATATACATAGATTTTTAAAAAGAAATTAGTTGTGTTTAAGTTGTGATTGTAATAGGAAAGGGGAGTGAGATAAGGTAAAAAAAAAAAGGAAATTTTGGTTATGAATATATTTTGTAATTTTTAATTAATTTAATTTTTTTTTTTTTTTGGAATATGTGATATTTATTGTATATATATTTTATTTTAGTGTGCCTTGAAAAAGCCTATAAAAAATAGTCAAAACATTGGATATATTTTTCATGATTATAGTCATAAAAAATCAAGTTTTAAAAAGAAGGAGTTAGTTTGTTTTATTTCTATATTAGATATATATAAACTATTTTGAAAAGAAGAACTGTGTGCTGGGTATATTAAATTATTAATTACAAACCAAAAACAAAAGCACCAACAAAAGTAACAATAATAATAATAAAATACACACTGTACTATAAATACTAAAACAAATAAACCAAAACAAATAATATAAAAATAAATACAACCAAAAAGGTATACATATACATGTTAAATAAAATATATACATATTAATTAATCAATATATTACACCTGAGACAATAACCAAAATTTTAAATATTTTTTAAAAATATGAAAAAGATAAATTATCCACATCAATTGAATAGTCAGTAACAAATGAATTAAAAAGCTTGAGTCCATTGTAACTAAATTGCCTATGTCTGCTTTCTAAAGAAAAATCTGGAACCACCAGTTAAAATTTGTTAGCCAAGCAGGTACCTATAATTGACACTTTTCGACACAGTAAAAAATAACAATATATATCAATGACATTCTAAATTTATATAGTTTAGAAACAGATAACACACCAGAATTGACATATATATCTCACACAGAGGTAAATCTAGGTCTACCAAAAATAATATGCATTGTATAATTTTGCAAAGTATATAATTGAGATAGTGAGTAATCAGTAGAGCCACCCCAAATGCAAATATTGTAACATAATATACTCTGATAACAAGCAAAATATATAGTCATCAAAGTAGATCTAGGTATGAATTTCACCAAATAATAAAATAAATAATTAATTTTATGTAATTGAGAAGATAAGTAGACAATGTGCTTAGACCAAGATAACCTTGAATCAATATAGATGCCTAAATAGCAATAATTATCAACAAAACTAATGTTACAACATGTACAAATACATTTTGAATGAACATTATACTGATTATAAATCCTAATACTAATTGAATATATGCAGTGTTTATAAGAAAATAGAATACCTCTGGTTTTATTACAATGAATAGTTAAATAATTTATCATAAGCAAATTACTTATTAATTCTAGATCTTTATTAATCAATTGCTCCAGAATACTATATGAAACAGCATCACAAGACAAAGCAATATCATCAGCAAACCCATAAATCTTTGAATTCAAAGATAACTTAAAGGTGTCATTTATATAAATTAAAAACAGTATAGGGGGGCAAGTACAGAACCTTGTGAAATACCATAATTAACTAATCCAAAATCATTAATAATACCATGCATTTTAGTAGCCTGTCTCCCATCCTTCATGTAACTTAACAACCAAGAAGAAAAATGATCTCTAAAACCATATGAACACAAATGATGTAACAAAACTGTATGATTAACAGAGTTCAATGCCTTGGACAAATCCAAATAACCATCTGCTGTCTTGAGACCCATATACAATGATAATGTCACATTATGTACATGATTATAAATAACATCTAAAGTACTCTTTCCATCAACAAAGCCAAACTGATAAACAGAAATCACTTTATGAACATTCAAAAATGACATCATCTTATCCTTAACAGCCATCTCAAATAATTTAGCAACAACAGATATTATAAAAATAGGTCTATAATTGCTAATAATCAATGGATCACCTTTTTTAAAAATAGGTGTAACAACCCCTACTTTCAAACATTCAGGAAATACACCAAGATAGGTTAAACAAGTAAACTAATACAGGTATAAAAGCTAATTTATTATCTTTCACGATTTGGGATGTTAATTTATCTAATCCAGACTAGCTAACATTTTAAATCATGAATTACATGTGATAACTGAATACCAAAAACATCTGAACAACATAAAGTATCAGTAACAAGTGTAGAAGTCATATCATTAATAAATGGTTCTATGTGTGGTCTATATACAAAGAAATTATTAAAAAGATCAGCCACATATTTTTCATTACCTTGTACCTCTAACATGAGATCATTATTCTTAACATAAGGAATTTGATTAGAAGATTTTTTAACCAAAGAGTTTATTGCTTTCCACTTCAAAGAAACATTTTTATTACAAATAAATTCCCTATAATAATTCGATTTTGCTATTTTAATATCACACTTAATTTCTTTATTAATCTGCTTTAAGACAATTGAACTGGCAGAACGTTTTAACCTATTTTTAAAATAAATTTTTTAAATCAACTGATCTGAAATCCACAAAGAACGTTTTCTATTTTTATTATTTAATTTAATACGACAAGTAGCCTTATCAATCAAAGAACAACAAATATTTTGGAATTCTAAAAAAGCTTTATCAACATTATCCAAAGCAAAAATACAATCCCAGTTTTGAATAGATAACTAACGATTTAATTTAATATGCGATCATTTATCATCATATCTATAGCTAGTCGAATTATTACGAATCATAGACAATTTTAAAAAAATTGCAAAATGATCAGTAATATTTAATTCAGATACACCAGATTCAAAATTGTAATCATGATCAAGTCTAATAAAAATATGATCAAGCAGAGATTTACAAGTTGGCGTTATGCGCATAGGTGAAAAAATTAACTGATCAAAACCACAACTATACAAAAAATCCAAATGTCCACAGGTAGAATTATGTTCACCAATCAATAAATCAATATTTATATCACCAATCATTACAACAGAAGATGAACACAAATTAGATAACAAATTATCAAGTTCATAAATAAAAGGTATAATAGAACTAGTACCCGATCTATATATTGCAACTAATGAAAGAACTCTGTTTGGAAAATTAAGCATTACCAATATTGATCCATTTTTTATAAAAATCATTAGACCTCCTGATCGCGAATAAGAACGTGGCGCAAGTAAACTCTTATAATCGTCCAAAACATATAAATATTGTTCCTCGTTAGAAATCCATGTTTCAGGCCGAATAATAATATCATAATAATTTATTTTAAGTCCATTTAAAAATACATTTAATTCATAAAAAAGGCTCATATACGAATATTCAAATGAAAAATTTTTAAGTCTTTATAATCCGGAATGCTATTAAACCGTATACTAGACAATGAAAATCTGATGGAGGATAAATCTGCTTCAATTTTTTTAACAACACTTGGAGAATAACTGTCATTTCTGATATGTACCGAACTACTTCGGATAAACGCCACACCTTGTATTTGGTCACGTATTTTTTGCTTCGCTTTCCAAAATAGCTGCTTAGTAGCCAAGGAAATCCATTCATCAACATAAATATGTTGATTATTATTT
Organism: Epiperipatus broadwayi; assembly: GCA_028023455.1. Lineage (NCBI taxonomy): Eukaryota > Metazoa > Onychophora > Udeonychophora > Euonychophora > Peripatidae > Epiperipatus > Epiperipatus broadwayi. Next base: position 3,424,497 of record JAQFVV010006210.1, read on the forward strand.
TCCAATGGCAAAATATTTGACACTAAAATAACAGATTTCCTATTACACGAAAATGATATAGCTATATTTCGAGAGTTAAAACGAGCAATAACAAGTCCCGGTTTATTCATCTTAGCTTTTGTATGAGATACCTGTTTTAAATCACCATTAGAAAAATGTTCAACATTAATTAAGCTTATTCGCTACTTTAGAAACAACTTGCAACAAATCTTCATCACATTGATAAGGAATGCCCTGCAGCTCAATTTCAAAAGCCATGTGAGAATTTTCCAATGCCTCCACTTTAGATTTTAACAAAGATATATCGTTGTTATGTGCATCACAAGAAGACAGCTAAGAAATATCTTGACTATTCTTTTCAACCCTTGAATGCAAAATATCAAAATCAGCTTGCATTTTGGAAACAGTTTGCATCAGCTTTGATAATGCATTATGAATAACTGGTAACAACTGCAATTTTTTCATAATCTGCTGCAAAACTGAACTATGTGATGTTGGGGAAGAATTTAATTCTGCATTAGTAGTAGAAAAAGAATCTTTACAAAAAGCACATCTCCAAGCTTGCGTTTTACCTATAGACATATGTCTGTATGTGTTCCCCGATAACGTTGAACACGTGTAATGCATATTGCAATTACTACCATTACAAGAAATATAATTGCCATTTTTAGGCAATAAAGTATCACAAATACCACACATATCCATGTTAAATATATCAAGTCACTTTAGAAAACAAAAAAATAGGCGACAATAAAAATAATAAATCATATAATAATTAATAAAATTAGCTAAAATAGTAGAGATAGTAAAAAATGAACATCCACTCAGCACTTAAGCTCTGTAGATGATGATGATGATGATGATAATAATAATAATAATAATAACAACAACAACTATTAGTAATATTATTTAAAGAATATTTCAGGCATCAGTTATTTATGCAGAGAATATAAACACTCAACAGTTAGCTTTAAATAATTGTATCTATTTATTTTGTTTTATAAAAATAATAAGACTTATCCATATTGATTGTCATAAACTTTTACACTAATAAAACTATTTTCTACTAAAAGGCGAAGTATCTCAATTAAATATATCAACAATAAAATACATCATTTAACCACTGCATACATTTGCCATTATAAATTGTGATGCCATCAATGTTTCCATAAAATAGAATTCATATCTATATTTGGATAATAGATTTATATTGAAATAAACTTTTTTTTTTTACTTGGAATATATATTTCAGATAATGATCTAATGATATAAAACTCTACAAAATAGTGACATACAATGGCCAGGATATTTAAGATCCAAAACTATGACTATTAACGTTCTCCAAAAGTCATAATCTCAAAACGCTTAGATTAACATGAAATAATGCCTCTAAAAGTTTATCTTAGCTTATAGCCTACAAGTTATAACATTATATAAGTTTAATCTATCAAATTGTATTTAATAATCACTTTTTTTTTAATCCATAGATATATTGTGCAGTTCAATAACAATGTAGTATTTCTAATCTCACATTTTAAATACTAATGTTGTTTATATATATATATATATATATATATATATAAACATAAATTACATATATAAATATATATATATATATATATATATATATATATATATATAAATTTATGAATTTATAGGTGTAATTATTAAAAGATAATGGAAATTTCTCTTTGTTAATCAACATACAATTTCAGTCATAATGTAAAGAAAGACATAATCAAAGAAACAAAAAATGCATTTGCCTGGGTAGTGTTAATGGTAATAGTGAACACGTTATGAATAAAAGTTTGAATAATAGCAACTTTTTTGAAATTTAAAACAGGCAAAACTCTCCATATAGTAGTGCCATTCAGTGCCAGGCATAGTATTCAATGAATGCAAGAAAGTTTGTGTGCAAAATTCCTATCTGGTGCTTACTCATCTAATATCCTCAGACTACTTTCCAGCTTGTAGCTTTCATCAGTGAGAAGCCTTGTATCTCACTGCAGTCTCTCAGATCTAAAGCTCCTCACTGATGAAATCCACAAGCTGGAAACTAGTTTGGGGATATTGGATGAGTAGACACTAGGTAAGGATTTTATGCACAAACCTTCTTGTATCCATTGATTACTGTGGCTTGCACTGAATGGAACTAGTGTAGGGAGAGTTTTGCCTGTTTTAACAGCTTGAGCAAGAATAAGAAAATGGTGATCATTTGATGTTCTTTGAAATTTATAAGCAACGCTGCATATTTTAATATATATTGAACCAGATAATCTATCCAATTCAAAAGTTTTATGCATAAGTTAAAAAGGGCTTTTTTTTTTTAAGTTTCAAAAGTTATATCAAAGTTTTATATTTTATGTATTAAGAGTATGTGATACCACACACATACTCGCTTATTTTTTAAAAAAGAAAATATAAGCAGTGATTTTTATTTGAAATAGATTTTAGTTTTAAAATCTATTTTCTTTTAACAGTTTTTTTTAATTCATTTGTAAATATGTTATAATTAAAAGTTTGTTTTTTTTTTTTTTTGAGAAAGCTTTTAATTTTGAAAAGTTATAATGACATTCCTGTTTATTTTAAATATAATCTATTTTAATTTATTTTAACTAAAGCTGAGACTTATTTTTATATATTTTTTAAATTAATTATGAATAAGATTAACCCTGGTCAGAATTTTTAATTAAGATTGAGTCTGAGATAAAGAAATGCTCTGGTCGCAATCTGCTAATTAAAAGATGTAATGGAAGATAAGAATGCATATAAATAGCTATGGGATTACAGACTAATAATTTGTTAGCTATTGGTGTTTATTCTGCTAGATTACCGTTGCTTCCATTTTTAGTATGCCTATTATGAGTCTTCATTCAATTGTCATACTGCTATCAATTCTCAAGTTCTCTGTCTGTTTCTAGGAATCCATGCCAAAACTATATGCTATGAAAAATCGCCTTAACATTATGCCATGATAAACCAACTTAAACACAAGTCCCAGATCCCAAGTCAACCCTGAAAAATCATGTCATAAGATCTTAAACAAGAACTGATTCCTAACATTGCCTTCAGCCTCCTGAACAAAAATGGAACCCTAAGTCTTCACTGGAATTCTTCAGTAGAATGAATTATGTGTGCCACGGTGAAAGACATCAGCTAATCTTAACCTTATACCTCAAGGTAACATGTTTCCTTATTCTTACCAGGGTTTTAAGTCTCAACTTAATCTTTAAAAAAGTAACCTATTTTTATAATATCTTTTGCTTATTCAATTTAAATATTTTAAGCATTTATTCTATGTATTTTCTTATTGCATTTATAGTGTGTATTGGAATCTTAGTTTTAAGATTCCATGTTTGTTCTGAATTTATTTGTCAGAGCATGTATTGAGTTTATTTCTTAAAGCTATTTACATTTATAATAATTATTTCAATTTCTTAATTAATAAATGCTTGGGAAGATGTAAATAATTTTCTGATTACTTACCTATATCCTATTGAGACTTCTAATTATTATTATAGCAGCTTAGTTTTGTCTAATTGTTTGGTTGGTGATTCACCAGTTATATATCTCAGTTTTTCTTAAATCAGAGATTTAATGTTTTCTCAATTTTAAATTATCTACGCTGGAATATTTTCTAAGTTTTCTATTTTTATTAAATTGGAGATTTAAGTTTTCTCCCATACTTCAATTCATACTCCATCATATTCTCATATCATATTTATTTTTCTTGCATTGTAATCAACCATGGCAATTTTCAACATGGTTATCCATGCAATAGTTCTGTGGACAATATGATGTCACTAGTCAATAATCTAGTAATCACTCGCCTGTGCTGGTTTCATTGATTCATGCAAGAATCCTTCATTTGTGATTTGTTTTAAAACTTTTTGAATAAGGAAACCAGAGTTGCTTAGTGAATCTTCAGCTGAAAGAAAATTCTTCCCTTTTTTAAAAAACTCTATGAGAAAATTAGCCTGTCTGCCAGAGTATTTGATGTTTTATTTTGCTCGTACATGCCTTGACAGAATTTAATAAAAACTACATCTATTGTAAATAAATCTCTGTACTTAAAATTTTTTTTAATATTAATTTTAATAAACTATAAACTTAATAAATTTTAAAATTATATTAGCTAATGCTTGTCCTAGCGTTATTTTCTCAATTTTCTGAATAATATTCTCGAACTCTTGCTCTTTCTGGATCTGGCCAGTGCAAATCATCATTATCATTAACTTTTATTAATGACAAATAAATTTTTCATGTAATGTGATATACTGTGGTTTTTCCTTAAATGGAGTCAGGAATCTCTCAACAATTACACCCAGAGAATCTTGTTAGCCACTTTATTTTCCATTCCCCACTCTAAGTTTTACCTGTTAGCCCTCCATGATCAAAAGGAGAAATAACCAATATATATATATATATATATATATATATATATATATATATATATATATATATATATATATATATATATATATATATATATATTAATTTAAAGGTTTTTCTGCTCTTATAAATACTTGCAAAATTGCAGAGAAATTATTGTATGTAAAATTTTCACATATACACCTTTATCCTGCTTAGCGATTGACTACTTAGCAATATTTCACAATAGTGATCAGCATCAATTTGTACCCACTACTTCAATTTACATTCGATTTTTCACTATAACAAACAGGAAAAAATTAAAAAAAAATTATGGGGGCAACCATCTTGAATTTTGCATCACTGATGACATCAGATAATAGGTATTTTAAATTTATTTTACCCAAAACCAAAAGTATATTATTATAATATGTATACAGGTAATGACTTTGCTGTAATTGTATACACATACAATATTTTATTCATAAAACACAATGTTAGTGCTGCATTCAGTATTTTGAATATAGAACATATAAACTTACAATATCTATAATTACTGAATCTATAATACTGTATACTGTATATATAAGTGTTGAATGTCTTTAGAAAAATTAAACTTTATTTACTTGGATTATTTAAATAAAGTTTAATTTTTCTAAAGACATTCAACACTTATATTAGATGATGAAATAGTCCAATATATAAATATGGTACAGGACAACTAAAATACCATCATCACAAACTTTTAGAAAAACACTAAATATGAATATTATACTGCGTGTATGTGTTTCTTACTTTCGATATATTATTTTTAGAACACCTGGATAATTATGTAAAAATAGTTATTGATTTTGTAACTTCATTAATAAACATGTTGTTTACACTCAAGTTGTTTCAAATCAAAAGAAAAACAACATTTTAAAATGCAAATGTGGAATTAGAAAAGTTTAAAAAAAACAGATTGTATTTAAAATAAATGTTAATGAATTTTTTCTACACAATGGGGGGGGCACTATTACATTACTAAAATATAGTACTGTATTTATTAAGATTCCAACAATCAACTTACAGCAAATATCAAATAAAAGAAAAATAAACTTTGCATACGTTTAGAAAATTAGTACAACTGGGGTTTTTTTTTTTTTAAAAAATAAGTTGAATTTTTTTCCTAAAGTTGACTGATTTATGATACACATTAAGCATTTTGTTATTCTGGTGTACAGTAATAAGTCTTTATGTTCAATTAAATAATTTATAATTAAACATTGTTTTTTAATTTGAATAATTTCACATAAGTAATAAATGTACAGTAATATGTACTGTAATACAAATTTTAAAAAAATACACTTCAGTATGGATTTTTTTTTTCATTATGATGAAAAACTTCTGCAGAAGAATATAAAAGCTTTTAAATTCAAATTTAGTTTCACATTCTTTTTCTTTTTTCTGTACTGTATCTTTTAAACAGTAAAAATATTCATTTTTTTTTTAGTAATATAAAACTTTTTTTTTTTAGATACCGTATTTAGAACTGTCTTATATTAAATGGGACATTATTGGACTTTGTGAAGTTAGAAGAAAAGTAGAAGAAACAATTGATTTAAAAAGTGGACATATACTCTATTATAAAGGCACACATATTGGAAATACAAGTGGAGTAGGATTCATTATAAATAAAAAGTGGAAGAACAATATTGTGGAGATTATACAACTTAATAGCAGATATCAAATGCAGATAATTCAGGTTTATGCTCCAACAAGTTCTCATAGTGATGAAGTAGTAGAAGATTTTTATATGGATGTACAAAAGGCTTTTGATCAGAGTAAACAACATTTTAAAATTGTTATGGGAGACTTTAATGCTAGAATTGGTAGACAAATGAAAGATGAAATTGCTGTAGGTAATTTTGGTTATGGTAATAGAAATGAGAGAGGACATAGACTTGTGGAGTTTGCAGAAAAAGAAAAACTTTATATTATGAATTCATTTTTTGAGAAAAATGTTGAAAGGAAATGGACATGGAAGCATCCAAATGAAGGTACAGCAGAATTGGATTATATTTTGACTAACAGAAAATACATATTTCAAGATTGTAATGTTCTTAATAAATTTAACACAGGAAGTGATCATCGATTAGTAAGGTGTAAGTCACGTGTTAACGTAAAACTAGAGAGACAAAAATTATTAAGAAAAACAATATTTACAGTTGATATTCCTAATCTTCAGAAACATTCTAATGAATTTAAATTAGAACTTACAAATAGGTTTCAAGTGTTAGGAGATTTTGAACATGATTCAGATTTGAATGAAATTAATATGAAAATAACTGATACACTTTTAAAAACTGCAACAAACATAGCTGGTAGAAAAAAGCAGCAATTGACTAATAAAAATTTTACTGAGACTAGAGAATTTATGAAGAAAAGAAGGAATATGAAGATATACAAAAATGATGTATTAAAAAGAATTGAATATCTCGAATTTTGTAAAATGGTACAGAAAAGAGTTGAAAATGATATAAGAAAGTATAACTATGAAATAGCAAGGAAAGCTGTAGAAGAAAATAAAAGTCTCAAAAATGTTAAACAACATTTTGGTATTGGTAGGAAATTTATATCTGCAATAAGAAAAAAAGATGGAATTAAGAGAGATGACATCATGAAATTGGTAGAAGATTTTTATCAAGAATTTTATAGTAATAAAGAACAAGTACCTCCTATATCTATTACATCTTCCAAATTGCCCAGAATTTTAAATGAAGAAGTGAGACATGGAATTAAGTGTTTAAAGAAAGGAAAGGCTCCAGGAAATGATGGAATTATAATTGATATATTAAAAAAAGCAGGTGAAGAAATAGAAATTTTTTTAGCAAAGTTATATACCAAATGTCTAAATGATAAAGATGTACCGGATGATTGGAAGAATGCAGTAATAATATTAATATTATTTTAAAAAGGTGATAAAAAAGATATTAGAAATTACAGACCTATCAGCCTTTTATCAGTTTTATATAAAATTTTTACCAAGATAATTACTACTCGTCTACAAAGAACATTGAATTTCCACCAACCAAGAGAACAAGCTGGATTTAAAAGTGGTTTTAGTACAATAAATCATATCCAGGTATTGAGAGAAGTCATAGAAAGGACAAATGAATATGAGTTGTCATTATGTTTTGGATTTGTAGATTATGAAAAGGCATTTGATTCTATAAACATTTCTTCAGTGATTAAAGCATTGGATCATCAAGGTATAGATCCAGGATATTGTCATATTTTAAAGAATATTTATAAAAATGCAACAGCAACAATTAGATTACATAATGATACTGGAAAAATCAACAATGAGAAAGGTGTAAGACAAGGTGACTCCATATCTCCAAAACTCTTTACAGCAGTGCTGCAAGAAGTATTTTGTGGATTAAAATGAGAAACTAAAAGAGTGAAAGTAAATGGAGAGTATTTAAGTCTTTAGATTTCGCAGATGATGTAGTTGTTTTTGAAAATAATGCTTCAGAGCTGCAGGAAATGTTGCAGGAGTTATCAGATGAAAGTAGAAAAGTAGAACTAAAGATAAATGTTAAAAAGATTAAAGTAATGTTTAATCGATTTGCTCAAAATATGAAAATAAAGATTGATTATGAAGAATTAGAAGAAGTTAACAGTTGCAAATACTTTGGTCAGATTATTAATACAGATGGAAACATAATGGAGGAAAATAATCATAGAATTAAACTTGGTTGGAGTGCTTTTGGTAGAAATAACTTTATACTAAAAGGAAATATGCCTATGTGTTTGAAAAGGATGGTTTATAACAAATGTGTTTTACTAGTTCTTACTTATGGATCTGAGACTTGGACACTTAATAAAAGAGCAATACAGAGACTTCAGACCACTCAAAGGAGTATGGAGAGATGTATGTTGGGAGTAACAAGAAGAGATCGAAAATGCAATGTATGGGTAAGACACCAAACAGGTGTTACTGACCTTATTGAAAAAATTAAAAGATTGAAATGGAGTTGGGCTGGACATATTGCTAGAAAAGATGATAATAGATGGACAATTGAAATTTTAAACTGGATTCCAAGAGATTGTAAAAGACCCAGAAAGAGACCACATGTGAGATGGATGGATGAAATAAGAAAATGTGCAGGGGTGTTGTGGAGAAGAGAAGCTAAAGATCGGAGAAGATGGATTAAACTTGGAGAGACCTTCATCCTGCAGTGGATTGAATGTTGATGATGATGATGATGATGATGGATGATTTACTCATCAATGTCATGAAAAAATCAAGAAAATCTTTAAGCTTGGAAACCAAGGTGGATTTTTTAGTTGACTGGAACCGACCATTTTTTTCCCATAGACCTGCATTATAAATACGTATTCTGTATATGATGTTCTTGCTTAACAATGAGTTTTGGAGGACTAATTGCCATCGTTAAGCAGGGTAAAGGTGTATAAAATATCTATTCTTAATTCACTACTTTGATATATTCTAGAGCAGGGATGTGGAGTTTTAATCATAATCTTGAAGCTTTTTTTTATTTTGATAAACATAAACACACATTTTTTTTTCTTTTGCAATGTATAAATAAATATTTTAATGACTGTAGGAAAGGAGAGGAAAATGCACTTTACAACTTTGTTTTTTGTATTTAAATGTTACAAATTTGTGAATGAATCATATTGTCAAAGGAATTTTTTGTCTTTGTTTATTTTTAAGAGAATTTTTTTTTGCTAGGACATATACAAATTATATTATGTTTTATTACTAAAATAAATGTCTAAATATATACATAACCATTTAGAAATTCGTATTTTTCATGAACCTATTTATTCTTCTCTTTTCTTGTGACTCTTATATGAGGAACATAGGGAGATATTGAAAGAAAATGGCTTTTCATGTTAAAATGGTTGCTAGATCTTGATCTAGAATATTAAGCTAAAAGTGACTCCATTTTTGGTTTCAGCTTTCATTCCCAGTTTCAAATAGTTCTTGTCACATTACAGTTTTTAGTAGTAAAAGATGCAAACTTATATATAAATATATATATATATATATATATATATATATTTATATATAAGTTTATATATTTATATATATATATATATATATATATATACTATAATACACCATATACTCCTTAATTTACACTGTAAAATGCAGTTAACATAAGATTTATTTTATTTCCTTTCTTACAGTTTCTACTGTCCAGCAGTCATCATCAGAGCTACAACATTTAAACATATACAATTAATATAAATTTAATATCTATTCATATATATATATATATATATAAATATAAAAATAAAAACAACATTCCAAATACTCCAACTATTGTCTTAAATATGGATATGGATCCTTAATATCTCTGTAATCTAAACTTCTTTATCCACCCTTATACTTAATTAACTTCTTTTATTTAAAATTTAAAAAAAAAAATTTCTATGTATTTTGTTGGAGTATTTGGAATGTTGTTCTTATTTTTATATTTATATGTATATATATATTGATATATGTATGAATAGATATTAAATTTATATTAATTGTATATGTTTAAATGTTGTAGCTCTGATGACGACTGCTGGACAGTTGAAACTGTAAGAAAGGAAATAAAATAAATCTTATGTTAACTGCATTGTACAGTGTAAATTAAGGAGTATATGGTGTACTATAGTATATATATATAATTAAGCAATGCAAATAAGAAATGGAATAAAATTTAAATATATATATATATATATATAGTAACTATATATATATATATTATATATATATATATATATATATATATATGTATAGTTACTGAAATGCTAAAAATGATTAATAGACATAAATCCAAAAATATGTGCAAAAATTCAATGCTTGTAAATTGTTGTAATATACATTAGATATAAATATAAAACATCAACAAAAACATTTGGAAGAATGTAATGACCTGCACTAATTAAAGAGATTAATTCAGTCACAATACATTATAAAAGTTATTTACATTTTTCCATAGATCTGTAACTGTTTGCTTGCAACGTGATTATAATAAGTTATAGTTTAAAATATATATATAAATAATTTTATAAATATTAAATTGATTTTTTTAATTTCAAAATCTTTAATTCTATAAACAGCAATTATTTTTAATTTTAAAAAAATGTTTAGATTTAACTTTTTTGTATCAAAAACAGAGTTATAAATTAGTTACAAAATCAATATTTAGGGAAAAATCGAAAAAAAAAAATTAAATATAATAATTTAGAAAAAAACATTAAAATCATTTTTAAGAAGAAAACTATTTTTTTTTAATCGCATAGTATAACTAATTAATGATTTGTAAAAAAATATATACATCAAAATGGAAGTTAATATTTTTTAATTTTTTATGTAGGCAAAACAGTTATAAAATAAATGTAAATTAAAATTAATTAAACGATTTTAATTAATTTAGAAATGTAATTATTTCTTTTCCTCGTTTGAATTAATTACAAAGCAATAGTAAATGAAACCTGAAGTATTTAAAATTACAATTTAATTAAAAAGAATCAATTAAAAATGCTAGTTTTTAGAAAATATATATATATATAAGTACATATACACATATATGTATGGGTATGTATAGGTAGTTAAATTAAGATGAATAATGTGGTATGCATATCATATATTATAAGTTCACAACTAAACAACCCTACTTATCCTCTAAATTGTAAACAACAATAAAAACAGAAAGATCTAGATTTGAAAGAAAAAGTAATTTCATTAACTATAATTAAAATGATCTTCATCTACTAGTAACTATAACTTTACATATATTTATTTAAAAATTCAATATACTATACAAAATACAAATAAAATCTTTACTCTAGATAGCTTATGGCATTTTGATTGCTATTCAAGATGGCAGAAAATGCCATAAGCTAGCTATAGCAAAGATTTTATTTGTATTTTATATAGGCATATTGAGTTTTTTAGTATTTATTCTAGAATATTATATATATATATATATATATATGTGTGTTGCAAATATATTGAAAACAATGAACACTTAATACCAATATTAATAAAAATCAATGATCTCAATCTGTTGTCATGGTAATCTCCTTTTAGAAATAAAGATGAAAATTTGCCTTTACTTATGGTTTATATACAGGTTGCTACTTGAACACAGAGGGTGAAATTATTGATACAAAGCAATGTTAATAAACTCATAAAAGAGGTACTGATTCTGAATACAGACTAAAAAATGGTCAATTATAACTTTCAAACTCCAATTTTAACTTTGAAACTGCACTCCAACAATGTATTACTTAAATAATAAAGTTAATAATGCTCAAGGCTGATAGGTTTATAAATGTAAATTCATTGAAAGCAGTCAATACTTAAACAATGTCATTAAAGAGAGAGTCAATAAAATTATATTAAACTAGTTAATGATATATAATAAAAAGCACACAATTACTTCTCTGAAAAACTACTTTAATATTTCAACCAGCAGACTGGTTTTCATCAGAAAGTACAGCAAAATGGCTATTTCCAAAATTTAAACGCTAAAATATCACAAACAGTTAAATATCAGATAACAAAACAAATTTCTATAAGCTAAAAATCCTTATAAAACTTTGTATAAAAAAAATATTTACAAAACTTTGAATAAAAAATACAAAAAAACTGTTTCACAAAAAACTTTTTAATAAAACTAAAACCATTCATTATTATTATTATTATTATTATTATTATTATTATTATTATTATTATTATTATTATTATTATTATTATTATTATTATTATTATTATTATTATTATTATTATTATTATTATTATTATTATTATTATTATTATTATTATTATTATTATTATTATTATTATTATTATTATTATTATTATTATTATTATTATTATTATTATTATTATTATTATTATTATTATTATTATTATTATTATTATTATTATTATTATTATTATTATTATTATTATTATTATTATTATTATTATTATTATTATTATTATTATTATTATTATTATTATTATTATTATTATTATTATTATTATTATTATTATTATTATTATTATTATTATTATTATTATTATACTTCCGGTGTTCTAGATTAAAGACGTGTTCAATTTTTTCTCTCTTGCTTTTGTTTTGTTTTACTGTATTTTTATTTATAAATATTAATTTTTATTGTGTTCAGTAAAATAGGATTTAATTGGATTTGCCTATAAAATGTCTTTCTGCAAGATTTGTCATGATTTACTACCAAAAAATGGAAATTTTGTTTCGTGTATGGGCTGTAGCACCAGTTTTCATTACACGTGCTCAACGTTAGGAGAGGCTACCTATAGACGAATGTCTTTAAAAAAAAAAGCAGGAATGGAGATGTAATGTTTGTAGAATTCCACCTGATAGTGATGGTTCTGTTATGGTAAATAATAGTGATTCTTCGAATTTGATTTTAAGTGATATTTTGGAAAAATTAAAATTACTTCCGGTTATACATACGGCAATTTCAGAGCTTACAATTACGGTTGCGAAGCTTCAGGTTGACGTGGATTTTTTGCGGGGTAAAGTTGATAAAAATAATGATAATTTACTACGATTGTCAAATATGTATGATTCTTGTGAAAACGAAATCACTTTGTTAAAGGAAAAAATTGACTCTATGGAACGTTTACGGTTGGATTGTGAAATTGAAATACAAGGTGTTCCCTTTTGTGAAAATGAAAATTTATCTTTAATTGTAACGAAGTTGGCGGAAAAACTTGAAATTGAAAACTTTACTACTAATTGTATTGAGAATGTTTATCGGACAAAATCTAAATCTAATAATATAGCAGGTTTTATTGTTACTCGTTTTGCTTCGCGAAATTTAGCTAAATCATTTTTATTGAAGAGAAATGTTATTAAATCGGTTTCTGATTTTTTGTTAATGGAATCTAGTCAGCGTGTATATATTAATCAACGTATAACTCCACATATTAGACAGCTGTTATGGAAGGCTAAGCAAAAAATGCGTGAACGTAAAGGTATGGCTTTTATACGTAATGGATTGGTTTATATTAGAAATGATTTAAATTCTCCGTGTGTTTTAATTAAAAATGAATCTGAGTTGTCAGCGTTTTGAAATTTATTTCCTAAAGTGAAGCTTGATGCATTTTATTCTCATGATGAAACTTTGTCTAATTTAAATGTTTTTCATATGAATATACGAAGTGTTAGATCTAATTTCGATGAATTTGTTGTGTATTTAAATGATTTTCCTGCCGGTTTTTATGATGTGATAATTTTAACTGAATCTTGGATTTCCATTGAAGAACAGCATTTATATGTTCTGGATGGCTATTCAAATATTCTTTCTCCTCGTGCGTCTTCACGTTCAGGTGGTGTATTAGTTTTTGTGAAAGAAAACATTAAATTTACGTATCATAATCCATTTCTTGCCTCTGCAGAATGTGTTTTGATTCATCTGAATTTACCTTGTTTTGTGTTAACTATTGTTGCTTTATATAGATCGTGCACAAGTATCATTTTGGATTTTATAGCTGAACTTGATGTGTTATTGTCTGATTTACATACTACTTCAGTGATTCTTATGGGAGATTTAAATATAGATTTATGTAATATATTTGAATTTGCCTTCCGATCTCCTACGATATTTGAATTTGCTTTATAGTTATGGTTTTAATCAAGCTATTTTTTCACCTACTCGTATTACGAAATCTTGTCAATCAATTTTGGATCATATATTTGTCAGATTAAACCAGAATCAAAGTTATGAATCGTCTGTACAAAATATTTTTATTTCGGATCATTTTGCAACTGTGTTGAGGTTATTAAATTGTAGACCACATGTAAATACTCATTTATATATTAATAAGTTATCACATAATAAACTAAAAATGTTATTATCTGATCAGAATTGGGATTATGTTTTTGCTCTGCATGATGTTGATTCAGCATTTTTAAAATTTCAAGATATTTGTAAATCTTTAATTGCAAAATCTATGGTTAGTTTTAAATTGACTAGCAAAAACCGCAAGCGCTCAGCCTGGATAACGAATGATTTGATTGGAAAAATTAATCAAAGAAATCATTTAAAATGTTTGGGTGGAGATTTGTTGACTTTGAGGAAATTGAATACTGAGATTAAATCTGATATTCGGAAATTAAAATTTCAATATTATCAAAAATATTTTAATGATAAAAATATTTCTTTGAAATGGAAGTTGATAAATTCTCTTGTAAAGAAACCTTTGTCAAGTCAACTTAAATTTATAAAACACAATGATAATTTGATTGAAGTAGAAAATAATGAAAAATGTGTTGCTGACTTGTTTAATAATTTTTTTTCAGATCTGTCAATAGATAGAACACCAGTACAAGAATTGTCTTTTGCTGATTCTTGTGTAAATTCTTTTTTGTGTACAGATGTTACTGATTTGGATTTGTCTGGTAAAATTGATCTCTTAAAGAATGTTCATTCAGCTGGTCTAGATAAGTTAACACCAAAGATTCTTAAGGAAAATAAGTCAGCTTTCATACCTGTTCTTGTTTATTTGTTTAATCTTTCCTTAAATGTTGGTTTGTTTCCTACTTGTTTGAAGGTTGGTTTTATTACACCTGTTTTTAAAAAGGGTGATCCTGTACAGCTTGACAATTATAGACCAATATCTATTATATCTGTAATATCCAAATTGTTAGAGATGGTGGTTAAAGAGAAAATGATGTCATTTTTATCTAAAAATAATATTTTATCTGAACATCAATATGGATTTATTTCTGGTAGAAGTACCTTGGACACTTTCTATAGTCATGTAAACAATTTGACAACTTCACTAGATAAGGATTTTAAAACTGTTGCTATTTATTTAGACTTGTCTAAGGCATTTGACTCTGTATCTCACAAAATTTTACTTAAGCGTTTATATTCATATGGTTTTCGTGGTGGATTTATTTCATGGTTTGCGAGTTACTTAAAGGATAGAAAACAAGCAACAAATATTTCTAGTGTTGTAAGCTCTTTTATAACAGTTAACCATGGTGTACCACAAGGTTCAGTTTTGGGTCCCATTTTATTTATAATTTATATAAATGATTTATTTTCTTTACCTTTAGAATCTAAGATTTATGGTTTTGCAGATGATATTGCTTTATCTTATGCTGCAGTTTCATATAATTTTGTTGAAAAAATAATTAATGATGATTTAATCCTAATTAGTAAATGGTTAGCATTTAATAATTTATCGTGTGCTCTGAGTAAAACAAAAGCTATTAATTTTACTTATAGGTCAAATATTCATTTGCTTAACATTACTATTTGTAATAAGTATTTTTGGCATTGTAATAGCACTTGTACTTGTGCTAACATTTCTTTTGTTGATAATATTTGCTATCTAGGTATTTTTATTGACTCCAGACTATCTTGGTCAAACCATATTGACTTCCTTTGTTCTCGTTTACGTAAATTAAATTATATGTTTTTCTACTTATCTAAATTTTTTCCTCGGTCAGCTTTGATTACTTTATATATTTCTTCTTATCAAAGCTTATTATGTTATAATATATCAGTTTGGGGGAACTGTTCTACTTTTGCAATGACTACATTGTCTGTTTTACAGAATTATACAATGCGTATCATTTTTGGTAGATCACGTGCCACATCTGTTAAAGATATTTATGCCACTTTTAATATACTAGATGTTTTCCATTTGTATAAATATAGAGTAATTCTTGATATTTATTGTAGGAAACTTCATTTGGATACTAAATCTTCTGTTGTAAATACTCGTTTATCTACTAAATATCAGCTAGCTTTACCTAATTTTCTTAAAACATCTAGTAGGAAGCAATTTAGTTATAATGGTCCTAAATTATTTAATATGTTTATAAGAGATTGTTCTGTGAATTTAATGAGCACTAGTTATTTGATTTTTAAAAAGCATTTATGGCACTGGTTATATTATGCTAAGCATTAGTTTTATTTTGTTTATTTTATTTTATTTTTGTTTATACTGTATGTTATGTTGTAATTATTTACTACTGTTATTGAATTTCCAAATGTAATATCTGTATAATTTTAATATTTTATGTTATATATATATTTTTTTTGTATTTTATTAGTGTTTTTTAGTAAATACTCGTTTATCTACTAAATATTAGTTAGCTTTACCTAATTTTCTTAAAACATCCAGTAGGAAGCAATTTAGTTATAATGGTCCTAAATTATTTAATATTTATTTATAAGAGATTGTTCTGTGAATTTAATGAACACTATCTTATTTGATTTTTAAAAAGCATTTATGGCACTGGTTATATTATGCTAAGCATTAGTTTTATTTTGTTTATTTTATTTTTGTTTATACTGTATGTTATGTAATTATTTACTACTGTTATTGAATTTCCAAAAGTAATATCTGTATAATTTTAATGTTTTATGTTATATTTATCCTTTTTTTTTTTTGTATTTTATTAGTGTTTTTTAGTAAATACTCGTTTATCTACTAAATATCAGTTAGCTTTACTTAATTTTCTTAAAACATCCAGTAGGAAGCAATTTAGTTATAATGGTCCTAAATTATTTAATATTTATTTATAAGAGATTGTTCTGTGAATTTAATGAACACTATCTTATTTGATTTTTAAAAAGCATTTATGGCACTGGTTATATTATGCTAAGCATTAGTTTTATTTTATTTTATTTTATTTATTTTATTTTTTTTTTGTTTATATTATATGTTATGATGTAATTATTTACTACTGTGATTGAATTGCCAAATGCAATATCTGTGTGATTTTAATATTTTATGTTATATTTATACTTTTTTTTTTTTGTATTTTATTAGTGTTTTTAGTTGTTACATTTAAATTCCTCACACAAGATTTTTCTTGTATGGAATTTATCTCACTGTATTATACATTTATTGTTTGCTTCATAATGAATAAATAAATAAATAAATAAATTATTATTATTATTATTATTATTATTATTATTATTATTATTATTATTATTATTATTATTATTATTATTATTATTATTATTATTATTATTATTATTATTATTATTATTATTATTATTATTATTATTATTATTATTATTATTATTATTATTATTATTATTATTATTATTATTATTATTATTATTATTATTATTATTATTATTATTATTATTATTATTATTATGTTTCAAAGCAAAACTTTATTGAGTCTAAAAAGTTACAGAGTCATATATTGATTTTTTACAAATGAAAAACAAATTACAACTTTCAGTATATAAGTCTTTATCTTTTCTGCATACTTTTTTTTTCTTCTTGTTTTTAAATTTGGTCTTCTATTTAGTTCAGTTTATGCTTGCATTTTTTTTTTTAAAGTTGGAAAAAATGCTGATGTTGAAAATGTCATCATCGGAATCTTATTGGTCTTTATATTTCATAGACTGGATCTTTGTTTCAAGTGTGACCATGTGGCTGCAAATATATCTGGTTGAGCTAGGATGCTGTCTCTTTTTCTTAACAGTTCTAGTTTTATTGAATATGTTGCTGGGTGGCGTCGAGGGTTATTGGCAAGTGCAAAAGTGCATCTGGTGCACCAGTAGGCATAAAGGCTGTATGTTGCTGCATGAATAGCAGGGTTGTTGCCTTTTTTAAATGTATTTATTATTTCATCAATTGAAATGATAGCCTTTCTGTATGTGGTAAACATTGTGCGACGTATTGTTTCTAGGGCACTGCAGGAATGAAGAAAATGATCTTGTGTCTCTTCTTCTCTATGACATAGCCCGCACATGGGGTCTATATTTGTATAGAATCTACGAAATCTAAGGAAATGGGTTGTGGGTAGAGCATTGAGATTAAGCTTAAGTAGAAAATCGAATAATTTTGGTTCTAATGACCATTTTCTGAATTGTTGCAGTAGTTGCCTGTTGTCTATTCCAAGAACTGATGGATGTAGATTGGGTGTCTGGTTTGGATGTAGTATATTGTAAATGTCCCAGTATGTATACTTGTTGTCATTATTGAGTGATATTTTGTTGTATATTGGCTTGAGTTCTTCAATCAGTGTGGATAGATATCCATATGAAGGGGGTGGTCTGTCTGTGGGTATTATACTGATTACACACTCCAGGTCTGGAAATCTTTTTATGGTTGCTGTTATTAGATTTACTGATTTCTGTGTGTAAAAAACATTGATTGTATGGAGTCCAAGTCCATTGCTATGTGGTGGTCTGCTCAGATTTTTTAAAGAGATTGCCACTGTCTTTCTCTTCCATATTAGTTTGTTACAGATTGATGAGATTTTAGATATGAATGTTTTTGCAAATTTGATTATAGGTGTATAGTATGTAATTTTTGTAATTATAAGTTGATTAAATAGTGCTACCTTTGCATATATTGACAGGTATGACTTTTCAAGTGAGGCTGTGATTTTTTCAGCATCTTTTTTTAATTTATTTTGAATTTTTTGCCTCATTCCATTGGTTCCAAGGTAGAATGGGAAACCAAGGAAAGCAGATGGTTTACCATTAAACATCTCTGTACAGTGCTTGCCTGTGTATATTGACCATGCAGCAGTTTTATTTGTGTTAATTTTTAAATTAAAATTTGAGGTATAATTCTTGATTATCTCTTGTAATATGGGGAGGTTCTTTTTAGAGGGGAGGAAAATGGTTACATCATCCATATAGGCTATGCATGATATATTTAAAGCAGTGTTTGGAATTTGAATGCCTTTTATTTTTTTCTGTATCTCTATTAATAGAGGATTTATATATATTGTAAAGAGCAAGGCACTTAGGGGGGATCCTTGTGGGATGGATTGACTCGGTCTGAAGGCTGGTGATTTTTTTCCATTCAATGTGATGTGAATTTCATGGCTGAGTAGCAGATTGGCTATTATATATAGTAGGGATGGAGGTGTTGTTGTTTTTTTCAGCACGTCTAATAATTTGGCTATAGGCACTGAGTCAAAAGCTGCCTCAATGTCTAGTTGAACTATAATTGGTGCATATTTCTTTCTTTTTTTTACTACTTCGATAATTGTTTTGTACATTAAGGCACCCTGGCCAATGGATGATCCTTTTTTGGCATATTGTGCTGATGATAACACAGGGAGTATGTGTTGTTCTATTTTTTCCTTTATCACTCTTTCAAGAATTTTTATTCCTAAAGGTCCCATTGAAATTGGTCGTAGATTAGATAAAGATGATATTGCTGTTGGTTTTTTGTTAAATGGAACCATTGCAATTGGGTATAGACTTTGTATGTTGTAAATTTTTTGGGATATGTAATTGGCTAGATCGCACAGGTATTTTGCTGTGAAGTGACTAAGATGTTTGAACACAAATTTGGGAATTCCTTGTGGTCCTGGGTGACATGTGTTTGTTATTGTTGCAAGTTGAAATACAATGTCAGTTGTTGTTATTGGTGTGTCTGTTTCAGGGTCTCCAAATATGTCTTCATTTGGTATGTACACTCTCTGTTTTTGCAGTTTTTTTTTAAAGTGTTGATATATTGGGTTTATCATGTTATGTCCAGCTGTTATAGAGCCATCTATTTCAAGTGCCATAGGCACTCTGACTGTGGATGGGTATCCCAATGCCCACCGTATGTATGCTCTGGTCCAAGTATGTTGTTGTGTAAGGCATATTTTTTTCTTTTTTTATTGCTACATATTGCTTTAGTGTATTGCATGTATTGTTGTACATTTCTGTAAGTTTTTTAATTTGTGTTTGATTATCTGTAGTTGGTCTGGAAATGGTTATTCTTTTATGTAGTTCATCTGCCAATGCTAATAATCTGGTGGGGGGTGTTGAGTTGCAGGTAATATGATTGATGTTGAAAGAAAGTATATTGGTGAATGCTATATACTTTTGTACTGGATCGAGTGACATGTTTTGAAGTTTTTGGAGCATTATATATGTTTCTGAATATAAGAATTCAGTTGTTTGTGCTGGAAGAAGTATTCGCATAGTCTTTTGGAGGGCTATTGTTGTATTCTGTATTTTTGTTAGGTCGAGGGTGATGAACTGAGCAGCATGATCTGAGATTATAGATGGACAGAGTTCAAGATTAAAATAATGATGTAACATTGGTGAGTAGAAACACAAATCAATAAGTGACTTATATCTATTGTTATTAAAAGATATTGAGTTTGATGGGAGAAAACCTTCAGCACTCATAAGTGGGATTGTTATTTGATGGATCCATTTGGTGACAAAAGTTTGGTAGGTCATGTTGAAATCTCCCAGGAGTATTATGGGATTTGGTGTTGCTGTAAGCATTGAATTTATTGTTGCTATTATTCTGGAGATGATGACAGGGCCTGGTGGTATATATACAAATACTAGGTTAAGTGTGATATTTTTATGATGGAGTGTTAATATGATAAGATTAGAGTCAATATATATAATTTTAAAAGAATCAAAAGGGCAGTTGTGGGAAATAATTATGCCTGTGCCACCTGATGGTGATGATGATTGCCTTGAGCAGGCACAAAAACCTTGGCTGACTAAATATTTTGATGGATCAATTTGAGAGCTGCTGTATATTTTTGTTTCCAAAAGCCCCAGTATGTGTGGTTGTGTTGTATGTAACCATTTTTTGAGATCAAAAAGTTTTTTGGTGGCATTTAAGCCTCTAATGTTGAGAGATCCAATTTTTATCTTCATGTTTTAAATAATTTTTTAACAGGGTATTGATTTTTATTTTATTTTTAATACTAAATTTTTGTTTATATTGCAGTAGATGGATGCTGATACATATTTAAGACATTGTTGGGTTTATTATCAGTTTTTCTTTCATTTAATATTGCTTCAGACTCTATACAGGCAATTTGTGATGAAACTGAACAGGTGTCCATTTGTTGTTGGCTTACATCCATTTCTATTTCATCATTTTCTAAATTGTATATGTCTGATGAGTTGTGCTTTTGGTCTGTTTTTTTTGCCTTTTTGGATTCATGATTTTTTGATGGTCTACCTGGCTTTCTTTTTCCCTCTGGTGTATTCTCTTGAATAGGTGGAAGAGGGGCTTCTATTGCATCCATTATGTTTGATGCAGTTTTGTTTATAATTGTAGTTTTTTTTATTATTGGTATCTTTATATTATCTGGATTTATATTTTCATTATATAACTGTGTGTGTTTACTTTCTGTTTGTTGATTTTTACTTGGTACACATTTTGTTTTATTGAGCTGCTGATCCTGTGATGTAATTGCTGTATTTTGTGTTGTGGTTTCTTGAGAATTATTTTCGTTTGAATCTTGGATTTCTGTGTTAGTTTTTGTGTTATTATTTTTTTGGTTGGTCTTTGGGATAGGCAATTCTGCTCCATTATTATTTTTGTTTGTGGGTGTTTGAACCTGTTTTTTTCCAGTTTCTATTATTGGGTTGCCAATGGATGTAGTGTTATTATAAATTTTATTTTCATCACTGGGTTGTTCTGGGGAGAGGATTTTAGTTTGTTCACAGTGATTGCTTTTTGTGTTATCGCACTGAGTTGCTAGGTGTCCTCTCTGTCCACAGCCAAAACAATGTGGCTTTAGACCTCTTATGTGAAGAGAGA
Source organism: Epiperipatus broadwayi (assembly GCA_028023455.1). Taxonomy (NCBI): domain Eukaryota; kingdom Metazoa; phylum Onychophora; class Udeonychophora; order Euonychophora; family Peripatidae; genus Epiperipatus; species Epiperipatus broadwayi. The sequence continues at coordinate 3,446,416 of JAQFVV010006210.1, forward strand.
GTGTCGCTTCTTGATCTGTAATCTGTGTTGGAATCGTTGAGGCGTCTACGTTTTTATGTAGTTTTATTTTAAATTCAAAATGATTACTACATATCGGTATAGGTGTGTCTTTTAAATATATAGGCTGTAGGGCAATTACTTTTCCAAACGGGTTTATCATTTTTTGAAAATCTTGTACGTTGTATTTAAGGTAAGTATTTTTAAGCACTCCAGTAATTATATTTTTCCAGTTTTCATCTATAATTATGAGTGCGTAATTATCAAGTGCTAAAATAGTGGATTGAAAACGTTTGTTTTGCTGCTGAGTATAAAAATCAATGATTATATATCGAGAATTTGGATGGTCGGCGATACAAGAGATTGTTTCCCATAGTGCATTTTGCGTGATTGCTTCATATAATAAAGCTTTTGGGAAACAATATAATGAGCATTGATTATCGGTTACTGCGAGTACTAACGAAGTTGGTGAAAAAAACCTGCGAAATGTTTCAAATAACGTACGAGGCACCCTATTACTGAAACAGTCCGTCACATTTTCAAGCGTTTCTTTTGTCCAGATTCCAGCTGGGGGTTGATTTTCCTCTCGAGTGTTTAGATCAAGATTTTTTATATCATTTGTGTTTGTTCTACGGAAGCGCGGTATTTGAGTTGGTGCTGTAGTATTGCTATTACTTTTAAGTACTTTTGCATACGAAATAGGCGATGTTGAAACTAACGATGTTGTTAATTTCGTATTGGTGCTTAATTTGCTCACGCTTGACTGGGCAGTAGCCATGATTTATTCTGACTCAAGTCAGTATTTTTTTTAAAAAAAAGATATTAAAACACACCGATATTTTTCAAAAAACACTATTAATCTATTATATAATTCGATTTTTCCTGTATTATGTTTGTTTTGCGAATAACAAGTTGGAACAAAAGTAAAAAATAAATACTTACATCGGAGAACTTAAGGATTGCTTCTTACCTCAGCAGAGATTTGCTGCGGTCTCTATTATTATTATTATTATTATTATTACTACTACTACTACTACTACTACTACTACTACTACTACTACTACTACTACTACTACTACTACTACTACTACTACTACTACTACTACTACTACTACTACTACTACTACTACTACTACTACTACTACTAGTAGTAGTAGTAGTTTTAAAGTACTTTATTTGATATCATAAGAACATGTATGAAAATACAATTTTAAAACATGTTATAAAAACTGATCTACAATTTAGAATTGGAAATTATTAACAAAGTTATTATTATGAATACATGAAATATTTTTACATTAATGTTGAAAAACTGAGGAAAAAAATTAATCAATAACAGTAACAATATTAAATACATATATGACAACAAAACTCACTTACATACAGCAAATATGCTATTCATGTTTCACAGTGGTGTTGGTAATTTGATCAAACTCCAAGTGGCTGATACTATATCTGTTGGAGCTAGTGCTTGATCTCTTGTTTTAATTTTTCCTAACTTATTGAGAAAAAGTGATTTAAGTTTACGAGATGTGGGATTGAATATAAAGTGGCATCTCATAAACCAGAGTGTGTATAGTATAAAGATTGTTACTCTTATTGTTGGAAACAACCCTCTTTGAATATTTTCTATCAATACTGTCAATGAGCATTTTGGATTATGGGTTATATCAGCAATTAGTTCTCTATATGTTTTGAGAGAAGTACACTGAGAAATAAAATGTTCTGTTGTTTCTTCTTCTTTATTACATAGTTGACAAATGGCATCTATGTTTGGAGATCTCCATCTTCCAGCCAGAAAAGCATTGGTAGGTAAAGCTCTAAGGTTGATTTTTATTAGAAAATCTAAGTACTTAGGCTCCAAGTACCAGAATTTAAATTTTTGGATTATAGCTTTATTTGTGATATTAATTAAGCTAATGGGATTTTCAAAGGGACTGGAATTAGTTGTTATGTAATGTGCTTCCCAATACTTAATTTTAGTTGAGAAAAGGTTTGTAGCAGGTACTTTATGTTTGAATATTGTTTTTATTAGATTGTTAATGAATTTATTTTTAATAGGAGGTGGAGTGTCTGTAGGTGATATTGGAAGAAACACTTGAAAATTTTCATATGTCATATAAAGTTTCATTAATGCATTGTGAGTTTTTTGGTAATAGAATGTTGAAATGCAGTGTAATGACAGGCCATTTTGTCTTGAATGTTTTTGCAGACTTTTGATGCTTATTACCATTGCCTTTTTATTCCAAATGAGTTTGGTGCAAAAAGAGTTAATTTTTTTCTTAAATGAGTTAGTAAATTTAATGATAGGTGCATAGTAATTTATTTTTGGGAAAATTAATATGTTAATGAGTGATATTTTACTATGCAATGAAAGATATGCTTTTGAAAGTGAGGTTGTCACCTTTTCAATTGCAGATATTAATTGTTCTTGTATAATCTTTCTCATTGCATTCATAGACAGATGAATTGGGAGACCAAGAAATTTGTGGGGAGGGGAACTGCAAACTGAATGAATTTGATTACCAGAAAGTATACTCCAAATAGATGTTTTTTCTTTATTAAATTTTAAACTATAAGCTGCAGAGTAATTTTCTAAAATGGTATACATTAAAGGCAAATGTTTTTTGGATGGCAAAAAAAATGACTATATCATCCATGTATGAAATATGATTGATGGATTGGTTTATGAGGGGTACATATATTCCTGGCAATTTAGATTCTATTTCTAGTAGGAGGGGGTTAATATATGTGATAAAAAACAGTGAACTAAGGGGAGAGCCTTGTGGTATTGAGTTGTGTGGAGTGAAGTCAGGGGACATTTTGCCATTAAGAGTAATGTGTATTTTTCTATTGATGAGCAGGTTTGCTAGAACATACATTATAGGTATTGGAATATTATGTTGACTAAGCACCTGTAGCAGCTTGTCCACAGGCACCGAATCGAATGCAGCCTGTATGTCTAATTGAATTGCAATAGGTGCTGATTTTCTAGCTTGTCTTACATCCTCTATTAATATTTTACATAACATAAGTGCTTCAGAAGTAGAACATCCTTTTCTAGCAAACTGAAACTTAGACAACCCAGGAAGTATTAGGGGTTGAATTTTGTCTTTTAAAAGAGACTCTATTAGTTTGATGATCAGAGGAGACATTGAAATAGGGCGTAGATTATCTAGAGGAGAAGGAAGTGTATTTTTTTTTAGAAAAGGGACCAGTGATACTGGATAAAGTTGGTCAATGTTATATATTTGTTTTGATAGATAATTTATCATATTGTGTACTATTGGGATAGTAAAGTGGCTAAGATGTGATAATAAAAATTTTGGAATTGCATGTGTACCTGGGTGTGTATTGTTGGGAAAAGCGTTCAACTTGAGAGCAATTTCATACTTTGTAATGTTATGTTCTTCTGTGGTAAAACCAAAGTGAAATGAAGAAAATTTTGGAAAAGGAAATTTTTGGAGTCTAGTTTTAAAGTGGTAATATATTTGGGGAGTCATGTCTTCCCCAGCAATCATTTTTGAATCAAAAATAATAGATGAAGGAGTTAATTTTTTGGGAGTATAACCTAAAGCCCACCGAATATATCCTTTAGACCAGTTATGGGGATTAGCTAGAAAAATTTTTGCTTTTTTTATAGAGAGATAATCAGCCAGTATGAGTTGGGTTTGCTTGTATTCTTGTTTTAAAAACATTATTGATGTAACTGAAGAAGGGTCACATGAAGTATTTTTTAGTTTTAAGTGTATTGTATCTAACTTATTAACAAGATTAGTGGGAGAACTATTTTTGGAGGTATAATGTTGAATAGTAGAAGAGATTATGTTAATAAATGATAGCCAGGCCTCTACTGGGTTTAAAGATAGTATGTCTACCTTCTTAAAATAAATATAAATCTCAGAGAGTACAGCTTCAGGTGTAGTGGATTTTAAAAGAAGACGAGTAGTTTTATTTAGAGGAAGAATTGGTTGATGTTGCATGTGTATTGCAAGTTCCACATTAAGTGCTAAATGATCAGAGAAAGTTACAGGACATAGAGAGGGATTTATTATGAAATGTAGATCTGGTGAATAGAATACAAGGTCTATTAGAGAGGAGTGTTTTTTAGTGTAGAATGAAATGGAGTTAGTTGGAAAAAAACCTTCAGCACTCATGAGATTTTTATTAATCAAATGAAGGTATTTTAATGTAAAATTCTTATAAGACATGTTAAAATCACCCATGATAATAGTTGGGTAAGAATTTGTAGCTAAAATTAAATTTATTTTATTTATTAATTGGTGAACTAACACTGGCTGTATGTCTAATTGAATTGCAATAGGTGCTGATTTTCTAGCTTGTCTTACATCCTCTATTAATATTTTACATAACATAAGTGCTTCAGAAGTAGAACATCCTTTTCTAGCAAACTGAAACTTAGACAACCCAGGAACTATTAGGGGTTGAATTTTGTCTTTTAAAAGAGACTACTACTACTACTACTACTACTACTACTACTACTACTACTACTACTACTACTACTACTACTACTACTACTACTACTACTACTACTACTACTACTACTACTACTACTACTACTACTACTACTACTACTACTACTACTAATAATAATAATAATAATAATAATAATAGTACTACTACTACTACTACTACTACTACTACTACTACTACTACTACTACTACTACTACTACTACTACTACTACTACTACTACTACTACTACTACTACTACTACTACTACTACTACTACTACTACTACTACTACTACTACTACTACTACTACTACTACTACTACTACTACTACTACTACTACTACTACTACTACTATAGAGTTAATCATAAAATTCTTTTTCAGAAGCTTTGTAGGTTAGGTTTTTCCAAATTATTAATTAATTGGTTTGACTCTTTTCTTAGGGATAGAATGTCTTGTGTGAGGTTTAATAATAAATTGTCATTACCATATTATTGCTTCACTGGGGTGCCTCAAGGCAGTGTTCTTCCACCTTTATTATTTAATGTATACATTGATGACCTAAAACATGCATTAAATTTTCACATCTTCTATGTTATGCAGATGATTGCAAAATTTTTAGGCATATTTATTCTATTAATGACTGTTTTTTACTTCAAAGCGATATAGATAATTTCTTAAATTAGTGTGAATGTAATTATATATAGATATAAATATGGATAAGTGCTCCATTGTCTCTTACTCTAGAAAATCTGAAATCTTAAGGTTTTCCTACAATATTGATGATTCTAAAATTAAAACAAATGATCATCAAAGAGATCTAGGAATAATATTTTCCAATAATAGGTCTTTTCATAATCACATTAATTTTATGGTGAATAAATCTCTTAAAATTGTAGGAGCTATTTACAGATATGGAAAAGCATTTAATAAATTTACAAAGATTAAATTTTTTATATCCTTAGTTCTTCCCATCCTGAAGTATGGTTCAATTATATGGAGTCCTCATAACAGGACAGATATCATAAGAATACAGTCTGTTTTTGACAAATTTGCAAAATTGAATAGTTTAGGTAATGAACACTATATTGATTTACTGCTGAGATGAAAAACAAGAGATCTTAAGCTTTTTCATAAATTTATTTCCCAGAATATTTCTGTATCAAATTTGCTTTCTAATTTAGGTATTAAGAAATAGAATTATAATACTAGTACTCATAATATTTTTGAACTGAAAATTTGTAAATCTGATGTATTAACATTTCCCCCTTTATTTCGTTTACCTAGAACTTATAACAAAGATTTTGGTAATGATGATATTTTTAATCTGGATTTTAAACAATTCACTAAAGTCCTCATAAAAAATATTATCCTTAATTCCATTTGATATATTACCTTTTTATTTATTTGTGCATTTTATTCTTTTTCTATTTTATTGGTATTATTTTTTTAATTTGTTTTGTTTTTTTAATGCTTATTTAGATTTGTATATGATAATGAAATTACTGTGCAATCTATAATTGGCTAAATGCTGTTGATATGTACATTAAATAAAAAAAGAAGTGAATTATTATTATTATTATTATTATTATTATTATTATTATTATTATTATTATTATTATTATTATTATTATTATTATTATTATTATTATTATTATTATTATTATTATTATTATTATTATTATTATTATTATTATTATTATTATTATCATTATTATTATTATTATGTTTCAAAGAATTTTATTAAACAAATGTTACATAGATTCTTTACAACAAACGATTGCATCCTGTTACATAGGCAATCATAGGACTTTGGAACAAGTTCTAAATTTTAAAATGAATTGTATTTTACATTTTAAATAATCTGTTTGATGGTTATTCTGTTATAGGTTTGATGGCTGTCTTATGAGTGACCATGTTGCTGCTGCAATGTCTGGAGTGCTTATTTTGTAATCCCACTTTTTTACTTGTTGAAGTTTTTTGTAAATGTTGCTGGATGTCTTTTTGTATTGTTACCAAATGTAAATGAGCATCTCGTGCACCAGTATGCATATAGTAAAAAAGTTATTGCTCGTATTGTTGGGGTAGAGTTTTTTTTAAAAGATTGTAATATGTTTATTAATGATGTATTTTTCCTTTGGTAAGTTTCTATTAACAATTTGCGTATATTGGATAAACTTGTGCATGAATAGAATATGTGCTGTTGTGTCTCTTCTGCTGTGTGTCAAAGATTGCAAAAAGGATCAATGTTTTATATAGACATCTGTATCGAAGGAAATATGATGTTGGTAGTGCATAAAGGTTTATTTTTAATATAAAATCAAAATATTTTGTTTCTAATGACCATTTTTTGAATTTTTTCAATAATTGATAATTGCTAATTCCAAGCATTGTTGTTTGTGTGTCACCAGGATTTTCTGGGTATAATAGTTTGTAAATTTGCCAGTATGAATATTTATATGTTGCTTCTATGTTAATTTGAGTAGATATTGTTGTGACACTTTGTATTAGTGAAGATAAATACTGTGAATTTGGAGGTGGAGTATCCGTTGGTGTAATTGTGAGCAAACATTTTAGTTTAGGGAATTGTCTTATTGTTGATGCTAATATGTTGATTGATTTCTGTATATGGAATGTGTAAATAGTGTGCAGTCCTAAACCATTGTTTTCTGTAGATTTGCTAAGAGATTTAATGGATATTGCAACAGCTTTGCATCCCCATAGTAGTTTAGTGCATAATGATGATATTTTTGATTTGAAATGTTTAGAGAAATTTATTATTGGAGAAAAATATGTTATTTTTGTGTTAATTAACATGTTGAATAATTGAACTTTTGAGTATATGGATAGGTATGGTTTTGATAAAGAGTTTAAAATTTTGTTTATGGATTCAAGTAATTTGTTTTGTATGTTTTGCCTCATACCATTTGTTCCCAAGTAAAATGGAAATCCCAGAAAAGGAGTGGGTTTGTCTTGAAAGTATTTAGTATATGTTTTGTTTGTATATATGAACCAAGCTACTGTTTTATTAGGATTGAATTTTAGTTTGAATTCAGATGAGTATTGATTTAATATTTTTTGTAGTGTTGGAAATTCTTTGCATGATTTTAAAATTATTATTATTATTATTATTATTATTATTATTATTATTATTATTATTATTATTATTATTATTATTATTATTATTATTATTATTATTATTATTATTATTATTATTATTATTATTATTATTATTATTATTATTATTATTATTATTATTATTATTATTATTATTATTATTATTATTATTATTATTATTATTATTATTATTATTATTATTATTATTATGATGATGATGATGATGATGATGATGATGATGATGATGTTTCCAAAGGCCTTTATTGTCTCAAAAGAATTACAAATTTTGCATTTACATAGTTCATCTACATATAATATCCTTGATTGTCCATTATCATTTGAACACCATTAGCAAATCAATCACTTATAACAGAAGGAAAAAAAATGTTGTTAAATTGTCCTTTTTGCTAATTTGACATGCATATCCTTCTTTATAATGTTTAATTTCCTCAATTCACTATAACATAGATCTAATCTTAAGTAATGACCAGGTTGCTGCATAAATGTCAGGTCTGGCCAGTGTCTTATCCCTTTTCTGTATCATTTCAAGTTTATTTGAAAAAGTAGCTGGTTGCCTCCTGGAATTGTTACCAATTAGAAAAGTGCATCTAGTACACCAGTATTCATATAGCACAAAGGTTGCTGCCCTGACACTTAGTGTTAATCCCTCTCTAAATGCAGAAATTAATTGATGCATTGTTACATTAGACTTCCTGTAATTGCTAGTTATGAGATTTCTTATCTTTTTAAGTCCCTCTCAGTGATATAGCAGATGTGATAGGGTTTCCTCAGATCAATGGAATAACCCACAAAAGGGATCAATTGATGTATAGAGTCTTTTATGGCAAAGAAAATATGTGGTAGGTAATGCAGATAGATTAAGTTTTATTAGAAAATTGAAATACTTTGGTTCTAAGGCCCATCGTTTATACCTTTTAATTAGTTGTTTATTATTAATTCCCAGTGTTGGTTCTAAAGCAATTGTGTTATTATCTTCATGTATTAGTTCATAAATTTCCCAGTAATTGTACCACAAAAAAAATTATCATATTTTGAACAATTAATATATCTTTGTAAAACAGAATCAAAAATCCCAGAGCAATTTATTAATAAGTACAAATATTATTATTATTATTATTATTATTATTATTATTATTATTATTATTATTATTATTATTATTATTATTATTATTATTATTATTATTATTATTATTATTATTATTATTATTATTATTATTATTATTATTATTATTATTATTATTATTATTATTATTATTATTATTATTATTATTATTATTATTATTATTATTATTATTATTATTATTATTATTATAATATCAAAAAACAATAAAAAGTATTATTATATATGTACGCATGCAAAAACATATATATTTTACTATATGTATTTTACTATATACATATAAATTTTATACATATATATATTTTAGATACATACCTCTTCATGCTAGTCCACCTATAAAATAATTCCCTAGGAAACAAAAAAACTAATCCCTAGGAAACTAGGTAATTCAATGATGTGATAGTACTTAGATTTATATTCATACCATGAGGATATAATGTCTTAAATTTAAACATAAAAAAAATCCTTCTGTTTTCTTTCTCTCATGGAAAAAAAATTATTCTTCAATATAACCACTCCTAAATCATCAATTGAGTGATCAGGTAAATTGAAATGTTTAGAAACTGGTCTATCTTTATTTTTATGTAAAACATCAAACCTATAGTTGGTCTTTCTAATATGTAGACTGTTTGCTGACTCACCTATGTAATGACTGAAGCATCTATTACATGCTATTAAATATACTAACTTCACACTTTTACAATTTGGGATACCATGGAGACCTGGATGTGCTCTATTTGACATTGAGGTAATTTTGGATCATATATCAGCCTTCATAATGCCATGACCATCTCTCTAGGCTCAGCATGTGACTTGTGCTCCAGTTGGACAGTAGTATCTGCCAGTTTTCTCTGATAGTAGATAAAAAATTGAGTTAGCATGGGAATATCAGTAAAGATGTCATGTTCCACTTTGATGGCTGTAGTTTTGGATCTATTCTGGCAACCAAGAGCCCACCTTATATATCCCTTAGAAAAAAAGAGGGGTTTTGCCAGATAAAATTTTGACTTCTTGGTTGCCAGATATTTAATGAGAACTTGTTGCATGTTGACAAAGTACCACCTCAAGGAGATTACTGCTTGAACTGTAGAATGAATTGAAGGTATATTTTTTAGTGAATTCTGGATCTCATCCATCTTATTGAGTAAAGCTGTAGATTCTTCATTTTTAGTGTAATTTGATATTAGAGAGGAAAGCTTGTTTATAAATACAAACCATCCCTCATCCAGGTTAAGAGAGAGGATGTTAATTTTTCTAAAATAAATATGGGCTTTGGAGATGATTGCCTCTGGAACTTCCAATTCAAGCAGTAATCTGATTGTAGGGTTGGCCTGTGCACAGGGCTGGGGTGGTAAATCAATGGAAAAGGAAATGGTAAGGACATGATGATCAGAGAAGGAGACTGGACTTAAAACCAGATTAATATAAAAATGCAATTCAGGGGAATAAAAGAGTGAGTCTATTAATGTGGAAAACTGTTTGGTGTAGAAGGAACATGCATCAGATGAAAAAATTCATGTGTATATATCAAGCAGGTGTTTAGTAAAGGTAAGAACATAATTAAATTCATCATAATTTATATTGAAATCCCCAAACAAGAAAGTGGGGAATGAGTTGGCATTTAGGGATAGGTTCATTAATTGCAAAGTGTTGAAAATCATTGAGTTGTCTCTTTCAAGATACAGAAAAATAATGTTAAATTTAAATGAATTTATGTTAATTGTTGAAAAAAATAAATTACTATTTAAAAGACTTATTTTATTATTGTTATATATCAATAACAACATTGTGGACAAATAATTATTTTTATATTGGATGTTTAAGAATTATATATATGTTAATGAAATTTGTTTCAAATATTACAGTGTATTTTCTATAATATTATAATTAGTTTTAAGACTAAATGTTCTTGCATATAATTTATGTAAGGATTTGGATTGTATAGATGTAGTAGTTATTAAATTTGTACTAAGTGGTTCTTGAAATATTTGGATTCTTATGAGTTTTTACTTCTTCAGGCTCAAATTAATTGGAGTTATTCTTATGTGGGTGTGAAAGTCTATAAGAAATATTTTTATCTATCTCTCAACTTTTCTAATATTAATTTTTATTATCTTGTAAATAATTGGCAGACTAAAGACTTAACTGTACTTTGTGTTTACAAAGCAATGCCATCTTAATTCTAAAGCCTGAAATCGAATCCAGAAATGAATTTTAAGGCAGAATATAAATAAGCCTGATGAGGTAAATTATAATTTCTCTATTATTTGTAAATAAGAATTTATGAACAATTGCTTGGTTGGTACGCTAAACCATTTAAGAATGTTTGTAAGACATTTAACTATCATGATTATATCAATATTTACCCTCTAATATTAAATTGAGAATTATTTTATGAAATATTGGTATGACCCATTCTTTTAAATGTGAGTATCTTCACAACACAATATGATAAAAATACTTGACAGAAACTGAGTTTGAATTACTCTTAGGAAATAGATATTAACATTTTTATTGCATACATCTCTTTTAGACAAGCTAACGAACAGATATATATTATTATAAGCTATAAATATGGGAGAACGAAGTTCCCAAAAGCACTAAGCAATTATAAACCTTTAATATAGCTTTCCAGATGTTCATTTCAAGGGCAATATATAGAATACGAACCATAAGTGAAGTAAAACTAAGCTGTTTATTACATTACTATGAATCAATATTTTCAGAATCAACTGATTTTGTGCCTCGGTCTTTCTATTTGTACATTCCAACAGAAGCTAAACTTTCTACAAAAGTGTGCACAGTTTCAGAATTAAAATTAATGAGTCAATATATAACTATGGCGAAATAACATGCAAATATAAAAGCACTTGCTCAGTTTAATTATAATCAACTGCCAGAAAGCACTCAAGAGAGAACAAAAGAGATGGTGTAGAATGTTGGAAAATATCCCAATTTCTCAGAGTGTGATGAATAAATGTGACAATATGGCATTTATGCTAGCCTGTAAATTTGAGCATAAACTGTCATTCTTGGCAAAGAAGAAAACATCAATATTACAGCAGTGAGAAAAGAAGCATATGTCAATTGCATGGCAAAAACTCTGCCCTCTGATGTTAACACAGTACTCAAGTGCAGTCTGAAATTTGTAGGCAGCCAATGGAAACATCCTATGATAGAATTAGTGGCAGATGTGGAGGCAAGATTGATAGACAACCCTTACAGAGATCAATTTATCACAATTATTGCAAAAACAATGCAACATGGGTCAATTAATACAATGGTTGATGATTGGAATATAAAAATTAAGAATACAAAACAGTTTTTAGCAGATAATGTGATTACCGGCTGGAAAGAAGACAAGAGAAACAGATTTGTTCTAATAGACAAAAGCAAATATATAGAGAAAATTAATTTCCAAATAAAACAAACTGAATTTGGAAACAGTAGTGGGTTTTAATAACAAAGTAAATAGAGAAAAAATATTTCTTAAATTTTGCAAGTTCACTGAGATAAAGTTTTTTTCATGTCGGAGTACTATCGTATTTTTCCTTTCTCCTCAACATCCCAGAGAATGTTTGTTAATGTAAAGCTGCACAAGACAAATGTGCCCCTGAGACTCATGTTAGATTTTGGAGAAGTGAACTATTTCAATACAGAAAAATTGGTAAATCAATGGCTTATCAATAGCAGAGGATTTGGTGCTTACACAATTAGATCTTCATTTGAGTTTGTGGAGAAAATTAAAAATGCAGCTTTAGAACTGAGTTTCAAAATAGCAGCATTGAATATTACAGAGCTCTTTGGCTCCATCAATGGGAAGCAATCTATTAATATAATTAAAACCTAATTAATACACAATAATTGCCCACAGACACATATTGATTTCATCACAGAATTTCTGACATGGTTCAATGATAATATTATGGTGGTGTTTGATGGCAAATAGTTTCACGTGAAAGATGGGTGGCCTATGGGTATACCTAAGAGTGAAATCCTTTCCAGAATTTTTTTCAATCATTATGAAAAACAAATTTTATCCAAGTATTACACTTCAGAACTGAGTGTAGACAATGTATTTATAGCCATGCCAGAAAACCTAACTGTAAGAATTCAGAATGACCTCCAGGCACACATGAAAGTTAATGTTGAATAGGATATGGGAGGATGAAAAGCAAGAAGTGAGATATTTGGATATACAAATGCAAATAGATGCAATACAACTCAGCTACTGCATTGTGAGCCTACACCTACCCAAACTCGAAGTCTCCAAGAGCACATAAATTGGCAGGTTTGGCAACATTCCTGTTTAGAAACCATCATCTCTGTAAATTGGAATCAGACAGGAAAAAAAATTTAACTCACTACCTGAAATACCTGGTGAACTTTGGATTTAAACATGCAGCCACTAATTAACAGGAAAATCAAACAATTTTATAACAAGCTAAAAACTAACTCAGCCAAAGAGGATAAACCATGCATACTCCTACTAGATATATCTACCTTGGCTAAAAAACTCATTAAAATACTATCAACAGATATTAATTTAAGCTTTCACAAACCACCAGCCACTAATAGACTAATCAATAATTCAAAGGACAAGATCATACCTGACCAAACCCCCCAGGCTGTTTATAAAGTGACTTGCCAACATAATGTCTACAGTGTGGCATATTATGGGGAAACATGAGCCACAATCACTACCAGTGTATTGCACCATTGATACTTATATAACAGGACAAGAATCAAATCTGAAGGTAGCTCAATATATTTTGAAGATCAAAGGTACACAGGGTATATGTTCAAACCTATGATAACTAAAATGATTTGCACTGAGGGCAAAGACATACAGTGCAAGATAAAGGAGGCATGTTTTTATAGCAGAAGACTCCAACTCCATTAATATGAGAGGTACTTTCTTTTCCATTTCGAAAAAATGTGTGGTCTAGGTTATTTACATATATTTGTATACCTCACTCATAGGCAAGCTAACAAGAAACATTATTATTATAAGCTATGAATATGGGACCATGAAGTTCCCAAAAGCACTAAGCAATTATAAACCTTTAATATAGCTTCATTGATGTGTATTTTAAGTGCATTATATAGATTAAATACATTATATAATTTTTATTATTGTTATTGATTTTTGTTTTGGGCAATAAAATAACTGTTAATTTTAATATTTCTCTTTGCCATTTTTTAAAAATAAACATCGTTATTTCATTTGCATTTATTAATTTAAAGATCATATTTGAAATATAAATTTGTATAATATTAATATCATCTTTGTTCATTATTACTTTTTATAATGCATTTTACAACCCACTATTGACCAAATACATTGCTGGTGTAATAATGCTTTCTGTAATGTGAAAGATTATTGGCTAAGGTGGCGTATATAAAAACATTTTACACTATCATATCCAAGAATGCAAAAACATTAATATTTATGCATTTATTAATTTAATCCTTATTAAAACAGGCAAAACTCTCCATAAAATAGTTCGACTCTCTGCTTGCACTTTTGTCTGTTTTAATAACAGTTATGATCAAGCAGAAGAAATGGTGATCATGTGATGTTTAGTAATTTAACTCTGATATAAAATTATTATTTAACAATTTTACTAACTTTTTCTAGCCATATTTTTATTGCATAGGTTGAATTATGCTGAGTTAAAGTTTTGAAATAAGAAACATTAGTTGTAGAGATTTTATTGTTAAAAGTAACTAGAGTTCAAAAGTACAGATTATTATAAAATCATGACAAATTTATTATTTTATTAAATATTATTATTATAAAACCCTGAGAATTTACTTTATTAAATATGTATAATTTTTTTAAGGTTTAGAATAATTGAAAGTCAAAGTAAAAAGAGTTAGTGTAGATGCACATTCTTTCTTGTCTCAACCGGGAATAGCAACTGTGAGCTTATTTTATGAATTTCACAATGGATTGATGAATGGATCTTTGACTTTTTGCTAGGTTACAATATATTCATGACTTTTTGCTAGGTTACAATATATTCATATAAATCACTGGCTAATGGTATAGTAATAAAAATAGTCAAAGTAAAATAATATATCAATAAAATATTAAGAAAAGTAAATTTTAAAAAATTCTCCAGTAGAGATTCTCAAATGAAAACTTAAACCAAACAATAGTTATATATACACAAGAAAACACCCACAGTTCAAAGCCAATGTCTAAATATCTTTAATGTTTAGAAAAATTCTCATTACATTAATGACTTTAGATCCAAAAAATAAGTACAATCATTTTACAAATTGGTAAATGTGTTATTGGCTACAAAATATTGTTTAATGATTTATAAGTTTTCCTTTATAAAATTAATAAAACTAGGAGGAAAATTGAAAAAGTTATATTGATTGATTATTTTGGATTTGATGCAGTCAAGTTAATAAGAACTTTTTAAAACATTAAAGATTATTGGTGATTGCCTTTGAACTGCAAAATGCTTTGTTGTGTAAATAGATGTTGTTGGGTTTAGATTTTTAACTGAAAGAGTTTACATAATTTTACACATGAAAAATGTTAAATACATTTAATCATCTGGCATGACAGATTTAATTGTTATTCTTGATGAGTTTTGCAAAATGTCTACATTTGATTTTAGTACTAAATCATGTTTTATATTAGAATATAATAATGTGTACTTGATTTGGTAAAAATTTATTTTTACAAATAAAATAAATTCTAAAAAATTATATATATAAAAATAATATTGTAATAAAAAAGAATGCTTTCATCATAGAACAGTATGGAAAGGAAGACTGATTTCATAAAATCAATGATTTTTTAATAGAAATTTGTGTCTAAATAAATAAATATCAATACCTAATAAATCTATCAATTTAGCCTTAACATTTATATATATATATATATATTAGTAATAATAACAAGTCAGATGTTACATGACTTATATATAGCTTGCACTTACAAATGTGTAAAATTAAGAGTGTGCTAATAGCTCTAAACAAGCTTTTTTTATTTATTTATGATAAATTCTACTACAAGAGAAGGCATTCAAATCATTTTTTATCTTGGATTGTCCCCGTCCTCAGACCGGTTTCGACCTATGGGTCTTTTCAGTGAGGAGTTGGGACATTAGATTTAAAAAACCAACTCAAGCAAAGCATTTATCTAAAAGTTAATTGTTAGAAGAAGATCTAAAAAAAAAAAAAAGCTTGTTTAGAGCTATTAGCACACTCTTAATTTTACATATTTGTAAGTGCAAGCTATATATAAGTCATGTGACATCTGACTTGTTCTTATTACTATTATTATTTTGCTGTTGTGGCTTTAGCTAAATTAAAAGGCTAAGCCTACTAATATATGGAGTATCTGAATTAAGTTCAGGCCCATATGATTTTTTCAGTTGGAGAGCTGACTTTAAAGACATGTAGTTGTCTAAAAGTTTCAGATCTTCTTCTAACAATTAACTTTTAGATAAATGCTTTGCTTGAGTTGGTTTTTTAAATCTAATGTCCCAACTCCTCACTGAAGAGACCCATAGGTCAAAACCAATCTGGGGATGGGGACAATCCAAGATAAAAAATGATTTGAATGCCTTTTCTTGCAGTAGCATTTATCATAAATATAAAAAAAGCTTGTTTAGAGCTATTAGCATGCTCTTTATTATATATATATATATATATATATATAAGAGTGTATATATGAATATATTGCAATATTGTAAATATATATATATATATATATATATATATATATATATATAATTTTTACAATATTGCAATATATTCTAATAGATATTGATAATGATGAATTGAGAATAGTTTGAGAAGTGTGTTTATTGAATCTCCATAATCTGTTTGTTAATACTACATTGGCACACCTTAGTTTCTACTTTTAAAAATAACATATACATATAAAAATTGTGAAGTATATTTTTGATTTTTAATAAATATTATACAATTATTGTGCAAAAATAATTATGATTCTTAAAACTTTGCAAAAAAATCAAGGTTTGAATCATTCAAAATATTTTCTCAAAATAATCTTACAAAAATATGTGCAATTCTGTAATAATGACTACAGACATAAAGATGTGATGAAATGTGTTTGAAAGACCACATTTTCAATTATTATGTCATTTAGATATGTTTATGTTAATTATGTTAATTATAATAAGATATATGTGAACTTTGTTATTAAATAAAATTAGAAAAATATCTCAAATGATAAATGTACAAGCAAGTCAATTCCAGTACTTTTCTCAAATTTTTCATATGATGTCCTTTGTTTTGATAAATTATCTGTTTAAAAAGATATGTTTAGTTAAAAACAAATATATTAATCTTTATCATTTTAATGTTTACATATACACTACAAAGAATCTCTATTTTCATAAATGATGGATAATAACCATTAATGTATTTTGATACAATAGTAAGTGTGACTTTAATTTTTAATCAGATGATAATCAGAAACTACATATGCATTGTTTAATCACTTTATTAAGACTACAATATTAAATAATGTGTGCAGTAAACTCTCAAACAAGAGCACAAGATAAAGACTTTGTAAAGATAAGAATTATCATCTTAACTTTGTATCTAAATCCATTTATATAGGCTAATCTGTAGCATTTTGGAGTGAAAGTATGAAGATCTTATTCTCATTACTTATTTCCACTACGTTTATTTATATTATTAACCACAGCATATTTTTAAATGGTTGATTACCATCTGATTAATAATTACTAATAAAACTGCACTAGTAAATAGTATTGTCAATTAAATTTGATCTTTTTTGATCAAACTCTAATGTTTATAAAAAGGTGATTGTTTTGACAACAGTTTAAGATTGTTAATTGTTATTGATATTAAAATTATCTAAATGTTAACTGGTTTTAAATGATTACTTTAAATTTATTTAATTAATACTTTTGATGCAATTTGAAAAATATAATTGCAGTTTGTTTGAGTATTTATTAGTTTGCATACAAAATAGATGATATTTACCTAAGTTTATTTAAACTTCTTTGTATCTATAATTTTACTCTCTGTGGTCAAGTTTCAGTCTTTAGTGTCTATATAAATATATGGGACCATAAATAAATAAAGATGGGATTCCACCTTTATTTTAAAAAAATGAGGTTGCTTTGATAACAGTTCAAGATTATTGATTGTTACTAATATTTTTAAGTGTTGACTGGACTTTAATGATATATATATATATTGTACCCTTGTCGTATCAATGATATTTTGAGAATGTGTGTTTACTTACACACACACATATATATATATATATATATATATATATATATATATATATATATAATTACAAGACAGTCAACACTTTGACAATTGCAATATCTATAACAATTAACAATTTCAAACTGTTGTCAAGGCAAATTGTTTTGTAAATAAAGATTATATTCACTAAATTAATATCCTCATTATTAGAAGAATAGATTACTTTAGAAATTTATTTAGATGACAGTTCCCAAAATTCTAGATGAAGTAAAAGAAAATGGTATGCAAATGAAACTGGTGATATACAAATGAGAAAGATGTTTTTTTTTTTTACTCTCGTACCCCCTTGTTGTTAGAAGAGGAAGAAATTAGTTTAAAATATTAAACTAGAAAAGTGTGTGTTGATTTTCAATTATTTGTATTTACAAGCTCATAAAGAATTTATGAAAATATTTACTACATTAATCCTTTTCAGATATAGAGAGCTAGAAAGAAGAAAATTGCACTTTGATTCTTACCATAAGCATATTTCCCAATTCTTAATACCAACTGTCGTAAGCTTCTGGAAAAGAAAGTAAAAAGAAACTGAAATGTACAGATAAATTGCCAAAAATGTTGTTTAATGAAGGAGAGTATACTAACACCAAGAATAACTGTGTTCAGCACTAGTTTGATTAGCAATAATACTCAAATCATTAAGAGAAGAAAATATATCTAAAAGAAGATAATTCAAGGACTAAAACCGAAAAAAAATTGATATTTTTTATATATTTAAAAAAGGAGAAAGAAAATAATGACAGACTATTAAAGAATAAAAATATTTAAATTGAAAATATTTGAAGAATGAATTATGCTTTAATTCACATATATGAATACAAAGGAAAGTATTAATATAAAGACTGTATAAAATAATGGTTTATATATATATATGCTCTAATAAAGGAATTAGAGAAAATAAAAAGTATGAACTTTTGATTATAATATCTGGCTTGATAAGTTTATACAAGAGGAAGTCTACAAAATAAGACTACATTTATTTTAAAATAAAATTAATTCAGAAGAGTAATAATAATTTTTACCATCAGATTGCTTTATTGTATTTTATTTGCTTTGTTTTTTATTTATTGAAACACTATATGGCAAAGCTTCTTAAGTGAGTATTTTTATTTAAAGTTATTTACAATAATAATATCATTATTTATCAATTGTTTCTATCACCAAAACCTCCAGACATTTCACTAAGTGTGCATGTTTATAGAGTGATGAGGGTTTTTCGTTCTTTCTCATAATTATGTGTGTAACATATATTTTATTAAAATATTTTATACAAAAAAGGTATTATAACAGTACTTGTTTTCAGTATGTATATAAAATGATATCCAAAGACATTAATAAATAATAAAATAATTTATTAATGCAATAAAAAATAAGTAAAATAAATATTGTACTATTTTTTAGATTTCCTCTTGCATGGACTTATCAAGCGAAATATCATAATCAAAGGTTCATATATTTCTCTAATTCTTTTATTAAAATCTCTCATATATATATATATAAATAATTTTTTGGGTAAAACAGTGAGAACATTATATATATATATATATATATATATATATATATATATATATATAATGAATGTATTACAATATATATATATATATATATATATATATATATATATACAGTCTTTATTGTAATACATTCATTCATATTTATACATGTGAATTAAAGCATACTTTATTCTTCAAATATTTTCAATTTAAATATTTTTATTCTTTAATAGTCCAGTATCATTTTCTTTTATTAATATAAAAAAGGAAAATATTGAATTTCCTTTCTTCAGAATATCATACCATTTTAGTCATTAAATTCTTTCATCTTTTAGATATCATTTTTTCTCTTAATGATTTTAGCATTATTGCTAATCAAACAAGTATTGAACACAGTTATCTTTGGTGTTAGAGTATTATCCTTTCATTAAATAACATTCTCTTGGAAATGTATCTGCAAAGTTCTATTTTTTTCTTTCCTAACAATTTATCATAGTTGGTATGAAGATCTGAGCAATATGTTTAAGGTAGGAACCAATGTGCTATTTCTCTCTTTCTAGCCCTCCAATTTCAAAAAGTCGCCTAATGTAATAAGTATTTTAATAACTTTTTATGAGCTAGTAAATTCAAATAATTGCAAATCAACACACTCTTCTTTAGTTTAATCTTTTTAGCTAATTCCTCTCTCTTCTTTAACAACAATAGGGCACACAAGAAAAAAAAATCTATCTAATTTTATATTACCAGCTTTATTTGCATACAATCTCCTTTTACTTCATCTAGAATTTTTGGGATTGTCACCTAAATGAATTTCTAAGATAATCTATTTTTCTAGTAAAGGAGGTATTAATTAAGTAAATATAACCATGCATATTTACAAAATAAATATTCTTTATTTCATAACAATTTTATGCACATGAATATTTTAGTCCTCCCTTCTTTCTCCCATCATATATATATTGTAATGAGCACAGACAACGTTACATTATTTTTTTTATTATTAAACATTAAAATAAAAAGTTCGCATTTAAATTTTTTTTTTAAGACAGAAAAATTGAAAACAAATTCTACCGTAAACTCGTACATATATAAATTGCACAGAGGAGAAAAATTATTAAAATAAAACTTTATTAAAGAAAAAGTATTTTAAAACTAAATTTTAAAAAGATTTGGAGATAAAATTATATCTTTAAATTTATCTTTAAATATATCTTTGGATTTGAAAAACAAGTTAATTAATGTTATGGAAATGATTATTTTAATTAGTCCAAGTGAATAAGCCCTTGGGCATTTAAATGTATAAACAACGGTCAGATAGGAAAACAATAGAAACTTTTAGCAAATAAAAAGAAATCCCTATGGAATCGGACCTCAGCGAAAAGACCACCATCATCGATAACGTAATGTTGAGTCAATCCTTAAGATTAATATAAAAGGAAAAGTTGGAAATTATTAAAGATTATTAAGAGAGTACTGAGAAGTGTTAAGTCGGAGAGTTGGAGGTGAAGGGATTGAAAGACGCACTTTCAATTCCTTCAGTTGTTATAAAAATGGAAAAATGAAACATCGCTTTTCTTATACTGAGGACAACAGGATTGTTGGGGGATTTAATGTGGATTCCAAATGGCATGCAATGAATAAAGAGGAACGTTGAAAAAAAATCATAAGAACTTTAAAAACATTTTGAAACATTAAGAACTTTAAAATATAAACTTTCTCAGTCTTTAATTTATTAAGAAATAGAATCCTATCTGACCAATGTTATTTATTAATTAGTTATAATTTTATTTAATGTATTTCTTTTGTAAAATCATTTCCATTTATTTATTTATTTGTTCTTTAAGTTTTATTATGATTTCTGGTTTTCATTAAACTAGTTATATAAATATTAAACTTAAGTCGGGCGTGAATGGCTATATAGATTTGTAAAGTTATATTAGGGGAGGGTAATCTTAGGTTATTTGTTTTGTAGTTAAATTGGGTCAATGGATTGGATATATTGGTGTAGTTAGTAGATGTAATGCAAGATTCACTACGGGCAGAATCGTTTGTATACGCCGCACTCACCCGTTTGCCTATGGAAGGAATTATAAGTCGGAGACCGCAGTTCCTTTCTATGGAGTTTTTATTATTGCTCTTCTTGTTAGATAGATGTATGTATTCCTATCTGATGAGAGGCAATTTCTTTTCTTAACTTTTTGTGCTGCCGTATTTCGTATTACATTGAATACATCGATATATCAGATGAATTGGCATTAATTTGACTGCGAACTTTTGGCCTAAGGTTAAATAAGAATAGAATATTTTCTTTCAAATGCAAATCTATGTAGTCTATTCATACTCGACACTAAATAAAAATGTATTAAATTTAAGTTGTTTATAGACGCTTGCATGGATTGGTTATCGGTTAATTATGTTTTGGGTTTTCATAGGTGATCAAAATATATAGACATTCGGTAAATACTGATACCTTACGGTGAGTATCTAAGATGTATTTATTCGGATGTCTTTTAAGTTATTGGTGTTAATGCGGTGTCTTATGATGAACACCATTGGGTTTCTTGTATTTCCTATGCAATTGACGGTATCAATGATTTTGTATTTTGATCGTTGATCGTTTATGTTTACTTTGAAATGTTTTTAACCGTGTAATCTATGTAACCGATCTATACTCAACATTATAAAACAAACTTTCATAAATCCATCTGTGTGAACTTAATTAAAATGTAAACTTATAATATTATAAAAATTAAAATGTAAATTTAAATTATAAAATCAAATTAAAATCTAAAATAAACATACTACAATAATAATGTTAAATTTTATATATATATGTGCGTAAATAAATTTTTGTATGTTAATTACTGGCAGTGGCTTATTTTTTTTTTTTTTTAATATTGAAATATAATTAGATAAGATATTATATTATTAAATCTCTGCTACTTCCTGAGCTAGTGACTTGGGCTAATGACCGAAATCAAAATTTAAAAAAAAAAAAAAAAAAATTTTTTTAGACTGATATATCTGCCTACTTTATAAATTTTTCTAGGTTCAAATGCCTAGATGGCGCCCTGTAGTGCAGATCATGTTAAGTCCTTCTTCGGATTGTTACAATATATATAAAATACATATTTTGCGGGTTCATCCGTGTTAAACACGGATGAACCCGCAAAATATGTATTTTATATATTTAACCCGTGCAAATCTTCGTTTTAACATATATATATATATATATATTATCATAAGTAAACACACAGACCTTATTCTTAAAATATCATGTACCCTTTTTATTGCTATGGCATGTGGGACCTGTATCATTACATAATTGTTGTCAACAATGTTGAGGACTCGAACATCCTTCTTCTGATAAAAAAAATTGACAGACAACTGTTTGCAGTAAATATGTATAAAATAAAAAAAGCAATATTAGAAACAAATAAAGATATATCTGGATAACATTATGCTTGGGTAGAGACTGCTATTATTTCATGAAATAATTTAGGAGAAACATAAATTGTTTAAAAATGAGATAAAGTGAAAAAAAAGAACACTTTGAAAATTTTTAAACATTTATGTAAAAGATACTAAGTATAACATATAAAAATATAGTCAGCAACACATAATTATGGATTCACCAAGTACAGAAGAAGTACAATCTATGGAAGCAGAGCCAGTGATTCAAGAAGTAAAGTCAAGTGTGCAATCACAACAAGAGCAGAAGCCATCTGCAGTCACATTGGAAATGTTGCTAGAAGCAGTGAAAAAAACAAGAAAAAATGTATCAAAATAAAGAAGAAATGAAAAAACGGTCATGAAAAGATGGAAGATATATATATTCAAAATACAATAAAAATAATATAAAAAATAAAAGAAATGTATGTTCAAATTAAAAAAGAAATGAAAGAAAAATTTCAAGTCATTGAAAATTATATAATCCCCTTGAAAAAAGATATAAAAAAATAAACAACCAAATACAGAAGAAGATAGGAGATTATAGAACAAACTTTATATCTAGATGTACAAGATATGGTTCAGTATGCCATCAAAACATGTAGAGATAATTTTTAAAAACAGTTTACAGCATCAGAGAGAGAACAGAATGGTTAGAATTGAAACATGGAGAAAAGGTGAAGATACTTCAAATTGAAAACTCTTTAGTAAAAGAAGAACATTAAATACTCAACACATATTGCAGAAAACACAGGAAGAATTAGTTGTCACTATGAATAATATGACGGCTAATTATAATGACTTAAAAGAGATTACAAAAAATGGTTCAAGGAGACTATAAAACAATATAAAGAAGAGAATAAATGCAAGACAATAGATATGAAGTTTTATGAGAAAAAAGAAGTTACAATGATTAAAGGGCAATATCAATATTGCAAAAATTTTAATTACATAAACAATTTGTAAAGATTCAAACATTCGGAGGCAATGCAGGAGAGATGCTGATGGAATATCTGGATAAACTAAAAAACTATTTGATTTGAATCAACTGATTAAAAAAGAACAACTGGCAATCATATAAAATTATTTAAATAGATCTGTTAAAGAGTGGGAGAATTCATAGTTGAGAAAACAAATTTTAGATAATTTTTGTTCCAAAGAGAGACAGGAAATTATTAATATTGGATCATGCAACAAAAATTTCCATATTAAAGGGCATGAAAAGTATACTCAGATTTTTTAGAAGACAAATCCCCAAGTTATGAATGTTATCTGTGTGCAGAATCATTGAAAACCAGAAAATTTGAACAACAAGGTATAATTTACTATTTTGGATAAAGCAGATAGTTCTCAGTACAGATATAAAGACTATTGAAGAAGTTGTTGATGTTGACTTTCTGAAAGAAATGTATATAAGCTACTATAATCAGAATGAAGAAAATGAGCTCCACCTAGTAGTCCAGAAATCATCTAAAAAGGATGATGCATCTATTAGCAATATTAGCATTAGTCACAATCAAAAATAACAACCCTACAGATGGTAAAAGAAAAAAGAAGAAACATGGATAACAGTAATAGAACTACAGTGATTTATCACACAGATAGTCAATCTAGTCCATAAAGGAAAGTTTCTACTAAGCAATCATGACTTTGATCACATGTTCCTTGACTAAATGATATACCCACCAAATATGCAAAGTTATAGCAAATAAAAAAAGATATACCTAGATGGTGAATTAAGTGCAATCCACATCTCAGAAAACAGTTAATAATAACCAAGAA